>OX439390.1:11397024-11436163 GCA_949319315.1 Zelleria hepariella | reverse complement strand
GTAGTTTCATTCAAACGCTGTTATGCAAAAAATATTAGGGGCGCCATCTCTTAGCATTCGAGCGAAGCTCGGTCGCCCAGGTACTATCACATTAATTGGATTGTAGTACTACGGCGCGCGTGGGGACGTATCCAACACGTAGAGGCCCGTTTGCCAACTTTGATCTGATGTAAGGTGGTGCACCTGTTGGGTACCCCAGAGTGCAACCAAACACACACTATTGTAGAGTTGGATGGGAGCAAAGAATTGGGTTATGGGGATGCATAATGGATGGACTGGGTAACTGGGCTATGGGGTTGAGACAACGGTCGTCTGCCATTAAAATGTCTCAAGTAATTAAATTGGCAGACGGTGACTTGCTGTTCACTAAATGGGCCACCTAAATAAGCCGCCGCTTATGGGTCTAACCCTGGACAGCAAGGTGGCAACATCGTTGTGAACATCTCAGGGTGTCGAGAGGCGTGCGCCGCTTTCTACCCAGTGACTGTAGTGATAGCCACAGTCACAGTACCAACTCGCGTCTTATGCATCTTTCACTTCCATCCTGCGAGCGTATAGCTCTTGCGCTCCACTCTGGACTCTGGACGGCCGATAAAGCAAGCCAGAGGTGAGGGTCCCGGTCCTCTTGGATTCCAATCCACTCTTGTACAAAGACGTGGATGCGAGGACCAGTTTTCGACCTTCGGAAGACTCGGGTCCGTGGTACCGCCACATACCGACAGCTCGCCACAAGCTGCCCTGCGGTGGAGGAACCATAATGGTCCCTCCATTCCCTTAGTCGCCTTTTACGACACGACACCCACGGGAAGAAATGGGTTGGTCCAATTCTGTACCTCCCGGGAACCACACGGAGGTTATTATTATTATTATTATTTAAGTTTATATGGGGTCGCGAGTTCATAGTTCGGGGCGAACCACTAGTTATTATAAGTTACGCTGGTAGTCAGAACGTATGAAATCCACTCGTGAAAGGCTGCTTGGGTACAGCGAACGCATAAGTTTCTAAACGGTCTTTAAAAAGCCATCCTAAGATGAATTCACTCGTTTTGAAATCTCAAGAAGGCAGAGACTGCCGCGGGCGGTTCGCTGAGTCTCTTGTGGATATGGTTACTATGTAGGGTTGCCAGGTGGAACATTTTGCCAAACTTAGCAAAAATATTTTTTGTACATTTAGTTTTCGTATTACTTGGAGGTACAGGTAATACTCATCATTGTAATAAACAAATCTCGTATTTTCGCGTTACATGCCTCTTACATAAGATAATAATGTTACGTAGGTAATACCAGAATCCTCCTTTCGCGTCGGTAACATACAATACAACAGACTTGTCTTGTACATTTTCAATTTCCAATTTCGATTTTTCCAAGTGTCAAATTTGACAGCGATTCGCGAATTATCGCGCAACTAAATCTGTGGTTTGTATGGAAACCACAGATTAATAGACTGATTTTGACAGTTATTCGGGCTATTTTTGATGCCTGGAAAAAACCCCATTAAAGCGCCGTAAGTGCACGTGAATCCTGCTTCGGCTGGCAGTCCCGGCTGTATCAACAGCCGAGCCCTACGCGTATAGAGCGGTCGTGAGAAAGTAAAAAGACGCAATCACCTAGTGAAAAGCGCGCTAACTACCGGCAGGGCAGGTTCAACGGGCGCCTTGATGTGGCTGTTAAAAATTCAGGACTTTACTGTGTGTGACCTAGTGAGGGGCCTTAGGATCGACGCTCTTTGAGGAGGTTACGGGATAGGCTGGATGTTCAAAATAATAAACTTTTGGGGGCGTCCATTACGTATCCATTACGTGAGGCGTTTAGGGGGGGAGGGGGCCGAGCCAAATCTCACCCAATCTCACGTGGGTCGAGGCAAATATCACGTAATTATTTTCTCGCGGAAAGAATGGGAGAGGATCGAGCAGTGAAGAGGGCCTACCTTGGAGTACCAAGCGGTCGAAGACCAGTCGGCCGTCCCAAATACCGCTGGAGGGATGAAGTCGGCAAGGACCTGCCCGAACTACAGGCAGGCGACTGGAAAGCGACCGCGCAGGACAGAGACCAGTGGCGACTTCTTGTGTCTGAGGCCAAGACCCACTTCGCCCAGCTTGGCTGAGCCAGCGGAGTAAGTAAGTATTTTCTCGCAAGAAACAGTATGTAGAAAATTAGGGTCAATTCAGTAAAAACAAAAATCTCCTCTAATGTTTGGCAAAATCCTAAATTCATCATAATATTTCTGTTATGAGAACGCGAACGCCACAAAGTACATTATCAAGAAAAATCTCACGAGAGATTAGGGGGAGCTGAGTCAAAATCTCACGACATCTCACCTACGGGGAGGGGGGTCTTAAAATCGCCAAAAAAATAGAAGTTAAAAACTAAAACCCGACTACTAAAAGGCTTAAAACAAGACCTGTTTATCCTTAAAATAGACTCATAGATAATTAATCGTAGTCGGAGGCCATCGGTTTATCAAATGCGAATGTGGTGTCCTCCGACTACGATTAATTATCTATGAGTCTATTTTAAGGATAAACAGGTCTTGTTTTAAGCCTTTTAGAAGTCGGGTTTTAGTTTTTAACTTCTATTTTTTTTTTGAGCTTTTTAGTAAGCCATTTTGGACGATCACCAAGAATAGAACCAAGAAGGGCACAAAAAACACATTTTTGAATTTATTGTTCAATTTGTTATGTTGACGCTACATGTGTTATACATTTTTGAAAAGGTCTTTTAAAGCTCTTTCATTTGATACCCATGACGATGGTATCCGATAATTTTTATTTTTAGGTCCACCACTTTAGGGCGCAGCACAGCCGCCATCTTGATTTTTTTCAAAATTAAACTATCCAATGTTACCTGGGTGATTAAGACGAATCCAACAACACCTCATTTGTTGAAATCGGCCGAATAGTTTAGGCTCTGCGAGGGAACAGATGAACACACAAACATACATACATACATACATACATACATACGCTGCTAAAATCATAACCCTCCTTTTTGCTTTGCGTAGTCGGGTAAAAATAGCCTCACGTAATTAATAGACGCCCCCTTTGCAAACTCAATGTGTCAAGCAAGCTATGTGAAATGACTATTGTAAATACAACGATGACGATGTTCCGGCTTTAGTGTACTGAAGAGAAGTATCCACATTTGTGATGTTTGATTAGATGCAAGTCGCGATATAGCTCTCTTTCCTTTCTTCTTTCACATAACATTTATCTTTCTCTTAGTGCCGTAATATCAAACACAGTTTAAACTCAGACCATAGATTAAACTTCGCATTTTGTATGAAAATTTATCGGCAGATAGGGTTTAAACTAGCCTTTTTGGTTTACACTGTGATTGATATTACGGGGCGACGAAGATGAACGCCAGTTGAAAGTTCCACTCACACAAAATAACAGCTCAGTTGTCGACAGCAGAACAATTAATCAAGCAATCAATGGATTCATGCGATGTGAATGTGCGTGATCGCTAAACATTTGAAATTAGCGAAATTAATTAACATTTACATTGCTTACACTATATTGTGGTAATTATAAGCAGATATCTGCTTGAGGATTTTAGAAATTTTCGGCGTGTACCTTCAATGACGTTGCTTACCTTAGAAAAATATCCAAAAGACAGTCTTATCGCCAAAAGGCAAGGCGTGAAGGCACTCGATTACGCCATCTTATCTGAAACAAAAAACTTTCGTCAAATAGGTGCAATAGTTCAGTCATTTGGAAGTTTTACCTGGAAAGTTTTCCGGAAGTTTAGAAAATTGGTGTATTTAATACACGTTTTATTTAAATACACGTAGATTTCGACGTGCTCTTTCCGAATTTCTACTATGCTACCTCATATCTTTGCCGCTCGCGCCCCCATAATGGATAATGCTTAAATACAATACAGCCAGCAGCAGTCGTGGAAATCGCACCGGCTTTGCTCGAATTTGAAGTCAGCATAGACGGTGTCCTAATTCTATGGAAGTCAGTAACATGCCCTGTACAAATCAGCCTTAACAATCCGTAAAGTGAAGAAGGTCGTTGCCTCCGTGAGTCAGATGCACAGAGTGACTCAAGCATGATGGCGAATACCCAGGTAGCTAAGAGGCACGCTGATTTTTAAGGTGACCTGAAGTGATGGATGAATAGTTTTGAATACGCTCGTTAGGAACATCCTGTCTCCGATTCTATATTCGGGGGCTGCTCTATTAAGGTGGTTAGAGAACTAATGAGCACATGGGGTTATGTAAGGTATGTTAATATAACTCCAGTAGAATTAATAACTAACTGACCATAGCGCAAAAACGCAAAAACGTGTGTGTGTGGTCTAGCCGAGGGCCTTCTCAAATCAGAATATTACGACCCGTAAAGGCCCTATCAGATCATATGGTTTGTATGCTCTTGAATATTTACCGATAAGATCTATTCCGCCTACAACAGATTTTACAAACCACAAAATCCACACGCCCACTACATTATTCTCACACATAGCAAGATAAGCATCAACTACATCCATCGATATTACACTAAACGTGTCCGTTGTCCGAATTAAAGAAATTAAGTAAAACCAACGAGGTATGCTTGTAAATTGTTAGTTTCACGTAGCAATTTGCGGCAATTAGCTGCTGCAGCTGGATGTGCCACTAACACACAATTTTCGTTGAATAATTTATCAATCAACGTCATCATTCACGTGAATGTTCGTTGTTTATTGTCTTTTAGGTGTCAGATAAAACATTTTCGTTTCTTGTCTCGGCTTAGTGGAATGGTTCATGTTTTATGAGCTGATGCTTTCAGCTTTCACTAATCTCACCATCATCCGTCAAGATTGAGCTATTGGGTCTCAAGAGAGCATCAGCTCGAGAAGATATAATTCAAGATTCTAGGGATAGCCAATCTGATATTCCACTATAAAATGTATTCAGCCAGTTTCGTAAATAATAAACGACGACGGGCCCAAAAAATATGTGGCGAGCAAGATAGAGAATTGACCAAAGACAAATAATAACTTTATGCATGCATACCTTGTGACTTTTGAAATGCGGACTTAGGTAGGTACAATGAGTTCATCGCAATAACTTATTGAGGATAGGTATTCATAATATCAAAGTGTGAGGCGGAATACCGATGCGTTTCGTATTCCCGGTAAGAAACTACATACCTATGTAGTACATGAATAAGACCTCAATACCTTAGCTTATTGTATTGTTCGCGCCATAAAAGCTAATCTGGGGGCACGGCAGTGCCCCCACCAAGTCGAGCTAAAAAGCGGCACGGCCGTAACATACTTTTCTCGAAGCAGTTCAGGCCATTTTCGACCCCCCTATAACTTCGTTTCGGATAAAACTAGAAGCCTGAATTTTCTGTAACCAAGAAAGCATTGTATAAACACGGAATTTTACAAATTTCATACAATTTAAACCAGTAGTTTAAGAATTATAACTACTCAAAGTTTCGTATTTTGTCACTCACTCACTGACTGATCATCAAAACTCTAAGGCACTTCTAGCATACATAGAAGCTTCAAATTTAGAATACAATTAGTATTTAGTGTATAAATCAAGGAAAAACTAAAAAATTTTGCAATTTCAGTCCAGGTTTCTAGGTACACCAACTGCTTATATAACTTTGTATTCCCATATAAAAATATGGGATTACAAAGTTTCATTTGCATACATGTACAATGCAAATGTAACTTTGTAAACCTATTTATATGGGAATACAAAGTTATTTATGCATTTTGTATTTCGTAAACGGTTATTACGATGTATTATGTCGGTGTAGCCGACTAGTTTCGTAAAATGTGCAGTGCTTACGAAAGTTTAAGTGTAAAAAGTTATTTATGCAGTTGGTGTATCTAGAAAACTGGACCGAATATTTAGTTTTTCCTTGATTTATACACTAAATACTTATTCTAAATATAATGGAATACATCAGTGTATATAGTTACCTACATATAATTATGTTCAAAGGTAAATTGTAAAATGGACAACCGAATGAAAAAGCCAAAATCCGTTGTTGGTATTCAAGAAGTAGAAGGTACTGGAAAGCAAAAAAAGTAGGACTATCTACAAAAAGAAATGAGATGCCATCAAAAACATAACTTGTAAAAAACAACCAAGCCTCGCTGCTCAGTTCTTCTACCGTAAAAAGTTTTGAGATCCATGTAATACCAAGTCGGTTAATTTATTCAGTCCCTACTTAAGGGTCCTTCTGTCTTAAGTTATTTATTACGTAATTAGCTAACCTAACAACATCTTATAGTGACGCATATCAATATTAAATATCTTTTATGTTTTAAATAAATAGATTGACTTGGCAATCGCATGAAAACACTAAGTATCTCAAAGTAATACATATTATAGTAAATTCGATTATTTAGTGCGATTGCCAAGTCAATACATTTATTTGAAACATAAAAGATTTTTAATATTGATATGCGTCACTATAAGATGTTGTTAGGTTAGCTAATTACGTAATAAATAACTTAAGACAGAAGGACCCTTAAGTAGGGACTGAATAAATTAACCGACTTGGTATTACATGGATGTCAAAACTTTTTACGGTAGAAGAACTGAGCAGCGAGGCTTGGTTGTTTTTTACAAGTTATGTTTTTGATGGCATTAGAATGTATCGCTCGTATATATGGTGATATCCTTAGAATAATAACGAATAGACACCCAGTACCTAGGCGCATATCAGGTCAGGCAAGTTATTTAATGGTTAGATAGAATTGATGTTATGATTTACGAGTACAAAATATTTGATCCATTTACAAAATACTTGCTAGTGTGCGTGTCATCAAACGTGAAAAAACGCATGGCATGTCTATGCGTATTTTATTCGTTTATTATGCCTCGCCTTTTAATGAGATGCATTTTGTAGGAGACAATAATTCCATGCGTTATTGTCCTAAGGTGATATCAACACGCAGAGCACGGATGATTCTATAGTTACGGCACGTGACTTAGTAACTAGTGGCCCTCGGCATCGACTATGAGAAAAAGATGCCAAGTTGCCAGGAACTCAGGATCGGTCAAAGAAGCGATCGTTACGTAGTTTTGACTTAGGGCGCGAATTCTGGGGAATCTCGAACGATTGCATATTTTGTTCGAGATTTCCTTCGACACTAATTACAGTGCCCTTGTACGAGCGAGCGTCATCCATCATTCAGACTTCTAGTTTTCTGAGACACTGACCTGTCAACAGTTCGAGTGACGTCACCAACCACTCAACAACTCCAAAGTGCATTCCTCCGCATCGAAGTCTCAGACAAGCAGACGCGGGCACACCGACAAAGAGTCGGCGAGAGGGCAATTTGCATACAAATCTGTGACACCGCGGCGACGCGGCGAAACATTTCCGGCGCAACGGAGCGTGCCAAATGAACTTTCTGATCGTCGCTCGCCTGCTAGAGTAGAAGATAAACAAGAGCACAGAACACAATTACTAACATGAGACATAATGCGGTCGCCCAGGCATAGTCTAGAGAAGCTCATAATATTGGGACAGGTGAATGGCAAACGCGCCAGGGGACGGGCACCTACCAGATGGTCTGATGCGATAAAAGCAGCGGCTGGAGGAAGCATTCACCGGGCAGTTCATATGACGGAAGACCGCTCCCAATGGCAGCGAGTACGACATGGTCGCGATCCTCAGCCATGAGGAATCGATTAAGAAGAAGAACAAGAGACGATAACAGAAACTATATAGGTACTTATTTGTTTTTTGTTAAAAAAATGCCCATAAATTCTGTCTTTGCCTCGCTTATTCATATTTTTTACTGAATGAAGGGGGAAAAGGCAGGAGGGAAATGTGGGTTGAAATTATGATGAATGAGCAACACATTTTATAAAATAATAAAAGAACAGAAGATCTTGGCCCAGCGTTATATTAATTAGAAATCTTAGGCATGATTCTGATATAATTATTTAGAACCCCAGCCTCCCTTTTTATTATTATGGCTCCTTTCCAAACATCATCTTTTAGACGCAAACCTGAAAACAGTGACAAAGTCCAGTCTTGAGACGGCACCCTACAGGCATAGATGGTCACAATCCTAGATTTATAAAAAGGCTGGACAGACGCATGGACAGAGCAAATAACTCAACATTACTATCCATATAGTAACATTCTAGATAAGGTCTCCGAATGAGAACCGAAACTAGTCGGCTACACCGACATAAATACAAGTAAGTTTAACAAAGTAAGAAATGCAAAAAGTAACATTCTTATTTAACAGAATTTTTCATAATTAAATTCAAAGCATATTACCTGTCTTAAGGTTTTTAGATTGTATGTTTCTCCTTTATTAATATTTAGGTTAATCAATTTCATGTCCTTATCGCATCTTCACATATTTATGTGTATTTAAAATTGGTATTTATGAATGATCTACTGTGGGGAACTGCCGCAAATTCAAACATAGAGATGTCGCAGGGATATTGTCAAACCAGTGATATTATAATTTCACTAGTGAAATTACAATTACCCAGATTATTGTCAATTGCCTCAATTTCTTACAATTTCACGGACTTATTTTAGTGGTATTGTAATTTCTAAAAAGTTTTAGACACAGCTGGTGCAGTGTGACCGGCCATTATCAAGATTTACAGCTTAGTTCGGTGCTTGATACACTGAACACTGTATCACTCTACCTATGCAGCTCAAACGGGTAGGTAAGCGAGCATTATATCGAGCACTATCTACCATGCTGGAGGTAGATAAAGGCCCAATTGCTAAACATTATTGAATGAGCGAGCGAAGTTCTCAGAGTCCTTCTCAGGGTACTTGAACAATCCCGCGTACGTATGTATGTATGTTTGTATACATGAATGTTCGTTCGACGATAACTTGAGTAAATTTAGTCAGATCGTCATGAAATTTGGTAGGTGGCAAAGAGAATTTTCAAGTTCGAACATGAGCCAAATCGGTCGAGGGGTTGCTGAGATATGGGGTCGCGACTTCCTAGTTCGGGGCGAACCACTATTACTACATTACAGGGGGCAATTACATCGTTACTAAAGCATCAGGCGTATGAGACACGTTCCAGACCTAAACATTGTCCAATGATAGCAATGTAGGGCTGATGATCGTGCTAGTTCTTTTCACTAAATCAGTAATAGTCAATCATGTTACCTGCAAAGTCCATGTAAAGGTATCCAACTTTACAGAAACAAAATAAACATCATCAGCACATGATGAAAAACTCAACACTTCAAACTTCACAAAATGTCAAAACTTTACAAGGCACTGGTATGTAACACCGTTATCTTATTGCAAAGTTCACTAAAACAGATGAATTATATAAAAACTCACTTATTATACCTAGCGGCACCGCAATAAACATCGAATACACGATTTTCGTAAAAATTTACCGAAAATTTTATATTATTTTTAATTTTCAACGGACGGAGCGCAACAACACAACAAACGACGCATAAAGCATTTGAACGAATGAATGAATGAAATGAATCAGAATGAACGAATGAATCGAACGAATAATCACAGACGAGAATGAGAAGTGACGGGTTTGACAGATTCAACAACACCACACCACACCACACCCGGGCGCCTTAATCTGTGATATTAACCACACGCCACGCTATTCTACACAGTCATGCCAACAATAAAAATAAAAACTTGAATCACCAATCAAAACTCTTTTTAGGGCTATAGCCTATAGGGGTGCTCAGCGTTACCAGATTGGGTATTTTTCTCGCAATTCTGGGTAAAAATTTGGCTCCTGGAGAAATTTTGGAGAAAATAAATCTTTGGAGAAATGTTTGGAGAAAAAGAAAACACAGTGGAGAGTTTTGGGTACTTCATTTTTAAATACTTTTGGGTAGAAATGACGCCATAGATGAAGAGGATAATAATATGGTTGTCATGAATATATTAAATTTATTTGAATAAACTTTCTTTATACGATTTAGTTTGTTTTATGTCAATACCATAGACAAAAAGTTTAGTTAAACTACAGTGAATGCCATTTGTTTGTAGTTTTACTGGTAGAACCACTAACAAAAACATTGTCTTTAATACTACCAGGCGAAATATGCCTTAGAATGAGGGAAAAAACGAGCCTTTGGGTAAAACCATGGAAAATAGTATCGTTTTGGAGAAAAAATAATTTAAATTTGGGGAGAAACAGAAAAACGCATCTGGCAACCCTGGGGGTGCTTTAGGGTTCCATCACAGACAACATGGTTCCGTACCCGAAGGGTGACCTCGTCAGCGTTGCCAGAATGTTACAAAAGTAACATTTTACGTTACTTTTGACCCTCTTATGTTACCTCCATGCATAGACTTATTATTACCTAGACCTACGAATATTTTTCGTAGGTATAAACCCGTTTCATTAGAGAAAACATTTAGGACGGAGTTAAAAACCTAGCGTTGTGTCGCTTTGACTGTCTTAATTAGAGCGAGAGGGCGAGTGTTTTGAAGTCCATCCTAAATGTTTTATTTAATGACACGGGTTTATATCCTCTTTTTACCCGACTACGCGAACCAAAAAGGAGGGTTATCCTCCTAGCGCCCAAAGGCATAAAAAAAATCCTTCTACAAGTTAGTGGTAGCCGCCCAGCGCTCAGTTCGATTTCATCCGCCAGACGCCCGGGTGCCTTTTAAAAAGCCATCATTTTCAATTTCCCATAAAGTATCAAATTTTATGTGGAATGATAGATATTGCTTTTCGAACGTTTCCGGTAATGTCTGTGTTGTCGATGGACAGTCAGTGGTGCCAACAGAATCAAATTTCATCTGTCATTTTCGACGAAACGAGACTGAAGGTGAAGGCATGCCTTGAACATGAATATTTATTCATCGTTTTTCTTTGCCATTTTTGCTTTATTGTTTGTTTTTTTATTGTTGAATGTGGTACCGAGGAAGTATATTTTCATAATACGTTTAGATTTTCGACCAAATCCCAATAGTTTTTTTTAATATAGCATCTTAAATTAAGAAGACCTTTTGGAAGGTATCTGGGTTTCGACATTACCCTAGATTTTAAAAGCCTTATGGGTTTCAACATTTGCTTAGATTTTAAAAGGCTTATGGGTCGTAAATAGTTGTAATATTATAAAATATATGTTGCTACAAAGCATAAATAATTTGCTTATTTCTAGAAACAACGATTAGGTTACCGTTATAATATAATAAATTAAATTGTCCTTGAATTAAGACTAATTCACGTATAAAAAAATAAATATGCGCTACGTAACATTGCTATACTTTTAAAAACCATGCGGGCTTCTATCACAATAACAGCTGTTTGAGCCCCTCTAACAAAAATTTAAAATATTGTTATCATTACTTTATTTAATCAAGTGCTATTTACTATCACTCTAAAGGTTAGTTATTCAGCTATACATTAAATAGTATTTAATGCCAATTTTACTTAAAAAATAGACAAATATTACCATTTGTTTGGTTGATGGGCAGATTTGAAAAAAAGATTTCGATGAAAAAAATACAAAAATTATATTTTTTTTATTTCTGTAAATTTTTACCTCATAGTTTCGTGAAAACCAACCGTTCTTCAGTACAAACACTCAAATAACTTTAAAATTGACGAAAATACAAAACTAATTTCCACTAGTGATTGCGACCCAGATGCATTTTAAAAGGTTGTTTAATTTCGGCTTTTTTCCTAGCTTAAAACAGTCTTTACACATCCTTTATCCACCCAAAAAAATCCCACGTTAGTATGATCAGTTTTAGGTACATTTTCGAATGTCGACATCTCTGGGCGTCTACCATGCGAACCTTTTAAAAGTACTTTGGGCGTCTAGCACTACTTGGGCGAAAAAAACCTGGGCGTTAGGAGGTTAAGATTTTAGCAGCGTATGTATGTATGTATGTGGGTATGTATGTTTGTGTGTTCATCTGTTCCCTCGCATAGCCTAAACTACTCGACCGATTTCAACAAAGGAGGTGTCGTTGGATTCGTCTTAATTACCCAGGTAACATAGGATAGTTTTATTTTGAACAAAACCAAGATGGCGGCTGTGCTGCGCCCTAATGTGGTGGACCTAAAAATAAAAAATATTGGATACCATCGTCATGGGTATCAAATGAAAGGACTTTAAAAGACCTTTTCAAAAATGTATAACACATGTAGCGTCAACATAAAAAAATAGAACAAAAAATACTTGTACAGTCGGCCACAGTCTCAGATACCCCTTTTTGTTCGATTGGCGCCCTTATGCCGCGCGCGGTAAGAGCTGCCATGGGGTATCTGAGATTGTGGCCGACCGTACTAGTTCTTGGTTCTATTCTGGATGATCTTCCAAAATAATTTACTAAAAAGCTAAAAAAAAATAGAAGTTAAAAACTAAAACCCGACTACTAAAAGGCTTAAAACAAGACCTGCTTATCCTTAAAATAGACTCATAGATAATTAATCATAGTCGGAGGACACCACATTCTCATTTGATAAACCGATGCATGGCCTCCAACTACGATTAATATCTATGAGTCTATTTTAAGGATAAGCAGGTCTTGTTTTAAGCCTTTTAATAGTCGGGTTTTAGTTTTTAAGACGCCGTACGTCTCACAACTAGCGCCGCCAATGGAAAAAAAAATCATATCTTTTTTTTGGATGCGTTTTTAGCAAAAAACGCTCCTGCGATTTCTCAACGCGAGGCTTAACTATTTTTAGGACCTAAGGTTTGGATTCCAGAATTGGATTTCCTACGAATGCAATTGATTCTCTAAAAGTGGCCACTTTTGGCGAGAATCGATTGCATTCTTAGGTTCTAGGATCTGGAATCCAAACCTTAGGTCCTAAAAATAGTTAAGCCTCGCGTTGAGAAATCGCAGGAGCGTTTTTTGCTAAAAACGCATCCAAAAAAAAGATATGATTATTTTTTCATTGGCGGCGCTAGTTGTGAGACGCATTTCATCTTAACTTCTATTTTTCCGACCTTACCATAGGTAAGGTAACCCGCACTCAGCCTAACGCTATCCCTTTTTGGTCGATTGGCACCCTTATGCCGCGCGCGGTAAGGGCTGCCATGGGGTATCCTAGACTGCGGCTGACCGTATAATTTAAAAACTTTAATTAATAAAAAATATTCTAATATTCTTTAATCGCAAAATTGTATTTTTTTTTTACTTTTTTGGTAAATAGCTCAATTTAAAAATATTTAGGTTATGCTGTGATCCTATCACCGGGTGCTAATACCATGTAAAGAGTTAGGATCTCTTGTAACACCTGATATAGTAAGCCCATAGATACGGCCTAATCTAAACCATTCTTGTGCTAAGCCGACTGGTAATTTCTACACGGTGCGAAAAAATTGACGATTCTTAGTATCCGTTCGTTCCCAGTAGTTCCATCATGGAACTTTTTTTCCCACTACATAGTAGTCGGCCACACGCTAGGATACCCCTTTTTGTTCGATTGTCGCCCTTATGCTGAGCGCGGTAAGAGCTGCCATGGGGTATCTGTGACTGTGGCCGACCGTACATAGGAAGATGAGTTAGTTACTATCATCTTCCAGTGGAAGACTTCCACCAGTAGCTAAAGTGACTGGGATGCACTTCATGGTAATTTCTACTTTCGAAGGTAGAGAATAAAAGGGTCTTGAACTAACTAAAACACGAATTCATTTTCAGATTTCTTTATTTTGTCTTCTAAAATTGTACAACGCACATACACACAAGTAAAATAATAGCCAGATTTTTCAGTCTGCTCCAGTATTCAAGTTTCGATACAAAATGGCACTCCGATTTTACCACTACTTTCCAGATTCAGTATTGAAACATTCGAGGCTTATACAACTTCTATCCAAAAACTGTATTCTACCAATGATTTAGAAACAATATAATAAAAGGAAATAAATTGTCAACAAAAACAAATGAAAATTAAATTTTAAATATTTATTAAAAAGAAAATAATACTTGTTGATTGTATTGTAGAGTCAAATCAAAATAATTTTTCTTAAATATTAAAGTCAGGAGATTACATATCGTAGTTCTAAAGGACCTTAAAAATATTATACTTAGATGTAGTACCTACAGACATTCATTTACTAGTGCTTGTACACTAACTAAATGCAAATTCCTTTTAGAAAATATAAAAAAGTGAAAATAATTACTTATCATCATTCAAGATAATTTGAACTCAAAACAAATGCCTCTGAAAATCTACCAAAATGTTGTATGTTTTAGGGAGAGCTAGGTGGTCCAACATTTTCATTATGTGAGATTACATCAATACTTAGATCCAACCAACTGATAGGAACATCCAAATAAATGCATTTAAATCACACCAAGGTGAACCTTCTGTGTTCAGTTAATAATTTACAATATTTTTCTCACATGATCAAAACGTGGATTGTCAAGGACATTCTGCACTGTCGAGATAACTCTCTGTATGGAGAAGCTATTAATCAGATTTTTTCTGTGCCATCATCAATTTAAATACCTCGACAGACTTAACAAGAATTGTCTTGATGAACAAATTACACTAACAGCGAGTGTAGAATGTGATAGGGAGCACATTTTACTGGTCGGATCCCTCATCCTCTTCATCTTCCTCCTGATCCTCCTCAGAAGTGGCATCTTTTTTGGGGGGAGGGGCTTCCTTGCGGGGTCGGCCGCGGCCTCTGCCCTCTACTGGTGCCTGTAATAAGAACAAAACTGCTTAACCGCTTGATTGGCGTAAAAAAAAACCAGTACCCTCAGGGCGTCTATGAGCCGAAGTAATACCAATTGGTTAATATGGATGCTAATGTAAAGAAATTATTACAATGAGCACACTTCGTTGCCTTTATACCTTTGCCTTAGGTGCAGCCTTTTTCTTGGAACCCTTCGGTCTGCCGCGCCCTCGTTTCGCTGCTGGCGCTTGTTCATCATCAGAGGACTTTGCAGATTCCTTGACCTTAGCAGGTGCCGCTTGCCTTCCTCGTTTCTTAGTATCAGCTTTCGCTTCCTGAAATAGTAAATTAGAAAAATTAGGTACGTAAATTAAATATTGATGTAGTCATTATCAGCAAAAAGTAAGACAAATAATAGGGCGTCCCCATTGCCAGTTTTAATTCCCACATGGCACTAAAATGCTATATGACACACCAGTGGTTACTAATTAACTAGGTACTTCAAAATAAAAGTGTTTGATGTATACTTACAGCTTGTGTGCCGTTGGATTTAGGTCTGCCTCTACCTTTCTTCTCAACGACTACATTGCCATCGTCAGACATTGTGGATAAAAATTATTTAGTTCTACGGAGAATACCTGCTGGATAAAAAAAAAAAATTAGTTGTAATCCGTATTATGGATTTGTAGGTTATAAGTTATAATATTTCTAAATTCAGAACTAAACATATAGGTGTGCCAAGTGTGAACCACCATCAGAATTAATGCATGCTATTCATGAAGTGTTTTAAAACTTAGGTATAGTTATTTCACTTGTATGGCCTAGAAAATAAGACCTCTATTGGGTTATCAAAATGTCGGGGCGAGTGAACCCTAAACGGATATGACCAAAGCTTGGCTTTATAGGGGCACATTACAAAAAGGTTACAGATTCATCTCCTAAAAACAGATAAATAGTGAAAAAATACTTTGAACGCTTTATAAACTGCACAAAAATTACACTAAATTAAATCTACTGTGCTTTGTGATGCGATGTAGCGAACGCCGTTGAACAACGCCAAGCGTCAATTACTACTCGTATGCAAAAGTATGTAATATGTTGCTCGCTAGATATATTTTTAGGCCAGTTCATATAAAATAACTCTGACAATACCCCAAATTTGTCCCAGAAACCTAGGAAACACGTAAAATCTATCGAAACTACACTGTACTACAAATAAAATTCGCTTCACGATTAGCAAATTCAATGGAGGCTATCTACTTCGCATCAATCAATCTAGTTGGGCTTCTTGTAAATATACAAGAATAATTTATGTACTTATTTACCACTGGTAAACACACACATGAATTGCTAAAAACCGAATTAGAAAATAATAAAATTATTATTTCTGACGAAAAATAACTCACCGAGTTGTTTACAGCGAAGCAAGCGTTATCGCAATATGGCGGGACACTGAGCCGGCGCGTTTATCGGGCGTCTTTGTAGGTGGCGCTTTACCTACATTATCTCAACTTCAAGAAAATAACATTATTGAATAGAGATTTTAACTAAAAACTAAGAATTAATTAACATTTTTGCAACAATTTCTATAGTATTTAATTTAATTGAGCCAGTATTTAACAAAAACAAAAGGTAAAACAAAGAAAATTATAGGCGGGTCTTTTAAATTTCGCGCCACTTCTGTTTCACAGAGCAATGTCACAAATAAGATTAAGGGGAAATACACTTAACGAAACTCCACCCCACGTTAACTGTCTTCACCACCTCAAAAAATGTTTCCTACCATGGCCACAGAACACATACACGGCGTCCCGCGCCTTGAATATTGTAGATGGAACATTTTACTGAAAGAAGACATTATTTGAATTTAAAAAACAATTTAAACTGCATTCATAGATATTTATTTCACACTGAGACGCGACGCGACACGCTCTACACATTCGCCGAGCATGGGCGATGTAGGCGAGTAACGAATACAGGCGAACGTGTCGTGTAGACGGGGTATTGGTGCATGTTGGCCGGCATTCGGCCGAGAGAAGGCCTTAAACTATGCTGGGGCCCTTGGGCACACAGGAATTTAGGGCCCTTTTGGAAAAAGGGCCCCAAATTCTTGTGGCGAAAATTGATACAGGATACTACATATTTCCTACATTACAATGCCACATTTTAACAATGTCGCTTGTTTTATCACTGCTCACTGTCACTGTGCCCGACAAAAATGTTTTGAGAATAAATGTGAGAGAAATTGTCAGTCCTTTGGAGCCCCCTGAGGATGGGGGCACTGGGCACGGGCCCCGAGTGCCCTTATGGTAAAGACGGTATGAGAAAAACGAGGAGAGCCCGGTTTTGTCCTTCTGCCGGGATGCCATTGACCCGCCATTGCGTTACAGGCTAAGTGCCCTGGGGCCTTAGCCTGTAAGACAATGGCGGGTCAATGGCTTCCCGGCAGAAGGACAAAACCGGGCTCTCCTCGTTTTTCTCCTACAACCAGAGAACTAATCCTCTAGAATTAGAATCAAAATATTCTTTGCTGTACTACAAAAACACTAAAAGGACAGACAGCGTTAGCAAATCGTAATTGAAGTCGTCACCTGACAGCCCATTTTGGCACCATTGTCTTACAGGCTAAGGGCCCAGGCCTGGGGCCTTAGCCTGTAAGACAATGGCGGGTCAATGGCGTTCCGGCAGAAGGACAAAGCCGGGCTCTCCTCGTTTTTCTCCTACAACCAGAGAACTAATCCTCTAGAATTAGAATCAAAATATTCTTTGCTGTACTACAAAAACACTAAAAGGACAGACAGCGTTAGCAAATCGTAATTGAAGTCGTCACCTGACAGCCCATTTTGGCACCATTGTCTTACAGGCTAAGGGCCCTGTATTCGCCAGTCGCTACCACTCGCCTCCACACGCCTATATTCGGCGAATGTGTAGAGGGCCCTTTACATTTCGTCAGGCGGCGTAGTTCCCTCCCACAGAAAAATAGGGCAAAGTAGTCTGTGGTCAATTCGGTTAGGAAAAAAGCAAACGTCATTTTATTTCGTCATTTATTTTCTCATTTTTCTCAATAAATTCTCTTTTTTGATAAAATCGAAGTTACGGCACGTTTTTTGTGAAGGAAGGAACTAACAATGAAGCCACCTATTGAACCTAGACCAGAAGACTGTTGTAATAGTGGATGTAATCCGTGCATATTCGATGTTTATCAAAATCAGCTGAAACTTTATGAAAAGTTCGTAAAGACTGGTGAAAGTGAAGAACCTGAAGAGAATGGAGTTTCAAATATGGAGTACACCACCTTTGTGCTTGTAGCAAAGATCATTATTGGTAATAACCATGCGATTCTGGCATTTAAAAATAATAATTCAGATGCCAAGGTTTGGTGGAGCCCTGGATCCCATTTACTTTTTAAATATAATAAAAATGAAATTGCATGCACTAGAGCCTACACACCAATAATATTGAGTGATGTAGTAAACACTGATTTTGATTTCATGATCATGGTCAAGAAGTATGACAAGGGTCTGGTATCAAATCATTTATATTCAATGGATATTGGTGAGCGAACCGTTTGGAGAGGTCCATATAGTTCTTATAAAGTAGTCCCAAATAAATATAATAGGATAATAATGGTGGCACAAGGTACTGGAATAGCTCCTTTCTTTTCAATCATTAGCAAAATACTGGATGATGAAGATGACATGACTAAAATTGTTCTTTTCTTCAGTTGTCATAGTCAAAGTAGTATTCTACTTAGAGATGAACTTTACGAATTTAAGTGTTATTGGAATTTCTCTTACAAATTGTTTGTTACTGAAGAAGTTGTAGATGCAAGTTCTCACAAATATGAAGAGCCTTTGATAAGTCATAGCCTGCGTTATGAGGATTTTAATTATTTAAAACCACTAACGTCTGGTGATCAGTTTCTTTTGTGTGGCTCACTACAATATATGCAATATTTTAAAGAGTTTTTGCTGGAAAATGGTGTGCAGTCTGAAAACATTGTTTTGTTCTGAAATTTTACAATTTCTCAGAATAAACCCCTGTTTTTATTAGATAGAGCATTATTTACTCTAAACCACAGATCAGATAGTTTACAGGGCTGCATTAAAGATAAGCCTATTGGTCAAGCCGCAGGGGAGGCCTGCTGTATCAAAATAAAAATGCTCAATATTACCCTCCATGGTACTCCAAGCCTACAGCTTGCTGAACATGACCTTTGCTGCAAAAAGGGGCAACTGGACCATCGGTAGAACAGGTGGATGGATATTAGTAAAAAAGCAATTACATTAACCGCTTGATTGGCGTAAAAAAAAAAACCAGTACTCTCGGGGCGTCTATGAGCCGAAGTAATACCAATTGGTTAAAGAGTCACAATTAATAAATTTAACAGAAATTGGAAGATAGTGACAAGGCAGATGGCGCAGTGGGAATATAGATCCCACATTAAAATATACCTAGCTTTGGAATAAAGCCCAATTCCAATGAAAATTTATATGACTACTGGGCGGAGGATTCCATAGACATGAAAGAGATGGTCGTAAATATTATAAAAAAAACAGTACAAAACCATTATACCTACTAGAAAAAAAACTATTAATATGATGGCGCATAGCAAGGAAAACCCTTCGGGTTTGAGTTCGGCCTGTTTTTTTCAGTTGGCTGGCTTGGCCATATCAAGTAAAAGTACCCCCATCACCACTCCCGTTCCCGTACTCTTTCCCGTTCTATGTAAATGAACGAGTTAGAGCACTCAAATTGCGTGCCAGCCAGCTATCGGATCAGCCTGATACTCCTACACGTTCGTCATTGTTCCTACCTACCTACCCTACATAATATTGTTATGCCAGCATAATACGGGATGGACAGTTTTCAGTGGTCCAAAATATCGAGTTATCGTAGGTAAAGGTAACTAAAAGTTAAGAATAAAATATTACTTTTATTCGTTATTGAAATTTATTTTCTACCATGTTTGCATTATATTTTTAATATGGCAACACTAAAACGCTTTGGGTATGGATTTTTTCGCGCCGGCGCGAAACGTGTGCGGGGCGGTCTTTGGGAGTGCGAACAAATCGCATTGATATTTTTTTTATCCTAAATGAAATGAGTGCATAAATCAAATAATAAAACGGTACCTACCTAAAATGTTGAAACGCTCATCCAAGATATGTTCGTGAATATAAATGAAGCTTTGGTTATTAACCTTGCAGTATAAATTGTACAGAAACACATAGAGAAATTTTTGATAAATATGGGCTCCATCGTGCTAAAAAGCTTATCAATTTTATTAGGAGTTTTTTTCATATTCGTCGGCCTAACGAAACTGACTCCTTTCATATCGAAGGAGTTACATAAAGACCTGGTAAGTGAATTTTATTTCGTACATTGAATACATTCGTAAATGGACACTAAAAGGTCGCTCGCTGCATTAAGATTTTTGTTGTGGAGCGATGTCGATTGCTATTTTGGTATTTGGCCAGTCGCCTAATACCGCCGCAGTGTCAGCGGTTGCGACAGCTAAGTACTTAGCGCGAGCGCATGCGCGGGCGGGCGTATGGCCCCGCCGCCGCTGCCGCAGCCGCGTCTTGCTTGAGCATGTTATACATTTGTTTAGCACTCCGCAGAATTTAATCAATTACGTATGCTTAACTGAAGCCCTACTGGCGATTGATCTTCGTTGTTCAGTTCGAGAATCAACTAAGCATCGGGATTTATGGCGATGCGTGCGGCGTAACTTTCTATGTGTGTACATAAAAAATAGAATGAAAGACAATGAGCAATTAGCCTTAACCTCCCCCGGATATTACTTTGTTGCTATATTGTCGCCCTAGCCAATTCCCACCTGCCAACTGTCTTGTTAATAGAAATAAAACACCATCGTCTGTGTTGGCCCGACAATTTTATTATTATTTTATTGGGTATTTAATTATCCAAACGGTGCAGTCCAAATTAATTAGATATCATATACTTACCTACGCTACGCGCGTAAGCAAACACTGTTTTCTGAATGAGATTGACATAACGAGCTCGCTTGAAGACTATCCGGCTCGAAGGACCAACCGGCTATGGGCCTAGATACGGGCGTTTTAGCGGACATGTTTAACTTAGGACACTAGGACCGAAGTCCGACAAGGAACTTAAGGTCTGGGTTCTTGTCGGCCCAAGTTTTAGGTACTTGAAATAGCTATTAAGTTGATAACTACCTACCTACCTGGTGGTGCTAGCATGTTGTTCGTGGAAACCCTATAACAATGATGACAACATTTTCTTTCAGCGAAAAGAATACGTTAGATATGCGAAAGTGTTTCCACTGGGCGAGACGTTGGACTTCAAGCTACCTTCAAAATGGTACCGGCGAGGGGTCGGCGGACTGGAAATATTGTTCGGATTGGCCCTAGCACTGATTCCTAGCCGTAAGTATGCACGCTGCAATTTTTGTGACTTTAGGCATTAGATAAGTTCTCAAATTGGAACCTGAAAAAAGAATTGTTAGAATCACGATTAGAACCAACTAACAGCTTTGTTCTGTAGAGGATTTTTCAGTGTATGATCAAGTTAAAAAGTTTGATTCACTTGTTTATAACCAGTGAACGTAAGCATTCCTAAGACAAAACAATTAGATATACATTAGGAAACAAATGCCTGCCGACGTCGATTATGTATGCTTCCATTAGTAAGGGAGTAGGCATAGTAATAATCGCACTAGCACGCGTTCAAAATAAATGACCCACTTACATCTATAAAGTATTCAATCTAATAAACATTCGCCCACCCGTGAAGTTTTCTCTTGACCAATATAATTATTAATTTGGAAGGATACATGCATACATGCTAAACCTGTGTATTCGCTGTAAATTTTCCCAAAAAGTAAATAAATAAACATGTCTACTAGATATCCCGGATATCCCCACATGAGCTGAGTCGGACCAGCCTCTCTACCCTCGAAGCTATTGAGTCAGGATTGACTAATTATAAATAGAAAGATTGATAAAATAGCGTCAAGCCTTACGTTACATACGAACAGAACTAATAGTCCAAGCAACGAGTGGTTGGCTTATCATCATAGGGGGTGTAGTAGAGTGCGCGAGCGAGGACCTAAGCGATTTCTTCGGTGTGAACATACTAATAGTAAAAGTACCATCCTCTAGGTGCATTGTAGAGAAAAGTGGTCTTCTACAGAATTAATGCTTATAAATATTTCTAGAACTTTGATTCTATACACTATTTCCAATATAAAGTTCTAGAACATTTTATAAGCATTCATTCTGTAGAAGAGTACTTTTCTCTACCATGCACCGTTTTGGATATATGAGCGAAAAACAAAAAAATGGGAACTTTAAACCCCTCCCCCCACTCGTGCTCACCTCCTAGAGGAGGGGACTTTTACTACATATGTTCAGTTCAGACCACAAATTAAAAAAGAACAGATGCGTTTCAAAACCTACAAACGCTCCGGCCATAGTGGAGCTGTCAAAGTGTCAAAAAATGGATACCTTTAGTGTTGTCGACAGTCAGTTCATCGATATCGATATGCTAGGGATGATTTTGTCGATACTTCTGTTGTAGCTCTCATATTACTTAGAAGTATTCATGAAAAGGCAATGAAGTTATCGAAATTTGTTTATTCCAATAAAAAATATAATATGACACAGATAAAAGCAGACCAAGTGACTCCACAAAATACATTTTAGGTTACAAAACTTACAAATACATAGTTGGAGCTTTAATATCCCTACCAATAATAGGCCTCCTACCATTAAAAGTTGTGGAAAAATTAGGGTTTTATTTATACCTATAAAAGTACCATATTCCAGAAAAACGACGACACGGTTCTAATTTCTAGCAAAAAATCATTGCAAATGCAAATAAGTTTCACTTTAATAAGAATAGTTAGGTATGGTTGGGGCCACTTGGGGCGCATGGAATGCCAACAGCCGTCAGATTATTGTATCTTGATCCATGTTGATTTTTGCTTCTGGGGTGAGATACTGGCTTGCTCTCTAAATATACTCAACAGTCCATGTATTGATTTGTCGAAGACCTGAAATGAAAAAAGTTTCTTAGATATTTGATAGACTATGGCCCGGTTTCTGAGTTGAGAATTTTACTAAGCACATACTTACGTATCGCTCTGTCACACTCTTTTGTGAGAAATCTGCAGAGACAGGACGATACTTACCCATTTGCTTAGCAAAATTCTCAACTCAGAAACCGGGCCTATAGCAATTTTTACAGCGAGCGATAGGAACGCCGAGTTGATGTGCAGATGGGGATTTGGGATGAACCATACGCATAGGAAAAATAAATTAATTAATTAGACCACGATAGCGCGCGATACAATCTTTGATAAAGGTAAATAAAATACCTGCAAAGTAATTCAAAGTCATTGCTACAGCACAGTAAGTAAGTAAAGTAATTGTATCTTCAAAACCTTCAACCCGCCCCCAACTTGACCCACCAACATTTATGTTTCTGTAGTACAGCAAAGAATAATCTGATTCTAATTCTAGAGGATTAATTCGCGGGTTGTAGGAGAAAAACGAGGAAACCCCGGTTTAGTGCTCCTACTGGGACGCCATCGATCGCTATTGCGTTACAGACCCAGGCGTTTGATTGATAAAGGGTTGATAAGTTAGGTTAGGTGTGGAAAACCAGTTCAAGTACTTACGAATAGACAGTATGAGTCTGTTTGAGGAGTCTTTCATCAGATAATGGATAGAGGGTTTCAGTTAACGAAGGTTAATCTTAAGAACCACTCTGCACATGAACTTTCCTTGTTAAAGCTTGATGACAATTATACGGTGTCTTTGAACGCACGAGTACACAATTAAGGACACAAACAAACACTATAACCCACGTTTCTTGTTTAAAAATACTTGTGAATTTATAAAAACCTGCAAACAACATTTACTCCCCGAGTTTACTCCATTTCCACCATCTTGACCACAGATTACAAAAAATGAAAAAATATGTTATATCGTCTGTGTTGGAGCGAACGACGTCTTGAATTTTTCAACCAATGGGAGGCGTTCACTAAAGACGGTCACTCGTGTATACAGCAAGACGATTGGTCCGGTTGATTCTAGCGCGTGGTTCAGACTCTAAGCACCTTACCACCCTAAACACGTTTCTGAAGAAATCGCTTAGATCCTCGCTCGCACACTCAACAACCTATGTATTGACTGAATTATAACGGGTTGTAATTAAACAGACTTCTTTTTAATAGCATTATACGCCTCTAAAAATCTACATTGCCTTCTAAATGACTAAGTCAGCCACAATCAACGCGCATCAAAATAATACTATCTTAGCCACTAGATAACTTGTACGTAAGACACTCTAAATACAACATCGTGGTTATTTTTTGGCATCTAAATTTGTAATATGCATTCAAGCAGCTAACTTCTAAAATATTAATTATATGACACCAAAAATTTTTTTCAATTAGCTTCTAATTTTGTAACTCAGTAGTCAGTACCAGCCTCAGTACCTACTCAGTACGTTTAAAATTGGGTATGATTTAAGCTATCATCAATTTATTAAGTTTTGAATGTTATAAAAAATAAGGTTTGTCCGTAAAATAATAGATCTGTCATCAAAGTGTAGTCGTCAAACAATATAAAAACAATTTCATAATAAATCACATATAATCATCGCACAGTGGTCGATTTGTACGATTTAGGCGGCCAAAACTATTTTATGCTTTATTTCAGTAATAAATACGACAACAAATGCTAATCTGGTATTTTAGAGTGAATATATATGTTTATCCCTATTCGTTTCATTGAAAGCGTATTTTTCTATACAAAAAAACATTTCTGTGAAAATATTTTTGTAAATAGCGCCAATGTTTTTAAATTTTCTTTAAATCTCCCTTTGGTGTAAAATATATACTTTGAGTTCATTTGAATTATCGAAATCGGCTTAGTAGTTTTTGATATTTGGGTTAAGAATTATCACAATTTGTTAAGTAAAAGACGGCCGTACATAAAAAAAAAATGTTTATTCTCTACAGTCTGCATGCCTATTTAAATTGAAAATAAAATATGGATGACAAAAAAATACAGTATACACTAAAATTAAATGGTCAACAGTTATTACCACATTATTATACTAAATGTTACTTACAATGTTAGGTACCGAATCATAAACAATAAGACAATATTTTATGAAAGTTTAACATACAAATTGTTATGTTACTCTTTAAAAGACAATTCTTCCTCACCGTCACTTTCCATGCATTTATCACAAGTGCCTTTTGTATTTGGCTCTGCAGGAAGCAAAAGCTCCAAAGTTTCCTGCAAGAATGGTTTTGATCGGATCTTCTTTTTTTTTCTCATTGAACTGATGAGTGGATCT
This sequence comes from Zelleria hepariella, assembly GCA_949319315.1. Classification (NCBI taxonomy): domain Eukaryota; kingdom Metazoa; phylum Arthropoda; class Insecta; order Lepidoptera; family Yponomeutidae; genus Zelleria; species Zelleria hepariella. The sequence goes on along the minus strand of OX439390.1, from coordinate 11,411,220 downwards.
GATGTCAAGAGTAACCTGTGATAAATATCAAGGTTACAGTCTTCGCGTGAAAACTTTCGAGCAAAGTTTAGACGGTATGAGCGAAAGTGCTTATTACGAGCTTCTGCAGCTTCCTCCGAAAGTTGACCAATAGGCACTAGAGAATTTTCTATAACTTTTCCACCATGTACCAAAATTTTATGCATGGTAGGAGTCATAGAATGCCAACCATATAACTCTACATACAGTTTTGCTGTCTCCATGGCGTATTCATCAAATTTCGGGACATCTATTTTGTGACCGCTTGATATGGCTTCCAAAATAACTTTAATTCTATAAATAAAATTAAAGTCTATTCCCGTTATTTCAGCAGCCAGATGTGGGTTTTCAAAAAATCTTCTACTAGTATTGCCGTCATTTGTGTTACCAAAATTACATTTTGGCATATCTACCAAGATACCTACTTCTTCTCTGAATCTTTGCTGAATCTCTTTTTTTTTTGTTGTTCTAGCATCTTTTCTGCTTTGGTTCTTTTTTCACGGTATTTCCCAACGGGCAATTTATAAGCTAAATGTAAAATACTCTCGAATAATCGAATTCTGGCATGTAAAGTTGATAGGCCAAATTCAAGCGATTCTGGGTGAATTTCGTTTTTTTTACTTAAGTCATTAAAGTTTTTTGAAGTGGCTCCGCATATGTAGCATCTACTCGTTGATTTGGTGTCAGTCGCCGCATTGCAAACTTTGCCGTCCACCATGGTCATTTTAAGACTGTGGCTAACCGAGAATTTTTGCCCATTCAGTTCCAATTCCGTGGCTTTTAGGGACTTCACACTGTCCCGAACGTAATTTATTTCATCTTTTGTAATGTCTGTAGACTCTTTTATAAATCTGAATCGTATCGGGCGGCAATATCGTGGTGAAGAAGGAGTCGGGTTTTGCCAAACCATTTTTGTTTTGTCTTCACCGCAAACAATTTGTAGAGGCACGAATGAGCTCAAAAATATATTTGCATCCGAGTCGGCGTCATTCATTAACTTTTGTTTGTATTGAGCTTGTTGTGAACCATCACAACCCCATTTGCAGATAATCTGCTAGGAATTTCTCTCAGTTTCTGTAAGAGTCATTAGTACTTCTTCGAGGAAAATTGATAATCGCGTGACGGTGTGATCTAACAAAGATTGTAGATCACTTTCAGCACAGGAAGCGGTCACTCGTAGCGTCTCTTTGGGTGGGTAACATTCCTGTTTAGCCTTCAACACTAATTCGTAGCACGGGTAAAAGCTTCTGTTGGTTGTTTGTTGGTTTCATATTGACTTCGTGTCAAATCAGCGTCCACGCACATTCGCAGTGCCTCCCGAGGCGTAAGGGGATCTTGTGCCTTTGATTTGGAATGTCTTTTTTTACATTCGTTTGCGGCTGCAGGCGAATTTGTAATATCTTTTAGGACTTGCGAGGCGTTTCTTTTTCCTTCTTTTTGTAAAATTACTTGCGCTGCGTGAACTATCACTTCTTTGCCTACAGAGGAGCGAACTTCTTCTGTTTTCCTCCTTTTAGTTCTTTCACTACATTCACTGAATGTTTTGCTAGGTCGTCCTGACTTATTATGCGTTTTTATGGGCATCTCGAACGTTCCTGCTAACCATGCATCATTGCTTATAAGAAATTTTTCTAGCGTGTTGCGTGCTTTGGACCATCTCTTTTTTATTTCTGTTTTAAAATATGAAAATTTATGATTTATATACTTTTTGTCTTCGTCGGAGTCCCCGTAAGACACTAACAAATAATTTTGTAAGTATTCCAATTTGTCGTTTATTGATGGAGAGTTTTCCTCAATCATCTTATCAAAAAGATATCTGCGAGTTACTACCTCCATGCCCGAGTAACTTGATGAACCTAGAACAACGAAAAGGAATTTTAACGCAAAAGAAACAAAAAAGGAATTTTTCTCACTTTCTGCCTAAGTTAATGAATTATTATTTTTCTCGCGAAGTGGTCAAAGGTGGTGGCTATTTTTTTTGTGGTTATCTGCTCAAAGAGCTATACTATTAGAAACCATAAGGAATTTAACTCGGACGGTCTCGGAAGTACAACATTTTTACTATTGAAAATAAAAAAATGATAATATTTTCTATGAAAAAGGGCGATCTTTGATACGTTGTAACTGCACTAAATATTGATATTCCTTATCTTAATTTAAATTATATTTGAAGGAGCTTACCTGAATTTTCGACTTCCATCACTTTCACTTGTAACTGAATAATATCCAATGAAATATTCACTTTAGAATATCGGTTGCGCTAAGAGTGTCGAGAACGAACGCGTACAGCTTGCGCGACGATCAAGTTCCGACTACCTGTGGGGGCGCGCACGCAGTTCTAGGAACTGGGGAGGGGTGGGGATTGGGCAGTCGGGGTGTCTATTTTTCCGGGAATCAATTAGTTTTGTTATAAGTTAACTTTGAGAAATGGACTTTTGGCCGCCTAAATCGTACAAATCGACCACTGTGCATCGGGATATATTATCAAGTATCAAATAAATAGGTTTGTACTTATTTTAATAGGTTTGTCCTGATAACTGTATAATCAAATTAAGGAAAAACGGTCATTAACTAAATTAAATATGTAACTTAAAAAAATCATAAAGATCCAGAAAAAGAATGGTTTTGTATCTATGAATTTAACTACTATCTTACATTAGGTACTTGTATACTGCTTGTACGTTCGGCCACGATCTCAGATATCCCATGGCAGCTCTTATCGCGCGCGGCATAAGGGCGCCAATCGAACAAAAAGGGGTATCTGAGACTGTGGCCGACTGTACCTATTGTTGTACACACGACAGCACGTCGACCTTTACACGCTAGCACTCTACTCGGTTACGTTACGGGCGACTTTACAACAAAAGTGTACAGTCTGACGTGCTGTCGTGTGTACTAGCACTTTCTCCACTAGTGATTTCTCAACGAGCGATGATAACGTTATTGGAGGAGTTGCATCATCTTCACCACAACTTGATGCCATCATAATATAAAGAAACTATTGAGAAATCAACTAAAACCAAAAACCCTAACAATAATCATATAAAATGCACTTGCAACAAGAAGCATGGAATCAAGCGAATGAAGTAAACCGCCAACTCTCGTACACACGACAGCACGTCAGTCTGTACACTTTTGTTGAAAAGTCGCCCATAATGCAACCTAGTAGAGTGCTAGCGTGTAAAGGTCGACGTGCTGTCGTGTGTACGACCCATCGCTGCGCATGATTGGTAAATTTTCATAGCGCGCAAATTTGGCTCCGCCCCTTTGATCATTTTTTAATAAAATTTATGAACTGAACTATTAAATTGGTAACGAATAGTATTATTTGGAGAATTGAACGAAATAACCTGTAACTACTGTACTGATGACAAAATGACAAATAAAAACAAATCGCAATCTGTGGACGATAATCAATTTATTTGATGACAGATCTACTATTCTGAATACGGAGCTGTTATTTTGGGAATAAACCTATTATTCTGAGAACAAAGTTTTTATTCAATGGATGCACTACGATTATTTAGATAATCCATCTCTTTTTCTTTGAATATATTGACATTAATTTGGTAATTTATACCTGGCGACACTTTATATTTTTCTGAGAATGAAAATATTTCGAGGTGATAGATCTATTAATTTGATGATACAAGTTGATGACAAATATAAACTTTGATGACACAAAATATAGTTCCCTTTAAAAATTATCTCGATCTACATTAATTGATCGTCAAAATTTACCTAAAATTGTCATCAAATAGTAAATTATGGCCACTAAAATATCCTGAAACTATTGAAGGGAAACAAAAAAATATATTTTATTTTTACAATCAATTCGTGTACTTTGTAATATCATCATTTTAATATACTGCCGTCATAAGAAAAAAAGACTCAATTGACATTTATGCCAAAATTAAGTTACATACATATTCGGAACGAGGAAAAAAAGGCGCACCTGCCTGTATTTTTTTAATTTCAATAGGAGCATTTTTCTGGAATTTTGAGTAAAAAAACGCAATTGATACGTAGTCACAAATACACGGGACTACTGGTCAGTACGTGAATCGAATGGCGCTCTCTGATTGGTGCAAATGGTCGGTCGCTGTCGAGTCCCAAATCGTATCTTAGTGGCTTTTTTCACACTAAAAGAATATGATGTTTTAATTTACATGCTAAGTTATAATGGTTGTCTATTGAAGCTTGAATTATATTTTTAAACGGTTTTATTTAGCTCACCCCGTTTGTTTTATTCTTTCTTGGGTCAAATTTAGTAATTCAAATTTCACCCTCTTCCTGTCAACCGATTAATCTGAAATTTTGTATACACTTTGGATTTTGGTGACAATACAATTATGTTTATTCATTATCATTATAAATCCAAGATGGCGGCCGTTACAAAATGGCGGATAACGTAGGTTTTATCAATCCCATCAATATAGGTATCAAATGAAAGGGCTCAACAAGCAGAATACAATATACTGTAAAAAATTGAAATCCAAGATGGCGGCCGCTACAAAATGGCGGATAACGTAGGTTTTATCAATCCCATCAATATGGGTATCAAATGAAAGGGCTCAACAAGCAGAATACAATATACTATAAAAAATTGAAATACAAGATGGCGGCCGCTACAAAATGGCGGATAACGTAGGTTTTATCCATCCCATCAATATGGGTATCAAATGAAAGTGCTCAACCAGTATAATACAATGTACTATATGAATTAAACAGAATGCGAAATAAAAACTAAAAACTAGAAAATAAAAATAGGTAAAAAAACTTTTTAAGTTAAACGGTTTTATGTTAAACATACATTGCAATGTTTAAGATAAATGTACTAAAAAACAAAAAATAATAAAATAGATACAGTCGTGGGAATTATAAACATAAGCATAGACTAGACTAAAATAAAACCGTGGGGCACGTCAACTGCCTCATTATAGTGTAACATTACAAAACAAACATTTTAATCAACGATTGTAGACAATTGACGTGCCCCACGGTTTTATTTTAGTCTAGTCTATGCATATGTTTATAATTCCCACGACTGTATCTATTTTATTATTTTTTGTTTTTTAGTACATTTATCTTAAACATTGCAATGTATGTTTAACATAAAACCGTTTAACTTAAAAAGTTTTTTTACCTATTTTTTTTTGAGGAGCTTATGTTGAAGCTCTAAAACGTATAATGGTGATGAGTTGTAAAATCCGTGGCTGAGTTAGTAAATCAGGTTGCAATAGATAAATCAGTGGACAATTTAAAATAATGCTTGTTCTTTACTTGACGCTTTCTTTGGAATATTGAGTTGGCGATTTAAAAAAGACTAATTAGTTTATTAGAAGCTATCTTATTTTCCACTTATAAAATGAGAAGTTAGATCACGTGGCAAAAAAAAACTTTGTGGCTTGACTTATAATTTCCCAATTCGGAAGGCAAAGTTTTTTGTTCGAAAGTCCGTTATTGGCTTAATCTTATCTTTAGACAATATTGAGAAACTAATTTCAATATTTTTTATTTTGGTCCAGTAGTTTAGTTTTTATGCGCTAAAATGTTTTGTTCCTAAAACCGCCAACAGTATGCAGACCGTCGCGTGACGTCATAAAACCGTATCTTTGAAACGTTGTAAAATCCAAACTACTGAACCAAAATAAAAAATATTGAAATTAGTTTCTCAATATTGTCTAAAGATAAGATTAAGCCAATAACGGACTTTCGAACAAAAAACTTTGCCTTCCGAATTATAACTAAAGCCCGTTTCCTAATCCTAACGATGTTTTCGTTCACCCGCGATTTTTCTGATGCTGAGTGTAGTTTCAAAGAGGCTCGCCAAGTAATGCGTGTTATTAACTTTTCACGAGCGTGAAATAAAATATTATTTTAGGAGCATTACTTTAAAATTTACGACACGGCTCCTATAAATAGGAGGTGCTTTTACACAAAATCAACGTGAATAGACTGAGGCGCGAAATATCTATGACGTAAACGAGGCCTTCCTGGGTCCTCGACTGAGAAATCAGAGAAGCTACCTAGCCATGAAGTTTTTGGGTGTTAGGAATAGGTACCAATTTACTAGTTAAGGGTAGACGATAGCAACGTGGCGGGAAATTCAAAATGTTTACAGTTTTTTACTGTAAACATTTTGAATGTGTTCTGGTCTACGAAGTAGTGGCGCTGCCAAAAAAACTTGTCGTAGACCAGAACACATAATCGGCTGAATTATTGTTGTTCTGTTGTTAACAATAATGAAAAGAATACTGTTTTATTGCCGCGAACGAAAAATCGCTGAACAAAAATAGCTCAGTTTAGCTACAAAATATAAAAAAACTGTGAAAATGTTGAATTACCCGCCACGTTGCTATCGTCTACCCTTAAGATAATGTTTTGATTCCGTACCTCTGGAACCGTACTGTTCGTGTGTGCTCACTCTCGCTGCGCGACCTCAAATAGGTACGGTCAGCAAAACGCTTCTATACTCCATGGGAGCCCTTACGAAAGAACCAAAAGGGATATTGTAGCTTAGCGCTGACTGTACCTAATGCAGCGTCTTTCACGGGCTTCGTCACAAACACAATCATCGGGCCGCCGATCTATTCACAGCTCGGTGCATGCCATCTAGGGCGGTCATAATATCGAAAATTCAAATCGCAAAAGAACTGCTAGTTGAGATTGTTTTACAATGTTTTTAGGACATCAACCAGTAGGTATATGCAAGTTAGCAGCTTGGAAAGACCTGTGCTAACTTTGCAGCACTCGAAAAGCAGCAAAAATACATACTCTGCAAACCGATTTTTACACATAGAAACCGTCATAATCTTTCAGGAATACAAAACAACTTGACTCTCATATCATCCTCATCTGCTTTGCCTTCGCGTCCTTTCAGACACTCCGACATCTGCCCGCCAAATAAGCTAAGCCGCCTTTCACAGTCAAAGTAAATAAAACCAATTGAGCCATCCAAGAAAATAGGCGCTTCTGATTGGTCGATTCCATCCGAGCCAGAGACAAGCTTTTCCATTTTAGCGAGCTATTTACTTTGACTGTGAAAACGCGTCTTTATTCTCGCTGCTTCAACCAAGCTCTGTTTGTTTTTAGATAAGGTAAAGAACGCCGCCAACATCGGCCTATTGTTGCTGATGATCTTGGCTGTCTATTCACACGTGATGGTGGGCGACCCGTTCGATCGCTGCGCACCTGCACTGGTCTTCTTCTTCATGCTCAGCGGCAGACTCGTCGTTTGGTAAGGATTAGTAGACTGTAACGAAATGTACGACGGAAATTTATTTTAATAAGTTAACATACGTAACACAAAAATACAGTCATGGTGAAATGCCGATTTTGCACTTGTTGTGATCCTAATTTTTGTAAAATCAGGATTTCAGGCACATTGTAGGTACGGTCTGCGACAGTCACAGATAACCCATGGTAGCTCTTACCGCGCGTGGCATAAGGGTACTAAGTATACCTACCTACCTACCTATTAGGTATTATGTGCCTGAAATCCGAATGCTATTGGGTTTGATCGGATTTGTCACTTTAAGGCGCTGGGCATAGTGAATCGCCCGCGCGCAAAGAACAATGCACAAAATCGATTCCTGTATAAAATACACTAAAAAAATCGAAAATGTTCACATATCAAACCCTAGAATTAGTTGAGACCTATCTAAAACAGCCAGTTTCGTGTCGATATTCATAAACATTTTGAAGATATTTTGCTTGAAAAAAAATAGGCGGCGCACTTTTTTTCAAGAAAAATATCTTGCAATCTGTTATAACAACACTTATGCAATCAACACAAAACTGGCTGTTTTAGATAGGCCTCACCTAATTCTAGGGTTTGATATGTGAACATTTTTGATTTTTTTAGTGTATTTGATACAGGCCTCGATTTTGTGCATTTTTCTTTGCGCGCGGGCTAATTCACTATGCCCAGCGCCTTAAGCTTAAGCTGTAGTCAAAATATTACTTGTTGTAGTCCGTTTTTGTATTGCATTCTAGACGGAGAGTTTACTGGAAATCGTATAAATTGGTCCTTCGAGCCGGATTCCATCGTAAACTTCCTCAGGGTTGGTAGGTCTAAGAGGGCGTTAGAGCACCATTTTCCCATACAAACGTAGTTCCGGTTTAATTTCTAAACTACAGGCTGGATTTTGCTGAAACTTGGTTTATATCAGTAGATGACCAATATGGAGCTTTGCAAATAGTTTTTATAATAAAATAAAAATTGCCTGAAAGAAATTAGAGCGATGCGTTTTTCGCGCCGAAAAGGGGGTTTCTTTCAGCTGTTATTTACTTGGGAACATCAATAATGTGTTGTACTTGTCAGAAAAAAAAAAATTGAAATACCTAATAAAATGTAGAAATGGCAGCTGAAATACGAAACATTTTGGGAAAATAGATCTATTACCTACATTACAACTACAACTAGATACTCGCGAAAGGACACGAACACACGTAGACTCATACAGCCGCATTGCCTCTCACTTTTCCCGTGCCCCGTCTCGCTTTGGGTGAAACAGCTATAGAAAACAGTGTTTCACGCGCTTGGCCGTCACTGAGTTCCCACGGTCCTGAAGGGGCCTCTTAAGCTGGGATCATGCTCGAAGCACCATTCTGCGTTTGCCAATAGGTAGACTAGAGGAAAGAAGATAGATACAGATCACTATTAAACACCAAAAAATTATTGAACATGAAGTGATACCCACTTTTGCAAACAGGAATCCGTATGGAATCTAATTGCGAGCACCTTGACCAATTTTTATGTGATGTAAACAGACGTAACCAAATAAAATTAGTTCGGGATATCGTACGTTTGAGCGAGCATCGTTTTGGCTCGGTGCCAGAGAGCCGGTCGTTGTATGACGAATCCTGTGTCTGCTATTATTCTATTGTAATGAGGGCTACTACCGCTTTTTGCTCCCTAGTTGGCGCCACTGTCCTGAATTATAGCTCTCAAAGTTAATTATTACGGGCTTGAGAACAAGTTTAAATTAAAATAATATTTTATACCGACAAAATACATTGAGCATGCCGAAGTGTTGAGCAGTCCCGTTTAGTTCGGAAAAAAAGGAGGACACAAGTTTCCGAAAGATAAAACTATTTCAAAGCAGTGTTTAGTTGCGAGACATCAATTATTTGTCAAATTACTTAATCTCGGGTATAGCAAAATATTGACAGCATTATGACAGCTCTAACACTCTTCTGAGGACGGTCGCTGACCGATTGGATAGCCCAATGTATAAGCATTGGGCATCCCTACATGTCTACCCAAATAAAAATTATAAATTTTACTAACACTTAGCATAAGGCTTGTATTTTACTAACTCTATGGACTTAATTTAATTATGTACATAATTATTAAGTCTGAAATAAATATTTTCAATTTCAATTATTCTAATCAGAAATAAACCCTTTTCGGACCTCACGCCACACTAGCGCCCCTAGCGGCGAATCAACACGCGATAGCCCTCATACATTGTACGTATTATATTCCAGTCGATTGGATCGCTGTTAACTAAACATGTCATGTCAAACGATAGTGCTATTCTCGACTCAGACTGAAAATTTCCATTACACCGGAATCGCAATGGATAAAAGTAGGATTTAGTTCCCGATCACATAAAACAGACTAGTCAACAAAGGGAAGTAGAGGTCTTTATCCGACCTCTACCTCGCTATGACTTAACTAGATATTTTGAACCGACTTCAAAAAAGGGAGGAGGCACTCATTTAAACCAGTTTTTTTTTGTGTTATTCTTACCTAAGAACATTTTTTCTAGTTGAATCGATTTTGATGATTTTTTTTTTTTTTTGAGATGGTATACTTCCCATGTGGTACCATGAAAACATTGTGAAGATCTGATGAAGAACTTCGGAGATGGAGAACGGAACTCCTCAACAGACAGCAGTAAATCATTCGGAAGCAGTAACTGCATTGAGTGGCTATTTGGGGAAGAAAAAGAAAATTTTATAAATAAAATATGCACATTAAAAACACTTTTGGCGGTATCATGTTATACTCATTAAAAAAAAACTTCAGACATGACCGCCATAGACTCAGCTTTGATCTACTCTTGCTGTAAAGATAATGATATAGGCATATTTAGACAAAAGCAGGGTCTGTGGCTAAGATCTTAGCCCGGCAGAGAACTTCCATTTTTGCAAAAATATATATTATGTGAGGATCGTTTACCTGTTATCTGATAGTAAATTGTTTTGCAGGTACCAAACAAGTCGTCGGGAAGAGATGGAGAGGGCGGCGGCGACACAGAATGGCAACGGACTCAAAAGAGACTAAAACTGAACTAGCACACTTTTTAGACAAAAAATATTGTTTCTAACATTTTCGTAATCGAAAATTACTCTCGAGCGTAACTGTAAACAGACAGCTGTGTAAGAACATTTTATACGATTGCTACTGGTTGTAACAACAGGAGACAACTTTTCTGTGATTTCGTACTAGTCAGTTTCTATGGAGGCAGTATATTTTAAATGTATGAGCGAACACAGTGGGGTATCTTGACACGTTCGGTCGGCCAGTCTAGGGATACCCTATGGCAGCTCTTACCGCGCGTGGCATAAAGGCACAAATCGAACAAAAAGGGGTTTCCCAGCGTGTGGCCGACTGTACCTTTAAACAAATTACAGTTACGTCGTCCACCATCGTTATCCAAAACTAGAACACGAATAACATTGTGTATGCAGCTATAAAAAATATGGAACTTGTATGTTTAAAAGTGATATTAATATAAGTGAATTTGAATGCGATACTAGGTTCATTTTGTATGTGTGGTTGTAGTGAATGTGTTTCGTTGGTAGCGTAATTATTTTAAATTATATACTGCCATTACTTGGATACTGGTACATAGCTGTAGTGGGAATACAAGCACAGGTAGACAATTTATTGCACACGCACATGTATTTGTATATCATGAAATTATTTGCTCAATACTAATAACTTTGTTACTAGTGTTAATTTGATAGATATTAAATTCAAAATTACACTTAACCTCTTTGTCGTAATTACTGACCATATCCAAACTTCCATCACAGACAGTCAGTCAAGATACAAAATAATTTAATAGGCATCTTTGTACTAATTAATTTAAGATAATTATGTAAAAATTGTGGTGTGTTTGGAGTTATGGTTAAAGAATTAAAATATAAAAATTGATTTATCGACTCTTTATTCATTGCAAGATTTTAAAGCATATTATTCAAAGCACCTTACTTTGGGTTTTTGTCATATTTACAGATTTTTACTGAACAAATATTTAAAGAATTTTGCTCAAAGCGGGTACGCATTAAAAGTTTTTTTTTACATACATTAATATTAAATATTACATAAAACAATTTACTTTCCTTACCGCTAATACTTCAAGCAGGATCACGCCCAGTCTGCATGAGCTCTAAAGCATGCTTCAAGTTCATAATCGCAGTTTTAGTATCATCATAATTCAGTGCACTGCTAGCCCACTTACAGTACTTCTGGGCTTTAGCAATCTGCTCAGGGGTCAGCGTAGCGGCCGTGTTGGCAGAAGCATCGCCATACGACGGGTTACTCTGGGGTATTGACTGTTGAGAGGGATCATAGGGGACGAAACCGCCAGGGTTCGGATCAGGGGTGTATGGCACAGGCGGCAGCTGGGAAGCAGCTCGCATCACCGTTGTTGGGTCTGGCAAAGAGTTAGAGAAGTTGGAAGGTGCCACTGGGGGAAATGCTGGGTTCGATGGTTGCGAGAATGGGTCCACGGGGGGTGTAGACGGGTTGGCTGGTGGCATTGAGAAGCCAGGCACTTGGGGAGGGACGAACGGCGCGGGCTCGCCACTGGTCGCGCCTTCGTCTGCCTCGCCGTCGCCTTCGGACTGCATGGGCCCTGGAACATTGTTAAAAAAAAAACACTGAGGACATGATGCAAAAACGCTGGTCAATGATAGTGATATCCTTGTATCTGACAGAGCTCGAAGAAGGGATCTCCATTTTGACGATGGTGATAAAAAAATATTTTGATGTGTGTAAAAGATACATTTTCCTAAAGAAGAAATAAATTCTATGTATATGATTAGAAAAGAGTTGCAGTTGCAAGAGTTTCGCGCCTCATACCAGTTAAGCAATAACACATTGCTTACCAGGTACAGGTGTTTCTCCATTCTTCAGACAGTTGTGGATGTAGGCGGCCTTCCATTTGGCATATTTCCGATTCTGCATCGCCTCGTCGGTCAGTTCTCCGAACGTGGTCAGGATGTCGTATATCATGGCAGATGTGTAGAATAGTTTGACGACATTCCTGGAAAAGTAAACAATAGATAAGGTTTAGCCTGCAAGCAAACAAATGTGTCAAGTTGTGGAAAAGAGACATTGTCAGCAACCTTAGCATAAGAATGGGTTCATCATCATCATCAGCTTGTTAACACCCATTGCTGAGTAAAGGCCTCTTCATGGTATGGGTTAGGTTAGGTTATGGCTGCTATGGGTTTATAACTCAATTGAGCCCACTCTACATCAATCAAAAGAGTGAGATAGCATTGTTGAGCAATAAGTAATTGCAATTACATATAAGCATATTAGGTACCAATTCCAACTACTACTAGGAAATCAAATTACCAAAATTCCAACAACTTCAAAGGTTGTAATAAGATTCCTCGAATTCCAACTACTTTTTAAAATACGATTTCTACTTTGATATCAGCTAAAATATTCTGTTTATTTACCTACGATTAGATCATAAGTAAACATGATCATGTCAATGTCATGGGGTCATAGAGTTATGTCAGTGGGTTCCTACCATGACACAACAGCATGACTCCCTGTAAACCCCTGACATGACCCCCTGTTATGACCCCCCGGCTTGGTTCGGTTCAATTGAGAGATCAAGTGCAACTGAATATTTTAGCACACATCAAAGTAGGAAAAGTAATTAGAAAACTAATTGGAATGTAAAGGAGTTACATTACAAAGTAATGTAATTGAAGTACAGGTAATTGAATTCCTTTGTAATTCAATTACTTTGTAATCTAATTAGTAATTCAATTACAAAGGAATTTATGTATACCCAACACTGTGAGATAAAATTATAACCCCCCTATGTACTACCAAACCTACTTCTTATGCTAAGCCAGCAGATAGACTATGATTTATACCCCACTAGAACAATCACACACAGCCCTTATTTTTTTAATGGTTATTAAAATCTCATTAATCCCACTTATATTATAAATGCGAAAGTTTGTGAGTGAGTGAGTGCGTTTGTTACTTTTTCACGCTGAAGCGGCTGAACGGATTTGGATGTAATTTAGAATAGAGATAGCTTAGACATCATAATAACACATATGCTACATATTATCACGATTTAAGACTTTGGAGCAAAGTAAAGAATCAAATATCCTTTTTCTGTAGTCCACATTCAGAAACCGGGCCTAAGTTTCTTAACATGCTATTGCGGGTTGTATTTGTGATGCAATTATTCATTATCACAATGTAATTTTTTCTACTAGAACCTGGTTACTACAAAACAATTTTTATGAAGGATTACAAATAAAGGTTCAACTTACTTTCCATAGTTCTGCTCTTGGTCCAGCCTGTCAGCAGACATAAACAGTTTCAGGGCGTAGTTCTCAAGATGAGCCTGTGCAGCCACCTCGTTCGATATAGCTTCATTGTCCTTGTGAATCCTCTTGGCTTCCTCTAGCCATTCCATTATACCTGGGAATAGAAGATGTGAATGTAGATCAGACCGTAGAAGTAATTAAATTATTAGTTATTATGAAATTCAAAATTAGTAGTAAGAAAATTATTAGTAAGCCCAAGGATGGCACGAATACACGAAATAGTAAAAATACCCATTAGAACTTTGGTCTCTTCGGGCGTTTTCTTGGTGGTGATCTTGAGCCCCGTCTGCAAAGCGTGTAGTCTAGCCCAGTAGGACACCACAGGATCTCTAGCATCATGCTCCGCAGCTGTTTTGAGATAATGTTGGATACTTTTGAGACTGGGTGGGCAATCCGGAATGTTTGCAGCCATTGTTTATAGTTGAAGTGGTCGAGCAATTTCAGCGACCACACATATATAAATTTCCGAAGCAATTTAGCAAGCACTTGTATTAATCTAGGATTTTATTCGATTTTGATGAAATGAATATGTGAAAAGCAAAGAGAGAAATTCCTCAATTTTTTTTTTTT
>OX439390.1:9144656-9449689 GCA_949319315.1 Zelleria hepariella | reverse complement strand
GACAACGCTAGGTTTTTAACTCCCTCCTAAATGTTTTCTTTAATAACACGGGTTATATCAATTATTATTTATTTAGGTTAATGATTAACCACATTAGGTACCTTGCACGCTCGAGTTTGGATAATAAAATTTACTGGTCTCTTGAAGTTTAATTCTCACCTTTACTGGTGTGTCCTCGTAGCCGGAAATAAATTACCTGTGTTTTTTTTATAGTGTGGGATTTGGACTTTGCTTAGAAGTAAACTTTCTCGCCATTAAAGCCAAAGTAAAGGGTTATATTCGATTTTACAGACACCTATTTTTTAGTTTTAAAAAAAAATATTATTCTAGGTTTTAAGGTTGTTCTCATATCTGCCTATCTTTGCGCGAGTAGGTTTTAAAATAATCTCAATACACAAAGCTACAGAAAGATCTTGCCAAGATAATATTTTAGAGGGTGGTTTTACTGACCATTAGTTTTTCGTTTTGATAAGAAGACAGAAATTGAGGCAAGACAATATTTTGTATAATGAAATAGAATAAATTACGTATAATAGGTGGTTACCTACACTATTTCTGTAAAAGCAATCTCTTGCTGCCATTGATTTTGTTGCGATTAAATTTTCGATGTTTCTAACTAACCGTCAGCTCTAGTATAGTGGGTGGTGATCTGCTATACAGTAGACTTAATTTGGTTACATTCATGCTATTCTAGGGAAAGCGAAATATGACAATAACTGCTAATTTGCGACACGAGAAAAGAACAAATTAATCATTATGAAATCGGATTAAATTACATTAGGCTGATAATGAAAATGGTCCTAAATTTTGCGCAAAACGAGAAGCTTGTATCGCCAAAAAAGAGATAGCAGACAATCCTCAATTGCGATTAGCTATAAAAAACGCTTGTTAAAGATAAGTTTCAGTGACCCTATGGAATGATTTGATCACAAAACATATTGATAGTTGTATCATAGTTAAAAACTAATCAAATCACACAAAGCTATTACTAAATTATAAAACATAAACATATCTATGATTATACACAGCTAACGTTCCTATGTTGAATGTTCCTCGCACTGAAACCATTCTAATCAGACACACTGTATGTCAATGACTTGTAAATGTTAATGCTCCGAGTTCGTGAAATTCCCGGACTCAAAAGTAAATACAGTCCCTGAAAATTCTGCTTTGAATTCCGTAATTAAATTTGCGTGCCTCCTCAACTTTGAATTTATGAATTTACCTATGTTATTTGTACAATACCTTTTAAGGTGACTTGAGCCTTTGTTCCAATTAAGTTTCTTTGTGTAGATGTGAAACTATTTTAGCTACTTGATCTAAACTACAGTAATAGTTGGAGAGCTGGTGACCAATCGAGATATTTTTTCGTACAAGGCTGGGAGTTAGTAGGCTGATAGAGTAGACTTCGCTGAGTCTGGGAAAAATATTTTTTTGGTCCGGTGGCGGTTGAAAGTTAGATTTTTTCGACTTTGAAAGTTTAAATGTATGGGTTGAGTCATTTCTTTTTTGTCTACAAGGCTGGGAGTTTTTAGGCTGCCTGTTTAGTCTCCGCTGATCACGAAATAACTATGTATTACTAGCCAAACGCGGTAGAAATATTGTTTTTTATAACCTAGAAAGTGTGAATTTTTGGGTTATAAAAATCAAACTTTCAACCACGCTCGGCCAAAAAAACAAATATTTTCTTGCTCAACGGAGTCTCAACAACTAACCTAAAAGTTTCTAGCCTTGTACGACAAAAAAAATATACTGAACCCATACATTTAAACTTTCAAAGTCGAAAAAATCTAACTTTCAACCGCGACCGTGCCAAAAAAATATTTTTCCCAGACTCAACGAAGTCTACTCTATCAGCCTACCAACTCCTAGCCTTGTACGAAAAAATATCTCGATTGGTCACCAGCTCTCTAACTATAAAACACTGAACACAGAAAGCAAAAACACAAGAGCAGGCGGGAAATAGATACAACAGCGAAGCAAATGTGATCACTAGGTGCGTTAGTAGAGAGTACGTACGCTCTGTCCAGTTGTGCCGCCTCGGTCTCCTTGAATCTGTAAGCAATTAAATAATAAGGAGAAGAAAGAGAGGACCAAATCAGAGGAAACGTCTATGCCACCTAAGAAGGTCAGGTTAGGGCGGCGTCGGCGGAGGGTTCGCGGGTTCACAGTTCACACCAAAAGATAAGTGCGGCGCGTGTAACGGCGAGGCACTCCCATAGAGTCGCCTACACACTGCCGACTGCCATACGGTCTCAGACGCTTCGTGTCTTGCCTCGGTTTCTGTGGTCCTTTTGCCATGCTGTTTACACACTGCACTTCCAATGAAAATGTTCCGAGGCTGCACCTAAAGAGCGTGTGAGAGAGTTTGCAGCATTATGCGACGTAGTGAATAAGCCAGGCTATACAAAATGTTAGTTGGACACAACATTAAGACATGTTATCTTACTTTCTTGGTGAGATTCGGGAAAATCCTGGACTCGTATCTATCTTGTCGTCGATTATCTTTTGATGCAAACGATCGGAAGCTTAATTAAAGTCTTAATTCCTATTTAAGTGTAACATATTGACGCGTGCGGTATAGTGTTCGCTTTTCGTGTATTGTGTGTAGGCGTAGCAATCGTGGCAGTGATTAGTTAGAAAGAGAGCGTACCTAATTAGCAACAAAATTGCGACACATTACCTACCAATACATTTTGTGATCTAAATTATGACTGTTGTAACAATTTATTATAATATTGTTACAGCTGCAGAGATGCCAAACATCCTTTGTTTTTAAAGCGAGATAATCTTTTGGTTTTCCAACGAAATCCACTTCATGTCAGTTTCATCTTGATATTAGTTTGCGCATTTATTTAAAGTATCAAAATATTATTTGTAACGTCCACTAGCAAAAACCTTTTCGATATAAGATGTTTTTTTTTTGTTTAATTGTTTTCAGCAGGTTATGGTAAGATTTCTAATCAAAGAGAGCTATCTATTTTAGATACCTACCATGGCCAAAAGTTACCATCATATTATTAATCGACTTCAAAAAACGGATTGAATCAGAAACTGTTAGGAATCTGTTTGATATTCTCCATAGTTAAGTTCTAATTTTGCGGATGGGGGCGAAAATCTTTCAAGTTTAAATCAGAATTAGAATATCCCCTCAAGTTTAATTTGAACTATCTGGAAGTTTACCTGCAGTATAATACTACCGAGATATTGCAGCCGTCCGCTGCCGCTACGATAATAAACTCAACAAACTTCAAGCGGTACTCAATATCTTCGGATTTCCGATAGAGATATTGGTAGAGTAAGAATTTTATTTTTTATTGAACGTAAGAATATTTTTACAAAATTTCATGTAAAACTGTAGTGTAAACTTATTTAATAACTCTATGAACTGCCCCTCTACCCTTGACACATTTTTCCAATACGGCCGCAATATGGCGCAATTTACAAAATTTAATATTTTACAAATTAAGACGCATTTTGTGTTTTTATTGAATAAAACAGCCTTACCTTTGAATAAACATTACAAAGTATTTAAAATCAAAGCATTACTATGCGAATTCAAAGAGAAATTTATTTTAAAACTTTTTCAATTTGATCGCAATAGCGTCATCCTATCCTTTCCTTTGATTTTATATACATCATAATGTTTATTTAAAGGTAATATTATTTTATACAATACCAATATAAAATGAGTCTTAAGGCGCTGGGCATAGTGAATTAGCCCGCGCGCAAAGAAAAATGCACAAAATCGATTCCTGTATCAACACTAAAAAAAATCGAAAATGTTCACATATCAAACCCTAGAATTAGGTGAGACCTATCTAACACAGCCAGTTTTGTGTTGAGATTCGTAAACGTTTTGAAGATATTTTTAATGAAAAAAAATAGGCGGCGCACTTTTTTTCAAACAATATATCCTGCAATCCGTTATGGACATCAACAAAAAACTGGCTGTTTTAGATACCTCTCACCTAATTCTAGGGTTTGATATGTGAACAATTTCGATTTTTTTAGTGTATTTGATACAGGAATCGATTTTGTGCATTTTTTTTTGCGCGCGGGCTAATTCATTATGCCCAGCGCCTTAATTCGTGAAATATTGAATTTTGTAAATTCCGCCATATTGAAAAGAATGCGTCAAGGGTAGAGGGGCTGCTTTGTGAATCTGTAATTTTCAATAAGTAATCCAGTAAACGACTTATTGTCTTTAAGTCATCAAAGGAGCTTAAAAGCTGCATTTTATTGCAGTATTTTTCTCATAAAATGGAATTAAGCGAAAGTAAAAGGTCGAAAATTTCATTTCATATTAGGTTTGCCAGTGAATTCGTAAGTAGCTCTCGTAGAAATATATCTCGTGTTTTAGTAATTGAACTTGGGTAGGTTGTTGAACTTAACTTGTAAGTACAGAAGGAGCCTAGGCCCGTTGTAAAGAATATCATGTAGGTAGAGTCTTAACCAAGCGTAAATGTTACAGAAAGTCGTCCTGGGCAATTGTTAAGGTGATTGATGGTCGAGACACACTAGCGCCGCCAATGAAAAAAAAAATACATATTTTCTTTTTGGATGCGTTTTTTGCTAAAAACGAGCCGTCAAATGAGAATCCCTAGGCTTAATCATTATTTTTAGGACCTAAGACCTACATTCCAGATCCAAGAACCTACGAAGAAGTCATAAGTGGCCGTTAACTCAGTTATGTACGAAGAACAAGGGGTTTTTTTCTCTTCTGTGGGATATATTCGTAGGTTCTAGGGTCTGGAATCTAGGCCTAAAAGTAGTTAAGCCTAGGGATTCTCATTTGTTGGCCCGTTTTTAGCAAAAAACGCGTCCAAAAAGAAGATATGTTTTTTTTTCATAGGCGGTGCTGGTGGACGGTAAACCCCTCATGTAGATGTCATGTTGTACAGGTAGCGTAGCGTCTGGTCTGATTAGGTGTGTACAGACAGACTGAGCAACTCGATCGAGTCACATCACAACTGCGTTACAGACTTGAGGCCTAGAACGAATCGAACATTTGCGCGGCGAGTTGCTCGGTCAATCTGGGCGCACCGATTCTGTTTGCCGCACTTACCTTTCGCTGGCAATGGAGCTGTTGCGGGACATCGACTTGGGTGACATCTCGAAGTCCGAGTCGGAGCGGTAGAGGAAGGACTCGCGCCGCTGCGGCAGCGCTTGCAGCACCAGCGCCGCGGAGGGCGAGCCCCCGTCGAGCGGGGAGCGCGCGCCGCCCGCGCCGCCGCCGCTCGCGCCGCCGTTCTCCACATCGAAGCTGCAACAAGGAAACAAAGAGCACCCTTAATCATGGCCCCATTTTTTTATACCTAGAACTAGTGACCCGCGGCTTCGCACTGGTGCAAAAATATCTATAAAAAATCCCGTGAAAAAGTATCTGATGAGTTTCAGTTTTTTTTCTAAAGCACTAACCCGTGCTAGGGAACATTTTAAAGATTTATTAGAAGAATATGCGGAAGGTTGCGGGTTCAAGTCCTGTCCCGAGTGAATTTATTCAACTTATTATAAATGTTTAAATTATTCCCTAGCACGGGTTAGTGCTTTAGAAAAAACAAAAAGTGATTTATTAGAAGGTTGAAAACTGATGGTAAAACCGCATCAAAATCCGTTGCGTAGTTTAGGAGGAGTTAGCGGATATACAGACAGACAGACGCTGAAAGCGACATTTTTTAAAACTATGTAGAATTGTAGATGTAGAGATGCTACCTGCGTGTAGCGTGCTAAGTCGGCCTGTGACGCAGTTGTAGCCAAGAGGTAGCGATGGTTTAGAGCACAAAATTGCTTGGCGGTTGGCGCCATCATCGTAATTTTCAAGACAGTGCGCTAATTAACGCTTTAATACTGTACAGAGTGCTTTATCCTGCTCGGTATAAAGGGTAGAGCCACTCTGTACAGGGGGGTTACCCTTGACGCTATTGCGATCAAATTGAAAAAGTTTTAAAATTATTTTTTCTTTGAATTAGCATATTTGCTTTTAGAAGCTTTGATATTAAAAACTTTCTAATGTTTATTCAACGGTAAGGCTGTTTTAATCAATAAAAACACAAAATGCGTCTTAATTTGTAAAATATAAAATTTTGTAAATTGCGCCATATTGCGGCCGTATTGGAAAAGTATTGTATTGGCGTCAAGGGTAGAGGGGCAGCAGATAGCATTACCTAATAGCATGATTTTTGGAAAAAAATATGTTTACTTAAATGTAACATTGTTAAAAGAATAATGGTGCCGGCCTGAATTCGGATAACCTTGTATCTCAGGCAAAAATAGCAGTTTAGTAGAAGGTAATTTGAAGGCGGAAACACTTTGATATTTTAGATAAGTAACTTATAATTTAAGGCGTGAATTATACAGAAACGGCATAAGGCGTAAGGCGTAAGGCGTAAGGCATACGGCGCAGAGCAGGCGTGGAGCAGATAAGGCATGAATTATACAGAAACGGCGTAAGGCGTAAGGTGCGGCGCAGGCGCATGGAGCAGATAAGGGACGGAAGCGATTTAAATTATATCAAAAAGGCGAAGAGACGCCACAACGAGTCATTATACAGGCTGACTTTATTGTGATAGTATACTTATGTGACTTTATCGTATTTCTCTCCAATACATACTGGGATGAGTTTGTTTAATTTCAAAGTTACGTACATTTGTGAATTTGTAGTAGCAATACCACTCGCTAACGGTGAAGGAAAATATCGTGAGGAAACCCGCGGCTTAATTGGCTCCACACGTATGACTTGTCTTTCCTGTGGGCTAGGCCGACTAAGCTCTCAGCATAGTATAGGTGCTGGGCAAGCCTACTCCATCTAAAACAACTGCAGCGCCGAGTGGTCTCTTCACCCATCTTGTGTGAATGAAGGTGCCACTGGACGCTGGATAAATCATCTCATTACGTAGACGCAAAGACCTTAGTTTTTTTTTAGTACACTCTGACGTGCTGTCGTGTGTACATAAAATTCACTATCGTCACGTATTTTCTGCTCCTACTGTATAACAAACGGCGTGCCGCTTGCGCGTCTCTCCGGTCGCGCCTGCTAGCGACGCGGAACAGGCGACGAAACGGCGTGCCTGCGCCACGCCGCTTCAGTATAATTCACAACGTGTCGCCTGCATACATTTTGTATTGAAATGTTTTGAAGCGGCAAGATGCCTGCGCCGCGCCTTCACCTTACGCCTTTTCTGTGTAATTCATGCCTAAGATGTGTGACGAAAAATTACTTAGGTGAAACCTGCATATAACTACTAAATAAAAAAACGTTAATACATACGTTACATTTTGGCTTCAAATTAGCATATATCATAAATGGCTGAACCGATTTTTATAAAACATATCTAAGAAGACTCGTTAAAAAAAGCTTTCAAATATTTAAAAACCGCATCCAGATCGGTTCACCCGTTTAAGAGCTAAGGTGCCACAGACACATACACACACATACACACACAAACACCCTAACACATAGCGGTAAAACTTATAACACCCCTCTTTTTGTATCGGGGGTTAAAAATACAAATTATGCACACGCAATACATCAATTCGATATCGACTGTTTTTGTTTCGTAAATGATTCGTCGTTAGTAGACGTCAAACGCGACCGATAAGATTTTCGGATACCACACGCACGTCAGCCAAACGTGGAAAGAATCTCATCATTAGTTTTTTCAGGCACTTCCCTCTCCAGACTACCTCTTTTTTATTATAGTGGCCCTTTTACCGACAGCCTAGTATAGCTACCACGAGTGCGAAAAAGCTGTGCCGGACGTCCGCCGGACGTCTGTCATGTATCCTAATACTATAGTAGTAAGGTTGTTTATGCAACTTGTCACTTTCAGTGACATTGACAGTAAGCACTCGTGGTACCAGTACTGGTCATGAAAAGGGCACACTAAGTCCAACAAACGATCGAAACCGAGTGCCGGGACCTATGTGCGGTAGGTCTTGCCGCCTTAGCTTGTGCTTCGGTACTCTGCGAGTGGATGCATGTTTCACTGTAAGGGTGGTATTAATTGTCGTCAGCTCAAGCTAGAGCTCATGTAAGTGATTTCAGAAAACAAAATCACCGACTTGAGAGCTTGGCTAACGTCAAGCTTGAGCTTGAAATTGACATTAGCCAAGGTCTCAAGTCGGTGATTTTGTTTTCTTCTTTGTAATAATAAACACTAGTTTGAGCTTAACATTGACACAAGCCAAGCTCTCAAGTTGGTGATTTTGTTTTCTGAGATCACCTACTTGAGCTGACGACTATTAATTCCGCCTTTAGTAAGAAGGTCTACTTTAGATTTCACACTCACTTGGAGATAACAGTCATGTAGAAAAGTTCGAATGGAAAACTACTTTCAATTGATTACAATTTTATTTAGTTCACTGTCATTAATCTACGTTACTTCCATCGCGAACCAGCACTACGTAATGAGCAATAAAGAAACGAGAATCCTGAGGATATCTACATGAATTATTGTTATCCAAAGATAACATTAATCCAAAGATTGCTGGACTGTGGTCTAGCAATCTTTGGATTAATGTTATCTTTGGATAACAATAATTCATGTAGATATCATCGGGATTCTCGTTTCTTTATTGCTAATTACGTAGTGCCTGTGCTATGCCTGGGCCACACGCTGGGATACCCTTTTTGTTCCATTGGCGCCCTTATGCCGCGCGCAGTAAAGGCTGCCGTACACGGATAGAGTAAACGGTAGAGTAGAGCGGTAGAGTACTAAGGCCCGGTTTCTGAGTTGAGAATTTTACTAAGCACATACTTTACGTATCGCTCTGTCACGCTCTTTTGTGAGAACTCTGCAGAGACAGGACGATACTTACCCATTTGCTTAGCAAAATTCTCAACTCAGAAACCGGGCCTAAGTGAGACATATAAAATCAAAGGCAGCAACATCCATAGCAATGGGTAGGGACGTTGCTGCCATTGCTTTTAAATGACTCAGTTAGTACTCTACCGCTCTACTCTACCGTTTACTCTACCCGTGTACGGCAGCCTTAAGATCTGCCATGGAGTATACTAGGCTGTGGCCGACCGTAGATACGCACCAAAGATAGCCAGATATCTGTGATGATACGTCACACACGTCACTTATTCTTGTTAGCGGCAACGGTCAAACGAATTTTTCGTGCGCAGGCGGCGTTGAATGAAACGATGGCGCAATAGTTTTCCACTTTCAAATATACCTACTAGATAATTATTATCTTTGATAATTATTGGTTACATTTGTACCGTTTTGTAAGTCGAAGGTAAATCATGTACAGTAGAACGTCGATTATTCGAACGTCGGTTATCCGGACGACCGCTTATCCAAACTGCGATTCTAGCTGCTCGTACGCAGGCAGGCTTGCTATGACATACGAATTATTAGGTATTTCTTAAGCGCCGACTAAGGTATCTCTCAGGAAAGAAATAGTGTTAAGTACCTACACAAGACAGCACGCCGACTCTTACATACGGGCGACTTTACAACAAAAGTGTACCCTCTGACGTGCTGTCGTGTGTACCATAAAGAGTCTCAGCCTATTATTTCTTTCTTTCAATATTTTTGATTGTTTTTCTGACCCTTCGCAAAAGCCAAGGGTTTTTACTATCAATATAGGTACGGTAGCATGAATCCGAAATAGCTTACGAGATGAATTCTATAAATAAATAAAATAATATCCATATCATGAATGCGGAACTCATGTAAAATAAAAACCGCAAAAAATATTCATAGCATAAAAAATCGTAACATGAATACGGAACAACCCCTCTATAAATTGCACATAGATAGAGATTTAAAAATTATTAAAAAGCTGTTGGTAAGTAATTTTTAAATAGCTTTTTTCCTGAAACACGTCAAGTTCTAAATGTGATTTCCATAAATTTTATTCTACGACTTTTCGAAAAGCTTGATACTTTTTATTAATTGAACGTTTCTTAAATTTTAAAAGTGTCCATTTCTACCATATTTCTACCATTTCAGCTGTTTCGTGCCCCTCCACTCTCTACCACTTTTCCAGCCTCTCTTGCTTCTATTGCTTACTCTGAGAAAAAAAAAAAACTTGACACAGTTTTTTTTATATGTTGTTGACATTTAGAATTTTGGGTGTTTTAGAAAAAAATGATTGCCCTGTAAAGAAAAAGAAATAATTAGGTTTATGTATAAAAACGACCATGTCCCCAATTAGTTTGGATAATCGACGCTCGACTGTTTAACGATAGAGAATAAGATACTTTCAAGGCCACGTTCTTTGGATGTCTTATAGATGGCGGTAAAACACTGCCTTTACTTATAGCATAGATATTATATTATTTTAAAGACAGGAGTATGAATCTTACTTTACTTACACAAAAAAGTTTACAACATCTATAGATAAGCCAGTGTATCGGCGCTGACGCTGACAGTCTAGTTGAATTGAACGATAGAAAAAAAATTTGGACTAGCCGTTGTTAACCGATTGGCACAAAAAATCTAACCAAAAGTGCTAAAAAGCTATGTTATGGCAAAGTAAAAAAAAATTATGAAGAAAATTCACGTGCGCTGAAGTATTTTTATTCACGTAAAGGTTAAAATTACAACTCATTTAGGAAAAATCTAAAATTAATTTATTTTATAATTTATTCATCAAATTATTATATTAAGTAAATTATGTTACTTCATAAAAAAATGTGCTCGGAAACTGTTGAAAAATGTCGTAAACGTTTTTTTTCAACTTTTTGTATTTATTTCATGGTACCCTTCTCGGATTGCAAAACACATATAAAAAAAAAAAAACTCAAGATTCATTAATGAATTCAGTACCTTCAACAAAAAATCGATTGAGGTTTTGCGTTAACAAATTGGAAATATTTTATACTTATTGGACCGCAATGGATAGACCGAGGCACATCCTCTCAGCTGACAGGTAGCGCCATCTAAAGAAAACCGCGGAAAGCCCTAGCAACACCACCTGAAGTTTACTTTCACGACCTTCGTTTTTAGTGCTTTACTTGGCCGAGAGAGGCCTCTTACTAAAGCTACCCAGTTCAAACATGATAGAGTCAACAAAAACGAAATAAAATAGAAATCGACTAATTAAAAAATATACAAAAAGAACTTTCGCTAAAATCACGTTGAACCTAAAGAATTTTCCAACCTTCTGAAAACTATTTACTGAAACAACTGACTACGGATGTATCTCATCAACTCCAGTCTAGAGGAAAATGTTATTTTCAAAGTTGGAATGCAGGCCCCGCGCCTTCGGATTTTCCGACATTTTCCGGGTTCACTTTAATATAGGTATCAAGTTTACTCTCGCAACTTGATACCGGTACTGATAGATTTTTTTCTTTTCTGTGGATAATGATAGTATCACTAGCGTGAGGTTTTGTAAAGCTACTGGCTTTTCCGCCTCCGATTATACGTTTTCCTTTTTTGGCTCTACATCTGCCACTCTGTCCATTTTTCACCATAGATTAACACCGAAGAACATAGCGGGAGGGTTCGGAACCAAAACAGACCAATGGCCAAAGCGCTATAGAGAAGCTTGATAGATAAAATTTATATCACTATAAAGTGTAAGAAAAACATAACCCCCCTTTTGCGCAGTCGGGTAAAAAATATAAGAATAGCTGCATGGTTTACAGGAACTAATACTTGTACCTAAATCCAGTACCGCCGATCCGAAATTTCTGCAGAAAACTCTCATTTATATCTACGATTTGGACTCAGCATAAGATTTCAATAAAAAATAATCCCTAGCTACCTATAAGTCTTGACAATCAAACTTTTTTCCTATAAGAAAATAAGGCTTTCGTATAGAGAATAATATTATCTTTACACACTGATTTAGCAGGCATCAAGTATGTTATTTTACTCTACCACGTGTACTACGATCACCGTGTAAACAAGGCCTAGAGCACTGTAGCAAAATGTATAGACTAATACTCTATACTTAAAAAAATTATAGACTAAACCCGCCTGGTCCAGCGTTTCTTATCCGTTCTGGCAATGTGGCCTGCCCAGATCCATTTGCTTCGCTTAATTATGCCAACTACGTCTCTGACCCCCAGGCGCTGGCGGATGGCATCCGCGAAAAGGCGGGTTATGAGTTTATGACTGGATGAAAGGTAGCAAACCGCCAACACTGGAAACTTTTGGGAGAGGACTATGTTTAGAAATGGACCAGCAGAGGCTGCCAATGATGATGATGATGAATAAATCTTTAACTAATTGGTATTACTTCGGCTCATAGGCTTATTACTTTTGGAATAATCCGATTATGGACTATTAATGCCAGGTGTTTGTTTGACCTCATAGAATGCGGAGTCTCCGAAGACGACACCAAGAACAGGGTGAAGTGGAGAGAGAAAATAAGGAAAGCTGACCCCACCACCTGTGGGACTAAAGCTCGGAGGAGAGAGAGAGAGAGAATGCCAGGTGTTTGCTTATTTGTTCGTTCGTTCGTTTATAGCAGCGGCCGGCGGGAGATGTACCGCGGCCATTATGGACCTTATAGCTATATTAAATGCTTATTTTTAAAGGCGTTGGTTTACCTGCCGGTGGTGCGCCGGCGCGCTGACACCGGCGTGCGGCGCAGCGGCCGGCGAGAGGCGCCGCGCGCGCTCCACCGCCGCGGCGCTTCGCTCCACCTGTGCACGCGGCTATCAGCACAGCCCTACCAGCCAGACCAGCAGCCCCACCATGACAACCCACTTAGGCCCGATTTACATTGGTCTTGCGTTTAGCGAAGTAGATAAGTACAGTGAGAGGACTGTGGTGTTAACCGATCGTTCAGTGACGAATGGATCTTTTTGTTCACTGTACTGTACGCGCTACTAACCACTAACCTTGACCAATGTAAATTGGGCTTTAGATCTTGATACTGCGCAATTTTTAATTCTTAACGTATCATATTTTAAAAAAAAGAACAAAGTCTTGAGTGTCCAAAGTTGTTAGAATGCAAGTAGCTTTATCCCGCAAAATTATTTCGTAGAACAGGTTCTACTTCACTAAAGCAGCCCACTCAAAAGCCCTATGCCCTATAGCTACATAGATACAGTTTTGCATAGACTTTCAGTGATGTACCTAACAAAACTCTACCTTTTTGTGAATATTGTTAGAATTGTTCAATTTGCGACAGTGTGACAGACAGCAGTAGATATATCGGGTTGTCAAAGCTCGTTATGGACCGTCATGCTAAATTTCCTGACCTACATCAGCTGCTACCCTTGACACTGTCCAACTAAATACTGAGTACCGTAAAGTATGTTTAATTTATTCATGATTCTTACATATTTGGGCTAATCGTGAATGTGAAAATTAAAAAAACTTTATTTCCGAAAACACACGAAATAAAAAAACACGTTATAAATTTATCAATAAATTCTAAAAAAAATTAAATGTCAAAATGTCTTTTTTACCTAAAACGGCTCATTATGTTTTATTTTGAGCAATTCATTGTCATGGCAATGTGCATACCCGGGAGGACATAAAATTGTAGGCTAAATAGGTAACAGTTAACCCGATGCCGAAACCATTTAAGATAAATATAGCTGACACAAATATAATCATTTAAAAACATAATTATGTAGATACGGGGTGGCCCATTTTAAGTAATCCATTTTTTTAGATTAGAGGGCTTCGTATTTGATCATACAGGGTGGCCCAAACATAGACGTCAAGCGAAAAAATCTAAATAGCTGACACCGAGGGCTACCCGAATCACCCTCATGTATGTTCATCCATTTTTTTTCGTTTAGAAGTTTTTAATTTATGTATTTTTTTACATAGGATGCGGGTTACATAGCTCCAATTTAGGTAGAACAAAGTTTCTTCTAAACATCAGTTACATCCCCTTGAGCAATAAAAAGTTAGAGGACCACTAAAAATGGGCCCTCCTGTATAAGTATTAAGAATAGATTCCTTGAAAATTAACCCGCAAAGGAGATAAACGGCGCAAGTACGACTTCGCAGACGAAACTAGTATATTTTCATGTAGACATTTTATTGACTAACCCAAGCTTTAAAAAAAATGAATTAAATGCACTGGAAATTGCTCAGTATTAGAGTTGAGTTTCAAGGGTAGTGCAGACGACCGGATGTAACTTCGCTAACCTTACTCTTTCGCGCTTTTCGTAAGAAACAAAGATTCAGCGTTACGAAATGTCGATAGAAAATGAATGTCGGTATTTCGAAGTTTATTGCTATCGATATTCCAGAGACCAATATAAAATGTTTTTGGGTTTGATTTGTGTCATTAGGCTAGACTAGTACTTATAGAATTTGGCTTATTATAAGCCGTCGCACTGTAATTTCAAATACCGAAAGAAACGTTGTTTTTTGAAGAAGCGATAAAAAATCCCGACTTGTTTACGTACGACGACGGCTGCAAACGACTCATACACATACCTACGTGCCTACATTTTCAGCGTGGTTAGACAACTCGGAATGCTAACTCGTATGATGTTTTAATTACCCCTCTACACTGCATACGAAACCACGTAAGTTATATTGTAATACCCACGCGTCGAATTGCCATAAAACTGAGTTCACTGCAGTAGCATTAAGTAGAATTGCCTGCGGTTTGAGTACAATTGCTTCTCTAAATGAGGAGCAGCGCCACACAGCACAAGTGAATAGTTTCAGAGCTATTTGCAGCGCGGCTGAGTGCAAGCATTGTCTATAGGCGCGTGTTGTTGTGTGGAATCTTTGCAGTAGCTCATAAAGGCAGCCCCGCTCCAGGTGGCCAGGCCACGGTGACCCTCTGCCGCTTGTATACTCATATTAACTTAATAACTACTACATTTTTATTGTTACTTTTCAATATAGTCCTCTGAAGCTTCTGACTATTGTTGCTATGAAAGAGATTTTCTTGTATTGTCCTCCTCTGGGAGTTCAATCGTACGGTCTTCTTTTTTTTAAACCGGTGTAATAAATGCTGAAGTATGACTTTTCAGCTCTACCTATATTTAAAGAGTAGACAGTGAGTAGTTTAAAAGCTCATGTCCTTTAGCGTTCCTTTTTATTGAGCATGGAGAGTTGTACCTAAGTTTTCGTTCGTCGTTTTTGGTCAATTTGTCGCACACAACATAAAGCGATTTTCTTCTCTGATGTCATGTTTAAAACACAATTTCCTGCGTCAACGTAATTTCATAATTTCCTGCCGGCAGAGCGAATTCGCTTTGGTGTCTCTGGCGCATAATATTGTCTCATATTGTAGATATTACGAGTATGTAGTCAAGTGTTAAATACTCCAGTGTTTGAACACTTTTCTGTTTTATATACCTTTAAAGTTATTAAAAATACGATCAACTTTCCATTTTCCATTCATAGAAATTATATGCAATTTTTGATATTTATTTGCAGTAAATTTTCTCTAATGAAATCAGACGATACATTTTAGCGAAATAGAAATGATTTATATGTTTTATTTACGACTGGTTATTGTTAATGACTTCTTATCGATATCTGTATACTAAACTGTGAGGATAAAATACAATCACTTACAATCTAACTAACCATCAAAGATGATTGTTGACCTTCCAAAATAAAATTATCAAATATACAATGACGTAAGCAAGGCCTTTAGGTACCTACTATCGACATAGTTTATTTATTACTGTTATCTTGCGGCAGGTGCTTATACAAACCTATAATATAATTTTACTAAAATGTTAAATACTGATTTATTTAAATATGCCACTGACTGATCCATCGAACTGCTCTTAAATTTTCTAAAATATCCACCGTAAATAATCCCGTTTTTACAAAAAGATTGTTCATTTCAATAAGGGATATTTTCCACTGTTTTGCCGGTCGGTCGATGAGTGAATTTTTTCTGAGAATATCTTGTCATTTTGATAACTTTTATCCTGCATACAAGGTAAACCAGTGATTGGAGAACGTTTAGGTATACGGGATTTATCACATAGCATTCGGAATTAATTGCGTCTCTATCAGAGTATCTGATGAAACGATAGCGAAAAATACCAACGACTGAAAATACAAATACTCGTATTATTGGGCAGACTAGACGGGCGGGTCACAACTCACAAGCGATACGCGATAGCCGCGCCGAACAATTTCCGTCGTTTCATAAATAGAATGTAATTCTGATAAATATCTTGGCGAGAAAACGCAATACGGTACGGCGCATAGAGCGAATAGTTTTCCAGCTCAAAGACTAGAACGTAGTTATAACTTTACTATAGTATAGCTGATATCGTTGCAGCCGTTGTGTATCGCGAGCGTGAAGAGTACGGTTAGCAAGTGAGTATAGAGAGAGAGAGGTAGGCGCTATGCGTGGACCTCTTCTGGTCGCCGCTGCTGGTCTGGCTGGAGCTGGTGGTGGTGCTGAGAGTGGAGAGGTCGCTGGAGGCGCGCGCCGAGCGCAGCCGCGGCAGCGCCGGCGGCTCCTCGTGCTCGGGCGTGCCGGGCGGCCCATCGCGCGCCCAACCCAGCGCGCGCGCCACAGACCACAGCGCGAACACGAACGTCAGCATCGCGACGCGACGCTAGCGCGGCGAGCGCCGTGTGCGCCGCCCGCGCGACCCGCATAAATATCGCCACTGTTTCGACGCACGCATTCGGTCGCGGTTCACACTTTCATAATCGTCGGCCAGTCCTCGTTTCACTCCCGCGTCAATCGCAACACCTCTCGGGCGGCGAGTGCATCGCGGCGGTGGCACGTGCGAGAGCGGCGCGCGGCTCACGCGGCCTCTGCTCGCTGGCTACTGTCACTGACTGCCCTCCGGCGAAGGAGTCGCGCGCTCTCTACGTCCATGTCGCACTCCTCTTATCATCATATCGACGATAAATCGGACGTAACAATTGGCGGGTAAATTATATTACTATTCACACACGATTGATAAACCGGCAACGAGTCAATTTAGTTTGTGCATTGATGCAATCAATCTGATATCGTTTATCAGGTTACGTAATTTGCTCTACATTGATAGAGATTGTTTGCTTGATCAATCACAGAGTGGGGAGTTGATTGGCTCGCGGCAGTATCGCGCCGGCCGGCGGCGGCGGTGCAGCGCATGCACGCTGCACATGGTCGCGGCGGCGGCGGCGGCGGCGGCCGGTGCCGGCGGGTGCGTGACGCGGCACTGTTGACGTTACGCGGCGCGGCGCGGGGACCGCGAGCGTCGACGTCACTCGCTGCTTGGCTCACCCGCGCCGCCACACGTAAAGGGCACGTTCTATATTTATAAAATTATCCTCGATCACATTACCACTAGGTCACCGTGAGTTTGGTTCGTAAATCCATCCGTTATGCACCGATATCACTTGTTGCACACGCGATTGGGATCGAAACTAGCGTCTTTCACTATCGGCATTCATTGTTTCATGTTCTCGGTCTGTAATCTACAGTGTTCACTTGTTCTGATTTGTGTTGACAGTGGGGGCGTCGGCAAATATGCAGCTGTTGTGGGACGGAGTGGTGCGAGCTGCGCGCACCCCGCGGCTGCCAGCGGCCATGTTGCGCCGCCATCTTGCCGGGGTCGAACGGGCCGAGCCGCATGCGTACCCCGCCGCCACGCAACCTTTGTAGAGGAAAAGCCGCAACTCCTTGCTTCCGCCGAACCACATTGACACGTACACCCATCGCCTCAAAGACTCCTTTCCCGTGTTGTTGCAAAGTGCGTCGTTTTGTAGGTCACGCGAAGATCCCTTGCCCAATGAAGCTTCCTATGAATCGGCAAAGACTGATTTCAATTTGATAGATTCGGGTTAAGAGCGCTCTACTTTATAATCGAACCGAGATGATCTCTATAGGTAAGATTTAGTAGATACGAAAACTTCTTTTTGATTTTTGTTGATAGTTTCAGCTTCAGATTTTCAGACGATGGTTCAATTCGATTCGTAGCTCTTTGTTGGCGGGTGATAATGGGTCGGTATAGGATGTTATACGGGAGTATTGGGTTGGGATGGCGCGTAAGCGGAGGTGCACGTGGCCTGCAAACTGCGAACTTGACCGACAACGTCACAACTCACATCACAGCCCTTCGTCAACCCTGACCGTGCATCCTCGTTAATCCTTGCAAGTGCCCGACTGTACCTACGTACAGGTCTAAGTAGCGATTGTCTGCACGTACATTATACGCATCATTGGCCATCCAGAGCAGAGATGGGCACGTACCCGGGTATATACCCACCTGCGGGTATTTACCCGATATGTACCCGGTAAATACCCGTATGCACCCATTTGCTGGGTACATTCAATTTGTGATTTCAAGTATAATGAAAATTATTAAAATGAAAAACAAAGTATGCCAATCAGTTCTAAACCATATTCCCTACGAAAAGTACGTCTTAGTAATTTTTCGTTGAACGCATATTTACAAAGTTATGCATGTTTTTGTGATTTCTTTGTATGAAAACGAATATTCATAAGGATATTTGTCTTTATTTTTATAGAATTAACAACCGGTATGTTTAAAAAGTACTTTGTCATACTTTGTATGACTAATATAATAGTTTTTAATATGAATTTAACAATAATTATTATTGATTAGGAACCAAGTGTCAAAAATTTATATTTACATTGAAACGGTAAACAATACACTGATGAAGTCAGGTCATTTCGATCTAATTAAAATGCGAAGACGGGTTAAGTGTTGCAAATAACAAATATTTATAATCTTAAAGTATGGTTTTATCTTTGTTCTTCCCGAACAAAGAATAACTCAAACTTATTACATTCGTTTATTTTATTTTGCAAATGGCATTGTGCTCCAAATGCTATACGGTGAAATGTAAGTCGTCCAGCCACCTCATTACGTCCGAGTCAGCCTCATCGACACCGCCGCCTTAGATGGCGAACAGCGGGTAGTCGTAGTTGATGTGGGACATCGTCTGAACCCGCCCGCACACGCACCTCGGGTCCGACCCACAGTTACATTTTGTGTATTTAGCTCCGCACACCTTCCCCGTAAGACCCGGAATCTATTTATTTGAGTCCAGTGCTTTCTGGGAAGATGGAAACCTGGCACACGGATATCTGGCTCGGACTCGAGATGTTTGTTAGGCAGGTCGGCAGATGTTCACCGATCCCGCCATTTCTCCATCAACGTTCTGTCGTCCTGAAAGAGTTCGTGGGCCTGCATGACATGGCAAAAGATCTCTCTGATGCTAGGCGAAGATCACTGCGAGTTGCCTGAAGATAAGGTACTAGTGGCAGGTGCGGCATATTGTTGATCTTATCATACTCCATTCTGATCATTAAATTATCTTCACAGACGTGACGGGAATATGTAGGAAATGACGGGAAGCCAATTGTTGTTTGTGGGTCTGACGGTTCCGGATATGTTCCTAATGGCGCTGTTCAGTTCAACGTCAACCAGGTCAGTATGATGGCCGGCCTACACTGGCTCGGGCCGCACTATGAACAAGGGCTAGTGTTGATATGCGCAGTGTATTCGCTTTGCAGCCCCATGTTATCGCTGCCAGTTTCCGTATCAGGTTGCAGCTGTTTGATACCATTTTCTTTACTTTCTTGAGGGGGGCTTTAAAAGTGGAAGTTCTGTCTAGAGTTACACCAAGATAGCCTGGGTTAGGGTCGTGCTTCATTGCAGAAACTGCGTTTACATCTTCACTTACCTACTAGCTTGCCTATTGTTGAGGTAAAAGGAGCAGCTCACAGTTTTACATGGGTTAGGTTTAAGTCCCCAGTCGATGAAATATCGCTCAAACTTTGCAACGGCTTCCTGAAACACTGGTATCGCTTTGTCCAGTGTCGAAGCTTGTGCTGTGATGGCAATGTCGTCGCCTACATAAATGATCAACCGGCGACTTTTGGTAACTGACGTAGACGTTGATAAGCGTAGGCGCCAGGACTAAGCCCTGCGTAACACTATTGTTCAGAGTTTGGCGTTTGAAAGGAGGGCGTCATAAAGACGATACGTGCGTTGCATTTAAAAAAAATTACGAGCTCGTAGGGTAGTCCCTGACTGTCCCTGTTTCCAGACATGTTCCAGAGAGTTTCAAATGCTGAGCTGAGATCTACCAATACCGCCACTGTTTTGAGTTTCTTTTGGAATCCTGTTTCGATGTTAGAAGTTGGTACAAGCACTTGGTCAAAGCAACCCTCAATTTTGGTGGGATTTTGACCGAACCGGGGTTGCATCAGAGAATTGCAACCATCTTGCCATACCATGCAGGCCCATGAACTCTTGCAGGACGGCAGAACGCTGATGGAGAAATGGCGGGATCGGTGAATATCTGCCGACCTGCCTAACAAGCATCTCGAGTCCGAGCCAGATATCCGTGTGCCAGGTTTCCATCTTCCCAGAAAGCACTGGACTCAAATAAATAGATTCCGGGTCTTACGGGGAAGGTGTGCGGAGCTAAATACACAAAA
Source organism: Zelleria hepariella (assembly GCA_949319315.1). NCBI lineage: Eukaryota > Metazoa > Arthropoda > Insecta > Lepidoptera > Yponomeutidae > Zelleria > Zelleria hepariella. The sequence continues at coordinate 9,429,361 of OX439390.1, read as the reverse complement.
TATAACTGTGGGTCGGACCCGAGTTGCGTGTGCGGGTGGGTTCAGACGATGTTCCACATTAACTACGACTACCCGCGGTTCGCCATCCAAGGCGGCGGTGTAGATGAGGCCGACTCGGACGTAAAGAGGTGGCTGGACGGCTTACATTTCACCGTATAGCATTTCGAGCACAATGCCATTTGCAAAATAAAATAATTAAAATAAACGAATGTAATAAGTTTTAGTTATTCTTTGTTCGGGAAGAACAAACATAAAACCATACTTTATGATTATACATTTTTGTTATTTGCAACACTTAACTCGTCTTCGCATTTTAATTAGACCGAAACGACCTGACTTCATCAGTGTATTGTCTACCGTTTCAATGTAAATAAAAATTTTTGACACTTAGTTCCTAATCAATAATAATTATTGTTAAATTCATATTAAAAACTATTATATTAGTCACACAAAGTATGACAAAATACTTTTTAAACATACCCGTTGTTAATTCTATAAAAATATAAGACAAATGTCCTTATGAATAATCGTTTTCATACAAATAAATCACAAAAACATGCATAACTTTGTAAATATGCGTTCAACGAAAAATTACTAAGACGTACTTTGTGTAGGGAACATGGTGTAGAACTGATTGGCATACTTTGTTGTTAATTTTTAGTCACAAATTGTATATACCCAGCAAATGGGTGCATACGGGTATTTACCGGGTATATACCCAATGTACCCGGTAAATACCCAAATGGGTAGATTGGGTATATACCCACCGCCCATCTCTGATCCAGAGACGAGGTTTAATTATTCGTTTTGCATCTGACACCTATTGTTCGCACGGACGTTTCCAAACTAAAATACACTTTTCAATTCGATTCAGTTGAGCACCGGCAAACTATTTCATTTTCATTTAAATTAGTGGAGCGTACGTTAATAAATATTCGCTTTTCATACTTGGTAATGTTGTTGAATGTTTTGTGTGTGTGACGGAGAAGTCAAGAGCGTCGAGTTACGTGCTCCAGCTATTCAAGTGGGCACAATGGTCGTTACCTTGGCCGGCTAATAGCCCTGTCTCTGCCCACCATATTATTACGCTTGTGGCCAAACATAATTACTGTAAGATTGCACGTAGATGCAATTACACTGCACGGATAGCCGGCTACGTTTGAATTGCTCTATGTATAATAGATGTGGCCAATCTGCTTGCTTTGTGCTAACTAATGCTGCTAATGATATCTATCAGCCATCAATTTTCTACGACAAGTACCTACCTACAAATAATACTATACATATATCACTTTTTTTCTGAATTAAAAAGCATTGTGCGATGATGCAGATTGAAACAGAATAAAGGAATAATAATGTTGCTGCACCTATTATATTCAACACTGAAATAATTTGTCTATGACTGAAACGAGGAAAATGCTGTACTGACAAGAGTTTAACGCTCAGTCTAATGCTTGAATATGATGAAGTCCTGTCTCGAGCGAATTGATTATTTTCAAAATTCACCTTTACATGTTAAAATATTAAAATGTACGAGTATATTCAGGTTTCTATTTGTTCATATGATATCAAACAGAGTCACTCTAGCTGTAGTAAACACAGCTCGACAGCGGGATTCATCAACCCAAATGGACGGTACGGCGCTTCATGTGCACGTCTAGTAATAAAAGCGTCGTGATACAATACAACGTATCTATTGTGTTGTGCCCTTAACAAAGATGCTAGAACGTCATTGTACTGCCATAACCGATTGAAAATTGCGGAAGAAGATTGTTTAAAAGTATGAAATAAATAGTAAGAACGGTATACAGGGCGTTACAGAGAGGTTCTGGCATATTATTATGTACTTGAGGCGTTGCTGAATTTATCATTATCAACACAAGAAATTTTTATTATGAGACAGACTGCGATATCTCGAAAGCATTACCAGGAGCTCGATTTGTTGCAGTAACAATATATTGCATTTTATAATATGTAAAGAAGATAGTGATGCAAAGAAGAAGATAGAGATAAAAGTTGAATCTATTGATGAGTAGAAGGTCGGGAACTTTTCCTTACGACTTTATAAAACAACATAAAAGTGTTGTTACGTGTTTTCTCTCGATGATCGCGACACCGCCGCCCCCATGATTAGCTTCAGCGGTAGTTATAAAGAGGATGATTTAATAGCATACACAAAAATTTGCATAATAAATTTACGTACGAAGTCGATAATAGCACCTAAACGAAATTATTCTTTCGTGCAACTATTTGGGCGCGCTCACAGTTTTCGGCGAAATTGCACATTTGATTGAAAATTATTATTATTAAAAACCCGACTACTAAAATGCTTAAAACAAGACCTGGTTATCCTTAAAATAGACTCATAGATAATTAATCGTAGTCGGAGGCCATCGGTTTATCAAATGCAAATGTGGTGTCCTCCGACTACGATTAATTATCTATGAGTCTATTTTAAGGATAACCAGGTCTTGTTTTAAGCATTTTAGTAGTCGGGTTTTAGTTTTTAACTTCTATTTTTTTTTGAGCCTTTTAGTTAGTAATTTTGGATGATCACCTAAAATAGAACCAAGAAGGGCAAAAAAACACATTTTGGAATTTTTTGTTCTATTTGTTTTGTTGACGCTACATGTGTTATACATTTTTGAAAAGGTCTTTTAAAGTCCTTTCATTTGATACCCATGACGATGGTATCCGATAATTTTTATTTTTAGGTCCACCACTTTAGGGCGCAGCACAGCCGCCATTTTGGTTTTTTTAAAAATAAAACTATCTTATGTTACCTGGGTGATTAAGACGAATCCAACGACACCTCATTTGTTGAAATCGGCCGAGTAGTTTAGGCTCTGTGAGGGAACAGATGAACACACAAACATACATACCCACATACATACATACATACATACATACATACGCTGCTAAAATCATAACCCTCCTTTTTGCTTCGCGTAGTCGGGTAATAATTGGACTATTTTAAGGATTACTTTTATCTTTCCTCAACTTCAAAATAACCTAGGATTAAAAATGTTCAACAATTTGAGTCTGGCCTAAGAGATATTTTTCAGTAACTTGTTGAATCACTATATTGTACAAAGTAAAGTGTTTCAAATCAAATCAGCGTCCTCGACATCCGAGCCTTAAGAAAGTGACGTCATTTCCCGATCATTACTATTGATTACTAAGTAGCGATGTTAGTAATTTATCCTCGTGACGTCAAATGTTGGTTAGCAACACGAGCGGAATGAAGTTGTTTTATATTGTGATAGAGACAATCGAGGTGGTTACTACAAACAATGATTAAGGGTCATAAGATTATACTACGACTAGCTTTTGCTCGTGTCTTCATCCTCGCAGACTTAGTAAACAATTTGCCCATTTTTTTTCCTGGTGAAGTCGCGGGTAAAATGTAGTAATTTATAACCTATGTGTTAGTCTGTTGTGTAAGCTATCCCTATCCAAATCCGTCCAGCCGTTTCAGCGTGAAATAATAACAAACACGAACACTCACTTAGAATTAAAATCTATGCCGGAGATTGTTTTATATCAGGTTTTGTTAGGTACATTTTGTTTGTTCTTTGCGTTTTATGTGTCCCGTCTTCCTCCCCTTTTATGTTATTGGGCGCAAGTGGGTAATGGGTAACCTAATGGTTATAGTGTCGGCCTTCACATCCACAAATGCAATTATCGTCTAGAAACCTTGTTGTCTCGATGACGCTAGACTACGTACTATCGTTCACCGTGCTATTATTACGGTAGCGACGTCACAAGTATCCGGGTTGACGACGCCTCTTATTACAAGCGAGGTAGAGGTGAAATTGAAGTATCGTTGACTTTACTTTGTAACATCAAGCGTTTAGGGGATAGACTTGTTAACGTTTTATGTCAGGCTCAGGATAATTTACTTCTCCTGCTGAATGTAATTAGCTTTATGACGGTCCTTTCTGCGTAGCATAGAAATACTCGTCAACGAGAAATAATCTAAGTCCAACTTCAAATAATAACGTTGTTTTTTGGGGTCCGTACCTTAAAAGGAAAAACGGAATCATTATATGATCACTTTGTGGTCCATCTGTCTATCTGTCACAACCTTTCCTATCTGTTGTAACTTTTTTTCAGGAAACCCGTTTGAAGTATGGAACCTTAAAAATTATAAATAGAAAAGGAATACGCGTTCGCAGGCCACCCTTTCCTTAAATTCACAAAAAGGAAAAACTGTTTCCAAGTAATCCCATCTCCTCGAGAACTTTTCTAAGTGGGTTGTGTTCAAAATATTGTTGGCCCCTTTTACTTTTTGGAGACCCTTGGTCTTCGTGATAAAAGCAGTAAGTAAACTAGGTACAAAATAATAGATACAAGGCGTTACAAAAGGTCCTAACTCTTTTTACAGGGTAATAGCACCTGATGATAGGGATCACATCCTAACTGTTTTTTAACTATGACACGTTCATTTTATTTCTAAATTAATAAAATGTAAGCCCTGTGGATGAAGAAAGGTATTTTTAAAATATGGTTGTCATTCATTTTCACAATGTTTTATGAACTTAAAACTATGCAAATGCACATGCTTAGGTGCAGTGTGCGTATACACAATCATGTGTTTGAATTTCAACTAAATCCAAAAACAAACAACTTTAAAAACATTTTCAACTAAGAGGTTATTAAATTTAAAAAAATAACTTTTTTCAGATATGTCATCCTGTTGACCAGTAGATGACACTCAAAAAGAGTAAGGACCTTTTGTAACACGTTGTAAATAGCATACGAAAAAAAAGTTACAAAATTGAAAACAATTTTTTTTTTCAAAAATCATTAAAAGCCTCATTTCTTCTAAGCGACAAAAAATGGCTGAACATACATGGCGGTGATTTGGGTAGCCCTTGATGTCAGCTCTCTAGATTTTCTCGCTTGACGTCTATGTTTGGGCCACCCTGTAGGTTTATGTTTGGTAATTTATACAGACAGGGTGTCCCAAAACTCAACGTTAAGCCGAAACGGGAAGATAGGATAGATGGTAAAAATTCAAATGTATCTTTAAAAAGGGACATCATTTCAGTCCTGATATCCAATTGAATTTTTAGCCCTACAAAATATGGAGTAGAAATGGTTTACTTGTTTGTGGACTCCGGAATCTCTTGGTGCGGTTAAATAGTCAGCCACAGTACTGCTGTAAGTCAAGACTTAAATTCTCCCCATAAATTGGGCCATAATTACGCAGAAACAAGAGACGATGTGGCATTTCATTAGAACTTCATTAATAATATTACGGAAAGAAGCAATCAAAAGACTATCCGCTTCTATTCAAATACCTACTTATATAGCTTCCTGTAATTAAAACAGTTACTTACTTAGATAAAAAAATCCGTGGTTTGCATTATTCATAAAAAGGAAAAACCTTAAGGCTGGAAGATAGCAGCGTGGCGGAAAATTTAAAATTTTCATAGTTTTTTACATTTTGTAGCTAAACTGAGCTATTTTTGTTCAGCGATTTTTCGTTCGCGGCTATAACATAGTATCATTTTCATTATTGTAAACAACAGAATAACAAAAAATGTGCTGATTATGGTGGCACTGCCCAAAAAACTTGTTGATGACCAGCCCCTGTATTATCTAAAATATCCACCGTAAAAATAACGGTTTTTATATGTCATAAAATAGATTGTTCATTTCAATAAGGGCTATTTTCGAGTGTTCCAACGCTCGGAGGTTGAGTGGAATTTTTACATAATAGAGGCGCAAAACACATAATCGGCTGCGTTATTGTTGTTCTGTTGTTTACAATAATGAAAAGGAAACTATGTTATTGCCGCAAACGAAAAATCGCTGATCAAAAATAGCTCAGTTTAGCTACAAAATGTAAAAAGCTGTGATTTTTTTTTATTTCAAGCCACGTTGCTATCGTCCACCCTTATCATAATAATATCTAACCCTGGTTATCCGTACAAAAAACCAGCTGTTAATCCGCTGTTGTTAGTTGTAAGTTGACAGCTTGTTAATCAACTGCTACTATACGGGGAACCGGGGTAAGTATCCTCCCTAAGAGGCCGCGTGGTGTGTGTCGGACATACCGGGTGTGATGCGGACGGGTGTGGTCCTGGGGTCTCGTGCCGCGTTTCCTCTTCCGGCGGAAGCACCAGTCCTGGCCCATCGCATCACAACCGGCGCGCCGCGAGCTTCCCCCGCCCAGGGCGCGCCGCCGCCCTCACTCGCGCGTCGCCCGCGCCCCGCCCGCCCTCGCCGCCATCGCTAGCGCAACGCTGCTTCACAAAGGACACCCACAGAACATTCTTTGGCGATCGTCACTCTTCCTTCACGCGCAACTGTCTCACGCGCAACTGTACGCGAACATTCTCGAGATTTGTTCGGCACTGATTTGGTTAGCGTGTTTTCGTTTAGATTTGGCTCTGTCTTTAGGGCTATATTTATTTTTCAAATTAAGTGTAAATATTATACTGTTTACAAGGCATGACAACAACAATTTTCAAATTGTACCACGCTGTAAATAAACGTGAAAAACTCTATAAAAGCATTCATAATTGAGAAATTATTTCAACAAAACTGCGCTAGTTACAGGAAAGTTTGCCGGCTGCTGGGTGGACGTTAACATACTTTGTGCTACACGGAATCGCTATTAACTAAGAACATTATCGGGATCATTCCCCAACTATTAATGTTACCTACTTAATGGAGCTCGTGTGGAGTAAGATGTACTGTACATAACCTACAATATACATGAAAGCAACGTCCACAATACAGGCTTAAAAGGTTTTCCCACACAAGCAATCTTTTAATAATTTAGAAAATGGAGTTTAAACTACGTTCAGAGCATTAAAGCTCACAATGTTTGCCATTTAATTTTACTTCTTAAGGGTCAATGAAAGTAGCGTGGCGTGAAATGCCGCCCCATTTAAAAAAATCTAATCTGAGTAGTTTTTGTTCAATGATATTTGTTTCACGACAGTAAAATTGTATTGTTTTCATTATTCTAAGCAAAAAAAAGTGAAAACGACCATAAGCATATTGAGCCCACTGACAGTTGCTTGATGAACATTTTTACATTGTTTATCAGCAATAAGACTCATGGCAATTCGGAACCCAAAGTTTTTTGTTCGAAAGTCCGTCATTGGCTTAATCTTACCTTTAGACAATATTGAGAAACTAATTTCAATATTTTTTATTTTGGTTCAGTAGTTTGGATTTTACAACGTTTCAAAGATACGGTTTTATGACGTCACGCGACGGTCTGCATACTCTTGGCGGTCATAGGAACAAAACATTTTAGCGCATCAAAACAAAACTACTGGACCAAAATAAAAAATATTTAAATGAGTTTCTCAATATTGTCTAAAGATAACATTAAGCCAATAACGGACTTTCGAACAAAAAACTTTGGGTTCCGAATTGCTCTTGAAGAGTAGGTACTTCAATTTATTCCATGGCAGCTTACTCAAAATCGAGCGCGAAAATGGTGTTTTGGGCATTTTTGTCCCATTATCAAGAGTGTCCATCAGTGATGAATCTGAATGAAAGCTCTTGAAGAGTAGGTACTTTAATTTATTCTATGGCAGCAAACTCTAAATCGAGCGCGAAAATTGTGTTTTGGGCCCAAAATAGGCATTTTCGCGCTCGATTTTGACTAAGCTGCTTTATAATAAATTAAAATAGGTACTCTTTAAGAGCTTTCATTTGACATAAAGTCTTATTGCTGTTGGACAATGTAAAATTTGTCATCAAGTGTCAACTGTCAGTGGGCACAGACTTCATACTAAAGTGCCCATAGTCCTTTGTCCTTTCCCGCAAAGCTACTTTCGTTAAACCTTAATTAAACACAACAAAAGAGGTACAGTCGGCCACACGCTAGGACCCCTTTTTGTTCGATTGACGCCCGCCGTAAGTGCTGCCATGGGGTATCTGTGACTGTTGCCGACCGTACTAAAGATTACTTGTGTTTTGATTGTTACTTTACACGTGTATCTAGGCTGGTATACAAGTTAATCTAGGACGTCTTATTTTTGTTTGTTTGATTATATTAAGTAGGTTGGTAATCTAAATTGATAAGATTAATTCAGTGGAATAAAACTGGACTTAAATAGATAACCACTCATGAATCATAACCAGTGATTGTTTTGGATTAAAAGCTACTTAGGACGGTCATATCGAAAATTAAAATCGCAAACAAACTGCCACTTTTGATTTTTGTTACGTGTAAAAAATCGGTTTGCAGAGTATGTATTTTTGCGGTTTTTCGAATGCAAAGTTAGCACAGGTCTTTCAAAGCTGAAAAGTTGGATATATACGCTACCGGTAGACTGTTCTCACAACATATAAAAAAATCAGAACAGTTAGTTTGTGATTTTAGCGATTTTTTGTGTTAAATATGACCGTCCTAAGCATAAACATCTTGATAGTAAATTCACTGCCGTCCAAAGTCAAAAGTCAAGGTTGCAGCTCCCACTCGCAGCACTGGGCGGGTAGAACTGTTTGAAATAATTCCTATTTTTGTTTGAGTAGGTACTTTAAAAATACTTGAAGCGTCTACTCGAAAAAGTGAGAAACTTAAATATATTTCTAAATTAGTTTAAACCGATAACACCTAAAAATAACTGTAGTGTATGTTCATTTTAATAATAAAACCTAATATTATAATAATGACGAAAAAACCTTAGTTGCCAACCATGCCCACCTTATTTGACCAACCTTATTTGGAAGACCACAGATAAATTTGTGGTCCGCGTGATAATGAATATATATTTTTAAAGCTTTGGACAAAGATAGCGTTGGCGTAAGCCGGTCTAATATAGATATAAGTAATGGGGTAAACAATTATTGTGAATTTTATTTGCTAGAAGTGCTATGGGGTGCTACGGGGTGCTGCGAAGCAACGAAACATATTTTGGAAAAAGAAAAAAAAAAAAAACGACGATATTCTGTCAAAAAATCTTGTGTGTGACTCAGCTTTTATTCACTTTGTGTTTTTGCTAGCTGAAGAATTTAGTTTGTCAACAAAAATATGCCAGCTCTATTGTTTCATGTACAGAATAGAGAACAATAAAACTTGCATTGTTCTGTGGTTTCGTGTCATTGGTTTGAAACGTGAAAAAGATGAACAAGTGAAAAAATACGAGGCGTCACGATGCGTAGATATTATGTCCATTAAAATTAAAAATTTGTGGCAAAATGTAAAAGAAGTAAGTTTAGAGAAATCTGTTACCGGGAAATAAGAAACTTTTACCAACGTGCAAAGTTGCAAAAAAATACCTATGTAACTGTCTAAAATATTTCAAATCTGATAAAAAAAGGTTTCGAAATGCTCCCGATTTGGGGGATACGCTCAGGGGTGTGAGTGGAAGCTACAAAATTGGATAGACTGATGAGGTGATATGTAGGTACGTTGCTAGGCGTTGGGGAAAAAATATTCATATTTTATTGTGACATAAATGATGTTGGTAGCGCGCAGGGCTCGTTCAAGACGTGTTCGAAATATGGATGCGGTGAATTCAGCTAAACGTATCAAATATTCCCGCAAACTCACTTAAACCATCATAAACGGAGACGAAGATAGACGCTATCCATTCCTTAATTAAAATGGTATGAATATTAAATTAAATACGAAAGCGTTAAAAGCTTATTTAAATAAGTCAGTGGCTGACATGAATAATACAGTAGCAGTTTTAATACAATTTCTGTTTGGATTTAAAATGTGGCATTTGTATGGATTGATAGGTTTTTTTACTAACCATAATTTTCCGCATGCATCTTTAACTTTTAGGGCACCCCAAGTAACTTGTTGTATTTATGTTAAAATACGTGTGGTAGAGTCCCTTAAGAAGTCTTGATGAAAATGAGAATTCATGTTTCAACAATTTGAAAACGTGCAAGCTTGTATTGAACTCTGTGTATGTAAATAAATGTTAATAAAGCGAGCCAAAATGAATTTTTACATTGCCAAGTCTTCTTTGCAAGCATTCAAAGACAGTGTCCGAGTAAAACCTTATCTATTATTTAGGCAGAAGGCTAAAAAAGCGGTATAAAAAGACCGGAAACGGCAATGCTAAAAAGGATTGGGTAAACCAAGATTTACAGGGATATTCCACAAAGCCAGCAAAAATTGTTTGTTGATTCGTAATATTCAAACAGAGGGACAATTGCTTAATGTTTTTTTTATAATTGAAAAAAAAAAAACAAAGAAGTTCCTAGCGATTCCTTGTAGATGGGTTTTTCAAAACACGCTACAAAGCCAGACTTGTGATAAAAGGATTATTGATGAACTGAAACCAAGCATTAAACTATATCTGAAAGATACAAAGACTATTTTACAATATCGCACATTGTCAGTAGTGAAAATGAATGACATCGTAAAACAGTCTCTAACGTGCGTTGTTACGTTCTATATTGTCATTCTGATTTGTTTTTCCAGATTAAACTTCTATTCTGCTGCACTACTTGATTCAACAGTGAGGTTAAGTTATACAGACATTCCTTCGTATTTCATTCGAATAAACACTCAATAGAAAAATAAAAAGTGGTATTTGCCCAAAACAAGGAGGTTAATGTTATTGGTGTACCTTGTACAGCTTCATTGTACAAATATGTCTAAGTTTTATGATTGCAACCAAAATAAAGGCATCCAGCAAATGCATAATAAATTATAATGATAATATAACTATCCAGAAAGGTTAGCGACATTCCTTATAAACAATCTACGTATCTACTACTGAGCAGGCATGGTAGCTACAATTAGCTATATCTATGACTAGATTGGCTACAGGGGCTTATGTTGTCTACAGCAGCTGGCACCTAGCACCGTGTAACCTACAATTGGAGTTGAGCGGGAGCTGAATGTAAACTTTGTCACCCACGTCACTAGCAGTCACGTGGTTGGCTTCGCTCTCGTGCACCGAGCTAGTAAGACAGAGGCATCATTAACAAGTATTGTTTATCATAGGGATTTAGCGGCGGAGCTCGTGATTGTTTAGGTTGAAATTTAGGGCGTAATCGCGCGTGAGTGGTCGCGCGGTCGCGGGGAGCACTGGCGCGACGCCCCGGGCGCGCGGCGTGACGTCAGAGCGCGCCCCCGTCGCCGCGCAGGCGCCCTACCGCCCAGCCTTCCTCCAACATACTCCAAAACTCTCCACGAGGGCCCTCCACCTCGAGACCTCAACGTTGCTTCGGGATTTAATCGATTTTTGAGCTGCAGCTTGAGGAGATCAATCGCCCCACGTGTCTCGCGATCTGACAGTAGTTCATGATTTTTTGTCATAGTAATAAGAGTATTAGGCCGTTGCAGCTACGTAATGAGATGATTTATACAGCGTCCAGTGGCACCTTCACTCGGTGTAGTGAGCACTCGGACGCTGCAGTGCCTGGAACATTGCAGGATAACATTTTGATAGGAGAACTAGAAATAAGGTCAAGAAAGTTGAACACGGTGTTATAGCGCGCTACGAATGTGCTACGAGAGTGCTACGAGCCGCTACGCCACGTTACCGCGTAGGGGTTTATGATGTCGTTTACAGACAGGCCCACCTTTACCATATTTAATTGGTGTTGGCAGTATTTTATCTCAGGACGGGCCTACGATGAACCGGCCAAATACAATTAGCTCGATAAATATTATTGAACAATTGTTTCGTTTGTTATGGTGTGGAGGACGCGCTGTTACTAGGTATTAATTTGAGGTGTTTGCACTTGTTGTAAGGTAATCTTTTTTGATAAGATATGTAATACATGGGTATTTTTTAAAGTTCTGCATTGAACCACAAGACTGATAAAAATGTTGCATGGTATTTTGGAGTAGTAGACAATATGACGTGAATCAGACTCTTGAAACCACCATTTGAGCTATTACCTATTGTAGTGTGAGGCTTTCTCAAGGCGCATAAATAATTTCTACCAACTAGTGTTGCCCAGCAACTTCGCTTGTATCATATAAATAGTTTTACTTTCGGAAGCACTGCACATTTTGTATTTCGTAAACGGTTAAAGTTACTTGTATTTATGTCGGTGTAGCAGACTAGTTTCGGTTGTGATACACCGACACCGACATAAATACAAGGTAAGTTTAACCGTTTACGAAATACAAAATATAAATAGTTATTTGTTATATAGGTTGGCTGTCTAACTATCACGGCTTTGGGGACGGAACCCTAAAAACACATCCAAAAAGACGATTTTTTTTTTCATTGTCTAGTGGCACTAGTGGCGCAGTAGTTTTGATCTCACGCGTGATGCTTACGGATAAAATACAGGCACTGAAACAGTTTTTATTCACCTTCTACCAACAGACACAAAAAAGCACAAAGAAATATAAAATAATTCATAACATATAACCTGCTAGACAAGTACCTATTAGTAGAGATTCTTCGCGATTTTATACCGTGATATGGTACCGTTAATGAAAACGGCGGGTCTCTAGAGTATAAGGACAAAGGCCTCGAACAAGCTGGCTTCCAGCCTAGTCTAATTTGCAAAATGATATGGCTAGCTAAATTGGAAGACATGAATGTATGTAAATCACCGCATTTGCTTGCGAGAACACAGCGGACATTCCAATACGTACGTATAGTGAGGACGTGGATAGAATAACTTTCCTTCGTTCGAATGTTTAAAAATAAGCACTGCCGAGAGTAATTGGGCAATTATTATTTGAAAAAGTTTGTTTGGGTACCGTAATTTATTTACTTTTCTTCTCATTGCTTTTACGATACATACTACAAGGTGTTACAAAATATGTTAACTCTTTTTACAGGGTAATAGCACCCAGAGATAGAGATCACAACCAAAATTTTTTTTTTGCTCTATGACGTTCCGTTGATTTTTAAATTAATAAAATGTTAACGCTGTGGCGGGAGAAAACTATTTTTTAAATATTGTTTTCATTGAATTTCACATTTTTTTAACAACTCAAACCTATGCAAATGCACCTACACCTACAAACATATTTTTAAATTTGAGCTAATACCAAGAACAAATAAGTTATGATTTTTTTTCAATTTTGAGGTTATAAAATAAAAATTGTATTTCAACTTTTTTTACAGAACTGACATCCTGTTGACCAGTAGATAATACCCTGTAAAAAGAGTTAGGATGTTTTGTAACACGTTGTATAAATTAATATATGTACGTACGTACATACCAGCAGCGACTTTGGACATAGAGGGTATTACAGAAAGGTCCTATGACACTGAAAGGGGTGGCTTAACTCATCAATAACAAGCATTTTTTTCTATAGGGCAAATTCGAAATCTCGAAAAAATATTATATTAGTTCCATGCTAAAATTCAATACCTGCCTACTGCACCAAATGTATGGAACATCTGATATATTTTTTTTATAACTTGGTCCGAAAAGTTTTTTATATTTGTGAGTTAAGCGTCCCACTTCAGTATCACAGGACCTTTTTGTAACACCCTGTAAAATCGCAAGATATTAATTTTTTAGAGAAAAGTTTTTTGGCAACGCTTTTTCTACTTGAACTGTTCGCTTTGGTCGGTCAGTGACGGGTCACAGCCAGTTCGAGCGCTGTCGCCTGAAAACAACTTAGAACGTTTAAGCCCGGTTTCTGAATTAAGAATTTCACTAACCAAATGCTTAAGTATCGTTCTGTCACATTCTCTTGTGTGAAATCTGCAGAGACAGGACGATACTTAAGCATTTGGTTAGTGAAATATTCACTTCAGAAACCGGGCCGTAGGCTCACATTATGATGAGCCCGCTATTAAATACCCAGTACTTATTATAAGCTCTGAGGTGCCTCGCCACGGCCAATGGATGGTTCCAGGGGCTCACGGGGGCGGGGTGCAGGGTCGCGGGCGGGGGCGGGTCAGGTAAGCCTCTGACGTCACCGGCGTGACGTCAACAGCCGGGGGTGGGGCGCGGAGCGAACGACTCAACTATACAAAACTCCGCCAAAGAACGTCTGACCCGAAATCTGAAGATTTCGAAACAAACCTTGTAATTAAGGCAATAAGATTGATAATCCAACTTTGCAAGTGTTTGCGTGAACCTCAGAGCTGACGTCAAAAGAATTCTTGAACTAGCTCTAAGTGCGATTGCAGTATAAAAGTGGAACATATTTCAGAAGTGGTTCTGCAGTGCACTCTGCACTTAAGATGAGGTTATCCCGTCCACTAACGATGCCAATGAAAAAAAAAAACATATCTTTTTTTCTGTTGAACCTGATTTTCAGGCCCAATTTTAACGAATATACAGCCGATCAAAGTAAGACAAAAGTTGTATTTCTATCTTTGGAACCATAATAGGTAACCAGTTGAAAGTTCCACCCAATATTTGTTATTATTGTTAATACTGTAGTAATACACTGAAAAAAAATAATAATATGGGGTTCCCATACATAGTATTATGTTCAGTGTGTTTTTTGTTTTTCTCCATCGTACAAACTATACCTAGTATCAAAGCTTACAATAAAATAAAATATACAGGGCGTCCCACGGCTATGCCACATGGAGGGAAAGTACCTTAAATATTGTAGATGGAACATTTTACTGAAAAAAGACATTATTTTATTTTAAAAAACAATTTAAACTGCATTCTTAGATATTGAAATAATTACATGGTTGAACCGGGAATCGAACCCGTTACATGAGAAAAATAATTACCCTGTAGTTTTATCATACCGATCGAAAGGCTTCATGATAAGGATTATTTTTTGCTAAATAACACAGTGTCAGAAATAAAAGGAAGACCATGAATTTTAACATTTACCTGGTAGAATCATACATTTTAAAATTTTTAATACAACATTAATTAATTTATCAATGAAAATCACAGTAAGAAAAGAATAAAATAATGAAAATTAAACACATTTTTGAGTTATTTCTTTATAATCAGCCAGCCGCATTGCGATGGACAAAATTTTACGCGTCTTGATACGGCTCGATTTGTTGCATACTACCAGTTAAATGTTAAAATTCATGGTCTTCCTTTTATTTCTGACATTGTGTTATTTAGCAAAAAATAATCCTTATCATGAAGCCTTTCGATCGGTATGATAAAACTACAGGGTAATTATTTTTCTCATGTAACGGGTTCGATTCCCGGTTCAACCATGTAATTATTTCAATATCTATGAATGCAGTTTAAATTGATTTTAAAAATAAAATAATGTCTTCTTTCAGTAAAATGTTCCATCTACAATATTTGAGGTACTTTCCCTCCATGTGGCATAGCCGTGGGACGCCCTGTATATAAAAACCGGCCAAGTGAAAGCCACACACCAAAATTCGGATACCACCACACTTACACAAAAAGTTGGTATTTTGGCACACAAATATGCATAGGTTAAGAGATATAAGCGACCAACTAAAAAATTACAGTCAAGTTTTGAAAAAGAAAATTTCGATCCCCCCTCTCCAAATTAGCACAGAGGCCTCGAGGTCGAAAATTTAGGATAGTGTACCCCAAACAACCTGTAAAAGGTCAATTAACTTTGGAATTAATTCCAGCTCTCCATACATCCTTTCGACATCTCTTCTGGGTCAATGGCAAAACCGGAGGATAAAAACCAGCGCACAGAAAAAACAAGAACATATGAAAGACATTCTTTAGCAACGCCATCTAGGTTGGTTTGTTGAAACTTTCCTGATGCTACGAGTGCTACGCGGCGTAGAACCGACCGACGCCGCGCCGAGTCGTAGCGCTTCCATTTCCATGGCCAAAAGCCAGACTGAAAGAAAATGTAGCTTTGCTTTCCATAGAGGGCGCTGACTACTTTTCATAACCGATGGCACGCGGAGATTTTTTTTCATATTTATTTCCTTTTACACCTTCATCATGGTTGTGTTATTTTACTCTTTTTAAGTTTAGTTGGACGATAACACGTAGGCATATACTAATTGTATTGTATTACTTATAAGTTATAAAGATATGGATGACAAATAAATAAAGGTATGGATATTTGGTGTATTTGCAACGGGACCCGACCCCTCATAAATCTGTGGCGATAGACCGTCAATCATCCATCTGAACTATTCAGGCCCTTCCATTTTCCCAAATTAGAGGCTCGCAGATGCGCCAAAGAACAGCTTTTTGGCTTGCCTCGAAAACTATCTACATATTTACAAAACAACTGTTACAACTCTTCATGTTATAGCATATTTTATGTTATAATATTTCACTAAAATCCGGCTATCCATTATTGAGTTTTAGCGAGACTAATGCACGACGATTGATTTTTATAATAAAGGGTATCCAAGAGGGAAGTAACTTTTTAACGGTATCAAAAAACTCACAATTGAAATAGAACAAAGTATTTATTACACATAGTGTTCCTAGCGGCATGAAAGATGGGTAAATCTTTCTGGAATCACGGGTTTCTGGTAAAGCGCGTATTTCTCCACGCAATAAGTTTAAATAATATTGATACACTGTCCGGAATTCATTGTTAACTAAGGTGCCATATTGGCTCAAAAAAAAAATACGGCCAAAATAAAAAATGGAATAAAATCTAAATCAAAATAAAAAATATTTAAATTAGTTTCTCAATATTGTCTAAAGATAAGATTAAGCCAATAACGGACTTTCGAACAAAAAACTTTGCCTTCCGAATTACGTTATAGTTTAAAATCGCGCGCCATACAGTTAGGTACTTTGAAAAATATGGAAACGATCCTATTTTTTTATGTGCAAAGCAGGGCCACTTACTTTTGACTTTGTTGTTAAAAAAAAAGTCACTATCACTTTTGTGAAAGATAATTTAACACTAAGGACGGAACCCACGCCTACATTGGTAAACGACTTGACACTCTTCAAAAATGCTTCGATAACAAAAGCGTATGGTAGTCTACTTCAAAGTTCCATAGTAATCCGCATCTTCAAAGCGTTTATCAAGCCCTCTTCCAGCTTCCTTACCTCAGAAAAGGGTTTTCAAATGTGAACTTTCCTCGTGGGCACACTGTATAAGAAAAAAAAGAAGAAGATTTCAATACACGAGTCGACCCAATGCGCCAGTTACAGCTAATGACTGGCCATTTACATGCATGGTTGCATGTGCAGCAGAGTGACTCGCACATATCAAAGAGAAAAAAAAAACACTAACATTGTAGTAGGTAGGTAGGTAATCGTATGAGGTAGTGGCCACCCCTGGTGTCAGAGTTTTTAGGCCACCCAAAGGGTCTCTGACATGGCTTAACGATTGTTATTAATTAACAACAACGGGGACCAACGGTTTAACGTGCCTTCCGAAGCACGGAAGCGCTCAGATATTATTGCCACTAGCGGTCACCCATCCATGGACTGACCGCGGCCGTTGTTGCTTAACTTTGCCAATCGATTAAGAACGGCTAGTACAACTAGTATAGGCTGTGAGCGCTTCATTGTAGTACAACCGACAATCGTGTAAGCCAATAACCCTGAATTTATAACGACCCCTAGGACTAAGAACAAAACGGACGAAATTATCTACGTAATTATTCTAAGTCTTGGCTCAAACCGTAGCGACCTCTAATGAGAGTGGATGAAAAAAAAACGACCAATTGCTAGTCGGACTCGCGCACTTAGGGTTCCGTACCACCATACAATTTAAAAAAAAAAAACTTATACGGACCCTGCCTCGGTGCGTGAGTCCGACTCGCGCTAGACCGTTTTTTATTATTAGTTGCTATACTATAAAATAAACTCTATAATCATACCAAGTCTGATGTTTTTATGTATTACCGTTTTTGCGATAGAGCAAAAAGTATAAAACAAGTTTGTTGTATGGGGAGTTGGGGACCCCCTTTATTCTTTATTATTATTAAATTTTATTATTTGTTGGGTAATCCGCCATCCGCCATATTAAAACATAATCTGTGAAATGTTCAACTGGCTACCTGTAACGGTTCCAAAGATACAGCCGTTATTAAAGTTAGGACAGACGGACAGACAGACTGACAGACAGTGTAGGCAGAGTAATAAGGTCCCGTTTGGTACCCTTCGGATACCGAACCCTAAAAAGTAGAGCCAAAACAAGCAATGTAAAAAGATCAAAGAGGTTTCAAAATGAGCGCTCCTTGTTGTACCTGCATCGGAATGCGAGAGTATGCAATTTGTTCATATAAAAGTAATTAATATGAATGCACCATGCATGAAGTTAAAATGGAACAAGAATGTGCTTTATTTTTATGTACGTTGTAATGAAATGGTCTAGGCGTGGGTTGCCTTGTGCTTCGCTACCTTAGAATAGCGATGCATAGAATGATAGTTTCACAAACGTTACACGGTCGCGTCATGTAAAAAGAACGCTAGAAAAAAGCGGAGGGGGTGTGTTTGTGCATGGTTACACTTGCGCACGAAAGCACTAGAATTATTGTTTTATTTTTGAACTAGGCATATAGCTACTAGCTAGTATACTAGCTATAGCAACTAGCTATACTAGCTACACAGCCTATACATGATGTTGTTTTGTACAGTTACACCCGGCTCAGGGGTGATTATTTACACGACACTGAAGCCAGAGAAAAAATAAAAATAAATAAAAATAATATGTCAGTGAAAAATATCCAAAAATAATGCAATTGTGGCCGCCCGTACATCGCGCGCGCGCTTTGAGAAAACGGGGGTGTCCGCACGTTCCGTCGTACGTATAGAACAACTTGAACAAGGTGATTTATGCATCACACAATTTTGAGAAAAAAAAGAACTTGTTTTTAGTTTCAAGCGTTGCTCAAACTATCGTCCCTGATAGACTCGGGTGTTACTGACCTAAACAACACTCTGTAGAGACCGATAAAACGCCTAATGCGTAGCTTGACCGGTAGCGTTCTTTTTACACGACGCGAATGCGTAGCTTGACTAAATAAGAAGTCAAAAGTGGCCCTTTTTTTTGTGCGGGATTTATTCGTAGGTTCTAGGATCAAGAATTTATGTTCTACGTCCTAAAAATAGTTAAGCCTAGGGATTCTCATTTGACGGCCCGGTTTAAGCAAAAACCGCATCCAAAATGAAGTTATGATTTTTTTCTTCTTACACTTTCGTAAGCACTGCACTAATCGGATATTCCGACATCAATAAAATAAAGTGAAACCGTTTTTACAATACGTAACTGCTGACTAATGTTGGAAATTGAATATTACCTATATACGACTATGTTTAAACTTAACATTAGAAGATTTTTAAGCCCATTCGAGTAGACACTGTACTTTACGTATTATCCATATGATCTATCTACATTCTACAGCACTCTGAAATATTGCAATGCCATTGTGCTGATTGCGCGGAATATGCCTTTACAGTCACTCCAAGCCACCCAGTTTTGTCAAAGTCATATTCATGTGCCTGTCATGTGAAATAGTTAAGGCGAACAAATACCCATATCGACCGTTACAGTGACCGGCAATAAAATATCAGCTATTCCTTATCCTCAGAGTCCAAATGCAATAAAATACCATCCTCACGGAAACGAAAAGCCTGAACAAAACGAAAACCTTTTTTTATGCGACGTCTGGCACGATAATTTGGACAGAACAAAAGCTTCCAAATGTAAGTATTGTATTTACAATTGAGTTTGTTTGTCCAGTGAGTTTTGTGGCTGAATGTACATAATATGCACATAATATCGACATGACTCCAACCCCTGTGTGTGCAATATATATTTTTTACGACACTAGACGCTTGGTTGCAGCAGTCGTTTGTATAACCGTGGACATTTACAGCATTGGCCACTATAACGAATAAGTTACCGACCTAATAACTTACCTACCCACAGTAAGCGTTTTGGTTTACAGTAAAGTGTGCAATTTTTATTATTAGTTTTATTAGTTTTGGTAGACAAAAATTAAAGAGAGTTTGCTACTAAAAGTAGCATTTTTTTTTTAGGAAAGTAAATTACTACGCCGCTCATTTTTCATAGATTGTAATGAATAAATCGATCGAATATAGACAAAATTAAGCTTTTATAAAAAACTACACCTTAATTAAGTTTACCAATGAAAAAATAACTTACAATTTACATCGGAATATCGCTTATATCAAAGATCTGATAGTTCTCGGATGATAAAAGCTTCTTACAACTCAAAGCCCGATCTGATAAGAGGCTGAAGCCTCTTGAATCTCGGAGAGAAAGCCTTTGTTGAGGCTTTCTAACATGTTTAACATTTTTATATTACATTGGAAGGTACTTAGAACATTATACATTGAAAATTAATGTAAAAAGCTGCAGTCGGATCAGCAAATTCTGCCTCTCTACTCTCGATGCTATTTTTTAATATCAAGTCATGATTTACTATTGTTAGTTCTAGAATTTAAATAAAAAAATAATGGTACAAAATTTCTGTGAGCAAAGACATGAAATGCGAAGTTTGTATTTGTGATTTGACAACTGTAATACTACGCTCTACCTATACCTACTAAACATGACCCCATATTCACTTTGCCTAACAGCTTATACGTAGGTATACAAGGTGTTACAAAAGTACCTAACTCTTTTTACAGGGTAATAGCACCCGGTGACAGGGATCACAACCTAAATATTTGTTTTGCTCTATGACGTTCCGTTATTTATTAAAATAATAAAATGTGAACAATGTGGCGGGAGTTGGAATAACGACAAAAAAAATTGCTCAGCATGTTTCAGCAAGTATCTAAACTAATTTGTTATATGAGTTTTTTAATCTTCTATACTTATAATAAAACTCTAGCGAAGTCAATTCTGTACATTGAATATTTTTAGAAAAAAACTAGCAGGGGTTACTAAGTAAACTATACTGAATCCAAAAATGCAAAAAAAACGGTCTATGTCTGTCTGTCTGTCTGTATGAACACGATAAACGCGAACACCGCTGAATGTTTTTCAACCAAACTTAAAATGGTCGTAACTCACGTTTCTGGGCATAACTTAGGCTATCCGATGTTTAGAATATATCGCGGGTTGCAATTTTAACTTCGTTTTTTGTAAGAAATATTCATAATTTGGATATGGCTTCTTGAGAAGGTATGTTAAGAACGTGATACTGAACATATTTCTGCAAAAAAAAAAAAATTAAAAGTCCGACTTTGAACCTCATTATCTCGGAAACTTACATTGCGGGTTGCAATTTTAACTTGATTTTTTGTAAGAAATATCCATAATTTTTATATGACTTCTTGAGAAGGTATGTTAAGAACGTGATATTGAACACATTTCTGAAAAAAATAATAATTGTAAAGGCCGACTTTATTATCTCGGAATTGATTTCCCAGGCATAGTTCCTTGGGCAAAAATGTTCGTTATGATGACGACTATACGTGATCTCCCACTTTGTTGGCGGTCTTTTAACACTCTGTATAATATCACGCTACGACTTTTGGCATTTGGGGCGCCATATCTATAAATATAAAAATGAATGCATTCGTCTCGCTAAAACTAAGAAACGGCTTGACCGATTTGCATATTAACTTGTTTAGTTCATCATAGTTCAGGGTAGGTTTAAAAGCAAAGAAATATGGGAAAAGCTATAGGATTAGCTGAAAAAACGGAAGAAATAAAAATTGGTCATTTTGTATTGGAATCGCCATTTTTGACGCGGAGAGTCAAACTATTTCAGGTGATACGAAGTTCACCGGGTCAGCTAGTTGTAAATGAAAAGTCGGCATTTGTTTTTATTTTATTTTGGCGGACAATGTTAGTTCTACAAGCGTAGCATAAGGCCGGGTTACAGCGTATCTATGGGTTTAAAACAATAGGTATCTCACTCTTTTGTTTCACGAAGAGCGGGATGGACAGAGCCATAGATACGCTCTAACCCAGCCTTATGATGCTTGCTGGAGCGAATTGTGAGTGGTTTTCGGTGGAGGTCTGACAAAGTTTATCGATGTTAGAAATGTAGTACTGTTGCGTCGCCGTCGAAAGGTTCTGGGTTTGAACCAACGCGAGGTTGAAATTTTTTTTTAAATGTTTACTCTACTGAGCCCAACTTGATATTAAAAAAAATATTTTGTCTGCCATAGAGCGGGATAGACAGAGTTATTTGCCGTAGATACGCTCTAACCCAACCTTATGCTTTGCTTGCTGGCTTAGCATGAGAATGTGTAAGACCTTATCTATGGGCTTATAACTTTATCTATCCCACTCTACGTCGAGGGAGATACATATAAACCCCTTTACTTCCTAAGCAATTCTTATGCTAAGCTTCCTGGTATCTTACACGGGCGATACTTTAATCTAAACAAAACATATTTTATTATAAATGTATTGTTTAGATTAGGGCACACACAGGCACACCCTCATAAAAACATAAACAGACACACACACAAAGCTATCAAACTTATGACACCCCTCTTTTTTGGTCGGGGGTTAAAAAAAACCTTCCTTTTGAGTTTTCCTCCACAGTCGAATTTTAATTAAATATCAAATGTGTAAAAACGTATACGAAGTCGCGGGCACAACTAGTCTCTAAATAAACAAGCTCCATTTACCGTGGCGAATGTTTTCCCTGCAGACGTTTCGGGAAAAGTTGTTTAAATGATGTTTTATTCAGCTACTACCTCTTATGGCCGATCCAAATTACATGAACCTAAATAAACCGTGTTAGATCATCGTTGGAAGATTATTTATGCATAGTCAGTTATGCAAAAACATAGAAGTCCTTGTAAATGATAAATATTTAGAGTGCATTCTTTCTTCCAACGAGTCTTGAACTTCTACCCTGTATATTTAGTGTACCAAACTGCTAAGCCCATTTTTGGTAATAAATCCCTGTCTTGATTGCTGACTGGCAAAAAAATGCAATAATTTCACCTCACTTTTTGCTCTATTTACGTAGCTTACACTCGGGTATATTCTTGAGTAATACAAATTGCTATGTCATTCCCGAAAATATTCGCATAGAAATTCTGCTACAGAATACCTACTGTTTTCAAAAGAAGCCCATCTTATTTTGCACTTAACTAATAGTGGTTCGCCCCAAACTGTGAACTCACGACTCCATATCTCAGCAACCCCTCGACCGATTTGGCTCATAAATCGATGGGCTCATATTCGAACATAAAACTTATCTTTGCCTCATTTATCTAGACTTCTACTCAAGTTATCGTCGAACATTCATACATACACACAAACACACACACATGCTCACGTACACCCTACATACAAACGCCGGATTATTCCAGTAGACTCGGAGAACTTCTCTCGCTTCGCTCGCTCGTTCTATCACCTTCTGATACCGGTAGTTAGGGATCAACCACTAGGGATTGCGAAAACATACATTTTCATTTTAACTACTGGGTCGGGAAACGAAATAAAGAGAATTCATTGAAGCTTGCTTTATCGTAGGTACCTAAGTTTCTTTTTCAAAAGAGTTTACTCGCCCGGTGCGCCACCATTCCCTGGTGGAAGTTATTTACTGTACATAATTTATTAGACAGTGCTTTTATTCTTCTTTAGGAACATTTAGGAATGGCGAGGTAAAAATCTGTGTTAAGTGGGTGTTGGAGTCCGCCTAAATTACAGTTTCGTTAATAAAACGTTAGCGATCTACAAAAACATCGAATAAAGACCCACGGTTAAAATAATCTGGGTAGATTAATACCCACAATAGAACCTGATATGAAGGTAACAGAAGGATTTTGATCGTACTCTATTATCTATAACAATGGGCGCTATCTATGGATGGATGGATGGATGGATGTTTTTTTTCTTTCACACTAAAACAGCGGACGCATTATAGATTACATACCATAATAACACACAACTTATTAGCTTTTTTCCTTCGACTTCATTCATGCTCAAATCGATAACGGGTAAAAATAAGTCTGCGCGGACGAAGTCACGGACAAAAGACATATTTACTAATTGTAATTCGTTGTGCGGATCTGGTATTATAAAGCAGTTGATAAAGTTGTACAACCCCTTGTAACTCGCTTAACTGGGGGAGATTAAAAATGCTGGAGATTTTGTAATGAACCTAATTGAAGCAATGCGATGTCGCGCAGAGACAGAGTTTTTATTTTACAGAAGACTCCGTCTTGTAGAGATTTTGTGGATAAACACTTTAATACTTACGAAAGAAAAAAAAAAAACTGAACAGTGTTTTTGATTGAGCAGCCAGCTTCAGCGGGAACCCGCAGCCGCAAGCGATCTCGCCTAACGTTCGGCCAACTTACCTGAAAAGATACAAAAACAACTTTTAGCACACATATCTTTCGGAACACATTCGTTTGAAGTACGAATACCAATAGCAAAACTTTTCAAATAACAATCTGATGGTTCTTATTAAGTATCCGCGATCTATACGTATTACCCGGGCAGACGGAGATAATAGATACCTCCGTATTTTATCGGCAATGTGTATAACGCGGTGTTGCATAAAATACCTCGGTATTTTATACATTGCCTAAAGCGCTTAGGTAATGTTTATGACGCTTCAAGGTGATTGAAGGCATGGTGTGGGCGTTTTGGGACTTATCTGGGGTCATCTTTGGCGGGTCAAGAAATAATAACCGGCCAAGTGCGAGTGGGACTCGCGCACCAAGGGTACCGAACCATCAATCTATGCATTTATTTGGAAGAAAAATTAAAATACAGCCAAGTGCGTGTCGGGCTCAAGCGTGACTTCTTATATTTTGACCTCCGCCTCTTCATCTTCTTTGTCATAGTGGGCTTCTAATTTACCCGTCGCGCATTGCATTCTCGCTGCAACTTGACAATCATTTTCCGCTCTGCACGCGAACCAACATTTCCACCAACACCTCCGGTCAAAACTTTTTCCCGCCAACATTCAACCCATTAGATTTGTCAACACATCCTCGATTCGTCAATATCTCATTGAATGATAGCTCCTTCGAATCCTCTTTGGACTCTCTTTTCTCCCATTGTCGATGCCACCATTTGTCATCCTGTCAGCTGTCTCTGGACAAACTTGAAGTGACAGTCTTCCAACAACAAAACATCATGAAATCGATGCACGATCCCGCAGGAAATCTGGTCCTAGGATTACGTCGTGTTGCATGCCTTCGATCACATACAGTTCACACGGAAATACAAGGTACCCTATAGCCTATAGGTTTTGATTCCCTTGCGATAGGGTCGAAATATGCGGAAATGAAATATGCTGCATAAACGGCCGTATCTTTTGATTCAGTTAACTTAGAAGCTTGATTTTTTTTAGGCTCTAAGGGAATGCAGAGCTGAGTATTTTTATATAAGTTTCAACCTGATACGTCCACGCGTTCTTGAGAAAAAGGTCTTGACAGACAGACAGACAGACGGACAACAAAGTGATCCTATAATGGTTCCATTTTACCTCTAGAGGTCCGGAACCCTAAAAAAGCAAAGACGTACTTTAATTCGCAATTAATTAACTTTCTATTCGTAGGAATACACACAAAATCTCTGAACGCGATATTGACAGGGCCGATAGCAATTTCTCCATAAAAAAAATGGCAGCCTTAGCTTGTTTTTTTCTTGACGGACTCTGTGCTGCTGGTGGACTAATCTCACCCGTAGGCAAAGGTTGTCCACACACCTTAGCGTGAGGTCCACGCGAACCAAGTCTCAGGCCAAAGTACCTATTGATATGGCTAGGTTATTTCATAGTAGGTGGCCAAAAATATGCTAAATCACTGCTATTATTCTTTTTCTATAGTCCACGTGGTCGAAGTAAGGGGCAAAAGCTAGTATTTCTTACATTGACAAATCTACGATTGGTATTTTATACAATACCTAGACTCATGTTGGTACGGCCACAGGCACAGATACCCCATGGCAGCTCTTACCGCGTGGGTCATAAGGGCGCTAATCGAACAAAAAGGGGTATCCTAGCGTGTGGCCGACTGTACCATATTATTGAAGACTGAGATCTATTATACACACTGCCTAAACCAGCCCGGTATTGTAACAAATATGCCACGGTATTCTATGCAATACCTCAATTATACATAATTATATACATTGCCGGTAACACCTATGAATAAGGGGAACAATGCCTATACCCATACAAAACCTAATACAACTCAGTGGGCAGAGGTTGGGGATGTGATGACGCAAGAACGACCAAAGCTCGCAGGAAATAAAACTGAGTTAATTTGTCCCGTACAATGTCGGGCCTCGGCAGCATCCCGAGCTAATTAAAACTATTATTGTATGAGTCGAGTGCAATAATCTCGCGGCAGCGGCACTCAGCCAGGAAATAACGCCTGGAGGCAGAACAATTACTGCTACTGAAATAAAGAGATACTGGTTAAACTTATAATTTAATTTTAAATGGTTTTACAGACCTAAACACGTATCGCGTTCTCTACAGCAAGCGTAGCATAAAGTCTTATACATAAAGTTCAGTCGGATTAGAGCGTATCCATGGGAAAAAATCCTGAAATAAAAAGGCCCAGAATAAAAATAAAAGGGCGAAGGCCAGCCTTTCGCCATTTTTTTCGTTTAGTTGTAATGAATAGGAAAGAATAAGTCTCTTTCTGATGGTCTTTGATATATTTTTAGATTTTAATATATATCCTTTTTTGTGGAAAGCTTGTTTCGCCATTGCAATTCTAGCTTTGATATCTGCGGTGCATCTGGAGTCTTCGGTTATTATACTGCCTAGGTATGGCACTTTATGGGTGCGAAACATGGACAATGACACAGAGGGAACGGGAAAGGCTGGAAGCTTTCGAGATGTGGTGTTGGAGGAGAATGGAGAGGATATCTTGGACGGAAAGAGTGTCAAATGAGCAAGTCCTGGAAAGAGTAGGGGAGAGGAGAACGTTGATGAAGACAATAGAATGCAGAAGAGGAAAGATGCTAGGCCACTTGCTACGTCACGACAAATTCATAACCAACATAATAGAAGGAAAGATAGAAGGAAAGAGAGGTAGAGGAAGGCCACGGAGAAGCTACTTTGACCAAATTAAAGAGAAGGTGGATGTCGTGACGTACCAGGCTGCAAAGGAACTGGCCTGTGATCGAAGTGCATGGAGAATGCTGCACCGACAAGAGGATAACTCTTAAATATAATGATGATGTAATGAATAGTTCTATCAATAGAACTATACGAGTAGATCTGTTATTTGTTGAATCATCATCATCAGCCTGTTAACACCCACTGCTGAGTAAAGGCCTCTTCATGCTCACGCCACCTCTCACGATCCTGTGCCAGGCGCAACCACTGTTTACCAGCTACTTGGGCTATTCAGGGCTGCGTGGGGCAAGAATGGCGCGATCGTACGTCGGTCACGTAAAAATCGTATGCCAGGGAAAATTTGAAATGAACAGATCGTACGAATAAAATAAAAGCTTTATTTATTTTAAAATATATAAAACTAGCTGTGCCCGCGACTTCGTATGCGTTTTTACACATGTGACATTTAATTTAAATTCGACTGTGGAGGAAAACTCAAAAGGAAGGTTTTTTTTAACCCCCGACCAACAAAGAGGGGTGTCATAAGTTTGATAGCTTTGTGTGTGTGTCTGTTTATGTGTTTATGAGGGTGTGCCTGCCTGTGTGTCTGTCTGTGAGTGTGTGTGCCCTAATCTAAACAATTAATTTATGATAAAATATGTTTTGTTTAGATTAGGTATCGCCCGTGTAAGATACCAGGAAGCTTAGCATAAGAATTGCCTGGGAAGTATGGGGGTTTATTATGTATCTCCCTCGACGTAGAGTGGGATAGATAAAGTTATAAGCCCATAGATAAGGTCTTACCCATTCTCATGCTAAGCCAGCAAGCAAAGTATAAGGTTGGGTTAGAGCGTATCTACCGCAAATAACTCTGTCTATCCCGCTCTACGGCAAACAAAATATATTTTTTTAATATCAAGTTGGGCTCAGTAGAGTAAATATTTAAAAAAAGGCACAAAAAAAATTTCAACCTCGCGTGGGTTCAAATCCAGAACATTTCGACCGCGACGCAACAGTACTACATTTCTAACATCGATAAACTTTGTCCGACCTCCACCGAAAACCACTCACAATTCCCTCCAGCAAGCATCATAAGGCTGGGTTAGAGCGTATCTATGGCTCTGTCCATCCCGCTCTACGTCAAACAAAAGAGTGAGATACCTATTATTTTAAACCCATAGATACGCTCTAACCCGGCCTTATGCTACGCTTGTAGAAGTAACATTTTCCGCCAAAATAAAATAAAAACAAATGCCGATTTTTCATTTACAATATGCGCCCCAAATGCCAAAAGTCGTAGCGTGCTATTATACAGAGTGTTAAAATAAATAAATAAATAAATAAAAGACCGCCAACAAAGCGGGAGACCACGCATACGTACGTATACGTATAGTCCTCATCATAACGAACATTTTTGCCCAAGTAACTATGCCTGGGAAATCAACGGTTTCCGAGATAATAAAGTCGGACTTTACATTTTTTTTTTCAGAAATATGTTCAGTATCACGTTTTTAACATACCTTCTCAAGAAGCCATATCAAAATTATGGATATTTCTTACAAAAAATCAAGTTAAAATTGCAACCCGCAATGTAGGTTTTCGAGAGAATGTGGTTCAAAGTCGGACTTTTTTTTTTTTTTGCAGAAATATGTTCAGTATCACGTTCTTAACATACCTTCTCAAGAAGCCATATCCAAATTATGAATATTTCTTACAAAAAACGAAGTTAAAATTGCAACCCGCAATGTATTCTAAACATCGGATAGCCTAAGTTACTTCCAGAAACGTGAGTTACGACCATGTTAAGTTTGGTTGAAAACTATTCAGCGGTGTTCGCGTTTATCGTGTTCATACAGACAGACAGACAGACAGACAGACAGACAGACAGACAGACAGACAGACAGACAGACAGACAGACATAAACCGTTTTTTTTGCATTTTTGGATTCAGTATAGTTTACTTAGTAACCCCTGCTAGTGTTTTTCTAAAAATATTCAATGTACAGAATTGACTTCGCTAGAGTTTTATTATAAGTATAGATTACAAAAGAGAAGGCTGAAAGTACCTGGCGCGGGACGTTTTCCCTCACTTTCATCACAAATTTTTGCTGATATATATTTTTTTATATTACTAAAGACAAAAAGACAGTACGAACGGAATGGATGAGAAAAACAAGTAATGTCCGCTATTACAGTCTCAGTCTACAGTAACTAAAAGAGAAAAATAATAAGTTCCGTGGAAATGCAAACAGATTTCGCCCTTATATGAGTGGCCAGCAATGGGGAAAAAATAATGTTGCCAACTATTTACAGATTATTATCAAAATGTGGCCAGATTATGAAAATCTGTAAAAGTCGTACGATCTCAGTCTAGTGATCGTACAGCAGTAAAAAATCCAAAAAGTCGTAGGAGTACGATTGAAATCGTACATCTGGCAGCCCTGGGCTATGTCGACGGACCATCTGGCTGGTGGTCTGCCAACCGATCTCTTCCTCTCTCGGGGACACCTGTCGAGACGTACCGATGGCAGATGGATAAAGTCTATTGTGGAATTTGTTGGATAATCCGCCATAATAATACATCTGTGAAAACATTACTATTACGGTTCCAAAGATACAACCCTTTAAAGTAAGGATAGACAGACAGGCAGACAGCGTGGGCAGCGACAGGCAGACAGCGTGAGTAATAGGGTCCCGTTTGGCACCCTTCGGGTACGGAATCCTAAAAATCATCTCATTGCGTAGATGCAAATATCTAGGATATCGTGAACTCTTTTAGTTATTCTATACACGCATGGTCGATGATGGATGGCGATACTCCCATAGAACCGACAGCTATGACTATGGCAAATACTGTAAAGCAGCTATGATGAAACGAACGCGTGTAGTGTATGATCCGATCATAAGATTCATTGCACTTGTGCCAGACACCAAAATTAAAGTAAAGTAAAAAGTAAAAATAAACATGTTTCTTGCCATAAACAGCCACATAAAAAACCAAATGGCGTGGAGTTAAATGTAGTAAGGCAATTTAAATATCTAGGCCATATACTGACATACGATTTAAAAGATCATGCAGACATTGAGAGAGAGCGCAGGTCAATGGCTGTAAGGGCGAATATGCTTGCCCGCGGATTTGCTCGTTGTTCAAGGTAAGTAAAAATAACCTTATTTAAAGCCTACTGCCAGAGTTTCTATACGAGCAGTCTGTGGGTAAGATATTCGCAAAAAACGTTGGATGTATTGGAAATACAATACAATAATGCTTTCAGGATACTTTTGCGGCTGCCGAGGTACTGTAGTGCATCAGGGATGTTCGCTGAGGCTCGTGTGGACTCTTTTCAAGCGATCATGCGAAAAAGGGCAGCATCCTTGAGGTACAGACTGAGGCGAAGCGGCAACAGTATCCTGACTGCCATAGCAAATGACTTGCAGTGTCCGTTTATACGGCACTGGATAAAAATACATGTTGAAAGGAAGGAGACGAAGAAAATAAAATAAATTAGGTTTTAAGGTTATGACATGAAAATTATTTTGAATTTTGAATTTTAATTTTAATTAGGTTGTAAGGTATGACATGAAAATAATTTTGAATTTTACTTTTTAATGTAAAGTTTATGCTTGTTTATTTAATTTAATAGAATGTTTTTTTATCATATGGACATATTAACTGCCCCTCTACCCTTGATGCATTTTTCCAATACGGCCGCAATAAGGCGCAATTTACAAAATTTAATATTTTACAAATTAAGACGCATTTTGTGTTTTTATTGAATAAAACAGCCTTACCTTTGAATAAACATTACAAAGTATTTAAAATCAGGGGGGTTACCCTTGATGCTATTGCGATCAAATTGAAAAAGTTTGAAAATTAATTTCTCTTTGAATTCGCATAGTAATGCTTTAATTTTAAATACTTTGTAATGTTTATTCAAAGGTAAGGCTGTTCTGTTCAATAAAAATACAAAATGCGTCTTAATTAGTAAAATATAAAATTTTGTAAATTGCTCCATATTGCGGCCGTATTGGAAAAATGCGTCAAGGGTAGAGGGGCTGGTCTGAAATAAATTATTTGAATTGAATTAAAACCTGATACTATCAAATCAAATCAAATCACTTTATTGATTTAATCATAGTTTTAGATCTTACTTGACAGGTAAGACTAACAGCCTAAATTGTAGTAGGTACCTACTATGTAAAGTCGTCTGGGTACCCCTAAACATAATGCTAAGCGGAAGGCCAGAGGTAGAGCAACCGCAGGACTATCCGAATTATCCCTAAAATATCTTTGTTTGGGTTTTCAGATGATTTCAGATTCTACATTATTATCCTTCTGTATGATGATTTCTGATAAGAAAAAGTTATTTTGTATTTATTTATGACATCATAAACCAGCGAACCGAAAATTTACCGCATCTACCTAATGTAAAAATTCTTAAAAATAGATGCTTGCCAAAATTTGCCGAAAATCAACTGCGATTCGACCCGTTTCGAATACAATAATAAATAGATGTTACATTAAAACTTATTTTGAATTTTCATGAAAGGGTGTCTTAATCGTTAACAGATAATTTAAAAAAAACTGTTCTATTTTCCTTCTTGAATGCATAAAAACTAAGTATTACTAAATATTTATTTTTAAATAATTTATCGTCGTGTGTAGGTAGAGCACGAATTTATGAGATGAAAGTGATTGATTTCATTACCATAAAGTCGTAGAAAATTTTTTTTAGGGCGAATCCTATTATCAAAATATCCCTTTTGTCCTATTGACATTATACCTACTTGAGAAGACACACGCACGGCTGAATGCACCGACGATCGCAATCTCGGTAAGCTTTAATCCGTCTTTCTTTAGAAAAATCATATTATCGTATCGTTACCAAAAACTTAATCGATATTTCCTTTAGGTACGTATTTTGAACGTCCATTTCAGTGACATATTGTTACGTTAACGTTTCCGATTTGATAAGAGGTGTTTACACCTATTGAACGTACAGCCCCTCTACCCTTGACGCATGTTTCCAATGCGGCCGCAATATGGCGCAATTTACAAATTTTAATATTTTACAAATTAAGACGCATTTTGTGTTTTTATTGAATAAAACCGCCTTACCTTTGAATAAACATTACAAAATATTTAAAATCAAAGCCTTACTATGCGAATTCAAAAAGAAATTAATTTTTAAACTTTTTCAATTGGATCGCAATAGCGTCAAGGGTAGAGGGGCAGCTTTGTGATTGTTATTGACATATTATTATTAGTTTTTTAATTTTTTTGGCCGATGCATATTTAGTGATTTTTAATGTGTTTTTGACATTTGGATGCATGATTAGAAAATACCAAGCGGGACTGGGCAATGGGTGAATATCTTTTATTGATTTCAGGTCACTTTTACTTCGAAGGACGAGATAGCCAAACTGATCGCCAACCTCCGATAGGAGACGGCACGCAAAGAAGAAGAAGAAGGTCACTTTTATATTTTTTATTGATTTAATTTTGTCCCAGTGCCAGTCAATATTTTTAACAGCCAATGTTAAACTGTGTTTAGAAAGTTATATATGGATTTACGGATAGATTTACAAAAATGTCGCAAACATTGAATCGCAATTTGTTTATTTTCCCTTGGTATTTTCCAACCATCAATCAGTGAATGACATGTAGCAGTGGCGGATCCGGGATTCTATAAATATACTTACTTATTTGTTACTTATAGCCGGAAATATTTTAAGTACATGTATGTGCTACATAACGAAGCTATTGTGCTTACCATGCTCACCCTTGCTTCTTGTTGCTACCTTTATTATGGGCGGAACAATATTATTATAATAGTTAGCGTTTAGGAAAACAAACTAACATTTAAGATGCTGTTCACATATAGGTATACATACGTTTACAACATACCCACACAGAGTGAGCTGAGGCTAACAACGAGACGTGTGGAGATATTGCCCCCATTACCTGGCCACAATTTTCATGATTGTAAATGTCTATTATGGGGCTAGCGTGAAAAAAATATTGGTCCCCTTGGACCTACAAATTGATCCCTCATCCCATACCCAACCCACATCCGTCGACTGATTCGTATTGGCAACCAACTTTTTTCGCGCATTTTCATACGATTAAGTCTCAGAACAAACCACTGGGGTAAAACATTTCATGCTTTTAACGTAAAATAATGAGCCTGTACCTATAGAACAAACTTATAGCATGAAGGCCAAATATTCGAGCACATACTTAGTTGAAACACTTTAATCAGATTTACAACTCGTTGTTTATTAGCTGTTACATTTTGCTAACGTTTTACGTACAATCTCGGTTGAATGGTCAAAGTTCACATAAGAGGCGGCGCGCTAACAAAAATTCAACTGTGTTACACAGCTAATTTTCCGGTATATAGGGATGTTCATTTTCTTGACTTAAAGGAGTCGCGGGTAGATAGGCCCGCACACGGCCCGCCACGGGCAGAGACGTCAGGTCTAAAGCCGATATTACACGCTTCAATTTCCGTTCAACATTGCCATTGAACGTCTTTGCCTATTTACACGGCAGACCCGATATTGCCCTTCAATATTCACTTTAGCGATGTCGCGCCAACAACTTGTACGCGCCGGAGTGACATTAATTAGTGACTATTTTATTTATTAGAGGAGTTACGTAATAATTATAAAATGCTTATCATGCTAATTCCTGTCTTTGTATTATTTTTATTGGTGGTTCTCCAAACATTCGCAGGTTTGCAAAAGTTCCAAAAATTGCCAAATCTGACTGTCACGCCACTAATAAACCATTTTATGACAATTTTTCTGATATATATATTTTTTAAAGATAACAAACTTCACAACTTGATAAAAGAGTGCAAAGTCCAAAATCGATGCATTTCGCGCAGAACAGAATTAGTCCTGGTTCAATCTCTGTGTTTAATCTCATTGAACATTGGCATTGAAAAAGTTTTACGAATTTTGGTTTTGTGCAATGCGACTGAAAGGTTTCAATGCGAATGAAACCTTTCAGTTGAATCATGAATAAAATCATGAAATCATGAAAACGAATCATGAAACGAAAAAAAGGACACATTTCATTGCGATTGAAGCAATGAAATTGAAAGCAATATTGAACGGAAATTGAAGCGTGTAATATCGGCTTTACCTACTTCTAACCGAAGAAGGAGGTTGTATAAAAGATAATAAAAAGACAGGAATCAGCGTGACAATGCTGTAAAAACATTTTGTAATTATTACGGTAACTCCTGTATTAAAAAGGCATAAATTATAATGTCACTCGTGCGCGTACCAC
Source organism: Zelleria hepariella (assembly GCA_949319315.1). Classification (NCBI taxonomy): domain Eukaryota; kingdom Metazoa; phylum Arthropoda; class Insecta; order Lepidoptera; family Yponomeutidae; genus Zelleria; species Zelleria hepariella. The sequence continues at coordinate 9,395,267 of OX439390.1, read as the reverse complement.
TAGTTGTTGGCGCGACATCGCTAAAGTAAATATTGAATGGCAATATCGGGTTTGCGATGTAAATAGGCAACGCCGTTCAATGTTCAATGGGCAATGGCAATATTGAATGGAAATTGAATCGTCTAATGTCGCCTTAACAGCCGGTTTTTCTTTTAGGGTAAATTCGGTTTGAGAGCACTTAGAGATAAATTCTTAACAAAACTAGGTTTATGAATATAAATATATGACAATAAAGTACATACATTTATTTAACAAATATTTGATAATAAAATTATTGTCGAAGTGAAAAATGTAAGACAAGCGATAAACTGGCGGACAAATCGGTAGACGGCGGCGTCGGCTTAAGGTTGGACGATAACAATGTGGCGAGAAATTCAATCACAGTTTTTTACCATTTGTTTCATTACCATTTTTGTTGAGCGGTTTTTCGTTCGCGGCAATAACATAGTATTCTTTTCATTATTGTAAACAACAGAACAACAATAATTCAAAATCGCTGAACAAAAATAGCTCAGTTTAGCTACAAAATGTAAAAAACTGTGAAAATTTTGAATTTCCCGCCACGTTGCTATCGTCCCACCTTAAGTGTAAGGTCTCGTTGAGGCCCTTTGGGCGCGGAACTCTAAAACGACCCTTTACAAAAACGCCGGGTACTTGTCAAAATAAGGCAGGGGTCCTTTGCTGTTTTAAAATGGCGTGGCTTTGCAGCCCTTTGTTCCTATTCGGAGCAAGCCGTCGGTGTGGGGCCTGAAGCGCTCAAATATTCATTACCCTCGCAACTTCGCTTTTAAGTCGACTCGAGATCTGCATTGTGCTTTCATTGCCAGCTTATTGTTTTGACATTTCAGCTTGAAATTACGATATCTCATAAACGGCTGAACAGATTTTGAAAAATAGAACACTCGCTGGAAAACCTGTTTTCAAATAAATAAAAACCGCATCCAAATCAATTCAACCGTTTAAGAGTTACGGTGGCACAGACAGACACACCCTGACATACAGACACACATAGCGGTGAAACATAATACAACACCTCTCTTTTTATGTTGGGGGTTAATAAAATAAACTTTTGCATTTGCATGTGTAATAGATGATACCACCAAAAACATTTTCATTTAAGAAATGTTGCCGAGACGAGACCATACACCTCGCACTGTCAAAAAGCTATCAGATCTCATGTAGAGCCAAGCACATATTTTATTTTGACTAAGGTGTAGAGTTTGTGAAGTTAGGGCTTGTAGAATTAGGGCGTGTAGATTTAGAAGCTTGACTCTACATGAGATCTGATAGCTTTTTAACAATGCGAGGTATATGTTCTCGTCTTGGCAACATTTTTTACATGAAAATATTTTTGGTGGGATCGATTTGTCCGCAAAGACGTCTACGCTTGTCGTTCGCGGTCTATATTTGTATTATCTTACGGAGATTACCTTGTTACACTACCTAACCTATGATCCTCTAAGTTTAGTCAGCCTAGTCCACATCAAAGACAATATAGAAAGGTATCTATCTATTGTATCTACAAAGGTGAGTAGCGTCAGGTACTGGCGGATTTGGTGACATGTGCATGGCATGTTGAATCCGTTTTCAATTATACCTACTGTGTTTTTGAAAGAAACGTGCAATCCAATATAATAAAACGAAATGGAAAATTGTGCGCAGAAACAATGACTAGCATGCAATTTGTTGCATTGGAACAAAATAATTGGCATAAACTCTACTCGTACCTCTGCTTAGTTACCTATGTTTATTTCAACTTGTGTTACAAGTTGTGTCTATAGGTACCTTTTATTGAATCCACTTTGAAACCTATAGTACGTACAATAAATTTGAGAGTGCTTCCTCCAAGATACAATATCTATTCCCTATCCTTTGATACGTGAGACTGAGCAATATCGTGCAATACACATCGACAAAACGTTCCAATCAATAACGCCTCAAAACCGAAAATAAATAAAAAGTTTTGACAGAGTAAATAATAAACATAGGGACGTATGTTTGAGTTTGCAAATAGGTACGATATTTTCAAGGTTTCAAGATAATTTCGTAATTAAGGTAAGTTAATATCTACTCGTTTTTGTGTAGGTTATGTAGTCATCTCTATGAACAACAGTTTTTTTTGCGTATTATACAAATGCACACTGACAGACGTAAAAACATAACCATGAATTCGCTGATTGGTTAGCTATTTGCAGTTATTGTGGTATTAATCAAAATATTAATCTCCTTTATCCGCAATTTCGCTGCGTCTTAATAATGTGATTTGATCCAAACAAAACCATGAAAATGTTATAAAATAAACTTGTCAGAATCCAAGAGTGCAACTTTGAGCCGATAAGTAGTTATGGTTAAGTGAAAATAATTCAATCCGTACAAGCAAAAACTTTCTTCATCTCGGACTCACAAAGTGGAGGACGTTTAGTTGTGTGATGCAATTAAAAGTTTGCGATATAAGACGCTGTGAGAGTCTTGCCAAGCGACATTAATTTACTTAACGCTAATTTATGTTTTCAGCCAAAATTTATGTTATGTCTCTCTCTCTACTTACCGATATTTGTTTTGGTCAATGGTCCTTAATAATCATATCGTAAAACTAAATATCAATTCAAATGTAGGCATAAAATCTTCATCCGTTTAGTTGGAAAATACCACAAACCCGAATATCAGTTGTATAGTTTGATGTGTGTATGTGCAGAGCTTATTCTAAGTAAAAGGAACGTCGAATACAACTCTTTCCATTTCCTGTGTCCTCTGTAGAATAATGCATTGCACAGTATATTTTCTTTTAACACTTTTTGTTACCATTGTTCGATGGCGAATAGGCTATTTCTATTATTATCATTGTCTGATAGCTGTTATGGTTGTCGGGTTTTAAAATAGCATTTGGATTATAGCCACTATTACAGCGCTCATTAGTTGTGGACGTGGAGACCACATTGGTCCAAATCTCGACCTAAATAAAAGTTAAGGTGAAAATCTAGGCCCAACTAGCGCCGCCAATGGAAATAAAATCATATCTTCTTTTTGGATGCGTTTTTTTGCTGAAAACTCTTCATTAGGTTATCAACGCGAGGCTTACTATTGAACCTAAGGTTTATATTAAAAGATTTTATTCGTAGGTTCTAGAATGCGGAATCTAAAAGGTCCTAAAAATAGTTAAGCCTCGCGTTGATAACCTCATGAAGAGTTTTTAGCAAAAACCACAACCAAAAAGAAGATATGTTTTTTTCCATTGGCGGCGCTATTTGTGCCTAGGTTTGGGCCTTAAATGAAAAGTTACCCTTAAAAAAAATTTTTTTTTTAGATTAAGGAAAGTTTGAAATAGTGTGTGATAAAGAATGTTACCACCTGGCTCGCGAATAAGAAGAACAATAGATAAACAATGGATGCCTTGACAGATCTGACCATCTCGATCTTCAGGTGGTTAGTGAGTGATAGCTTCGCTAACTTTACTAAATTCAAATTTAAATTTATATTTTACAATAAGATCTAATGTTATTATAACTGTTATAAACTTGATGTATATTGTTGTATGGAAGAGCGGGGCCTCCTGATACAGGTATTACTTACTTAATAGGAGGTCCCAGCCCATGTAATGTTGAGTTTCTACATTTTGAAGAAATAAACTTATTATTATAACTCATTATAACTGAAGATTAGTGAAGATGCAGATTTATAAATTGAAACTTTGAGCTTTGGCTACTAGTTGATGGAATTCATAAGTGCTATGTTTGTGAACTATCCAAACGCTGATAAGCGATTTTGTAATAATGATATTGTGAGTGTGCGTACGGAGACGCGATAAACTATCCACTTCATATATTAATCTTTGATAGATAGTAGCCAAATTTGAGTTTACAGGACGATATTACCACATTACCTGCGTTTATCGATGTCGATAAGCAAGAGATAAGGATCTAGCATGCCATCGGTAGCCAAAAACTATAATATAAGTATCTCAAGTAGTTCAAAGTAGGTAATATGGTCTTGGTTGTAGTTCAAAGTAGAAGTAAGTACCTAGTTCTTTCATTAAATTCTTACTCTTGGCAGTGAAATCCTGTTTTGATTGTGTGACATAGAGTTCCTAAATGTAATTTTGGGTGAAATCCAATATGTGTGGTACAAATCAAATCTGCAGCTGTAAATCAAAAGTAATGCATCTGATAAATAACGGTATATCTGAAGAAGGTTATTTTGATAAACTAGGGCCTTTGCATCTACGTAATGAGATGTTTTAATTTTATACAGCGTCCAGTGGCACCTTCACTCACACTAGATGGGTGGTGCCACTCGGCGCTGCAGTGCCTGGGTTATTATTTTTTTAGATGGAATAGGCTTGATAAAGATTTATTGATTGATTTATTTTGATAAAGTCAATGATATTTAAACCATCTTAGATATATATTTCATAATAAGGAAAGAAGTTAAACTTTTAAATATAAATGTCCAACAAAGCATTCTCAAGATTCCATCTTTCATTTGTTTTCTCTTCTGGTTGTGATTGTTTACGGTTTCTCTTTCTTTTTAAAAGTTTGTTTTCTTGAGCGCAGAATTATTGCTGCCGTCTGAATATATGTCCATTTTTATGACGGACGTATTTATATGAATGCCATATGGATGCATCATAAAACATTTTCGGTTGCTGAGACAACTGCCAACATCCAAATATCCAATGCGACCTATTCAAAAGTAAGAGTTCCTAAATAATAAAATAATTTGATAAAACGATAATTACACCATAGTATCAGCTTTCACACTAAATAGTTTTGGTCCTGTTTTCAATCTATACTGAAGCTTAGAAGTTTAAAATACTTATATAATCCTTGGTTGATTTTTGTATCAAATGAAATTGCGCAATTTGCTAAGGAAAAAACACTGTTGGACGTTGTGAAAAGAAAAGTCTACCTGTTTTTTCCTCGTTGATGACGCAGACTACAAAGCTTTATTTCGCGTCGTTTCAACATTCAACTTCTATTTTCAGATTTTATTAGCCGAATCCACAATGTTAAAGACACATTTTGATTACTTATGCTGAAACTAAGTTACATAATTTTTCCTGGGAAATTGTCTTCGGGATTTAGCATTATTCGGTGTCAGGAGCCGCAATTTTCTTTTATTATTCTCTCAGATTCTTTGTTATTCATTACCTTTTATAACGTTAACTCCAGTGCAAGGAAAATGTACCCTATTTACCAAAGAAGGAAAAGTCTTTTTTCTTCTTTGAAGAGTCATACCCTGCGTAGCGTAAAGTCCGTTCGCTTAGATAGTGTCGGTACACACGACGGCAATCTTGGTTCTTGGGATACCAACTATTTTTGAAGTATCTGTGATGGGCGCAGACAAATTCATTTCGACACAATGTTGATGGACATTAACTAGAGTTTGCTAACATGTTTTACAAAACCTTCGTCTTTTAGTTTTTGGGTCATTCGAAGTTTCGTCTAGGCACCTCGCTATCCTCCCACGGACGAAAAAACATTTTATCTACACGCAGCGATTGACACTCAATACAAAATACTAAGTCAAAAGTCACAAGCACAACCTCTCAATACGACGACGACGCTTCTTTATAGAATGACGAGCGGCGAGCCAAATTCACTGGCGTGTTTGCGCCGCGTCGGCTTCCTTTACTTTCTTTTGTGAAAAGCCGCCGCGCGCCAAGGCGGCAAATATCAAAGTGACACTATGATATCGAACGGACTTTACACTGTTTATGTTTGATGTACCTACCTACAGTCAACGGCACCTTTATACTTACACTTACTATGTCCATAATATTGCAACAAAAAGGGAAAGGTGGATCTGCTGTCAACTCTACTTGTCATTTAAGTGAATAAGATTAAAATGCACCTTTCAAAGAACACATCGGAGCCGTCGGAGTCTGCGCGCGGCAGGATCAGCTTGGGCAAGACCATGCCCTTCTTGCGGCGGCCGCGGATCCCGGAGGGCGAGGGCCACTGCGGCTCCATGTTGGCCATGGGGCTGTGCGGGCTCAGGATGGTGAGGCGGCGCTCGGGCGGCGGCAGGCTTAGCTGCTGCAGCATGCGCCGCTCCGAGCCCGCGAACAGCCCCCGGCGCCTCTCCGCCGACGCACCCATATCCTCGCCCGACAGCGCGCGGCGCGCGGGCGCACCCCTTGTCTCTCGCACGTCGCGCTCGCTCGCCGTCAGGAAAGAACTCCGGTGCGCCCGCACGCTCGTGCACGAGCTCACGGGCCGAGACGGAGACGAGTCCTTGCTTGGACGGAGACTCTCCATCGAGCGCGCGCTCTCCACCCGCGCCGCGACCAGGTACTGCCCGCTCGTGACCTTGGTCTGCTGCACGTGCGCCTCGCACTCATCCTGGCTCGAGCTGGAGGTGCCGCTGCGCGAGAACATGCTCGTCTTGGACACGAAGCTGTGGTCGCTGTACTGCGCCGTGGAGATGCTCGAGCACGTGTTGGCCTCGGTCGACTCGGAGGAGGCCTGCTGGTGCACCACCACGGCCTCCTCCATCGACTTGCCGAGACGCGCATTCAGAGAACTGAACGCGACCAGATTCTGACGCCGGTTCTTACTTTCATCATCTTCCTCCTCCATTTTTTTTATAATTAAATTTTAGTTGCACCTATTCACTAGTTAATACTAATACACTGCTGATTTCAATAGATTTTATTTCATACTTAACAACTTTTCTTTATATAATATACATAACCACACATAAGGAACACTGGACAGTCTTTATCACTTTTTAGGGACCACCACACGCCGGTCACTTGTTTTTATATGGAGCACCTGGAATGAAACAAATTGTAAACGTTAAAACAGCGAACTGTATCTATAGTAAATCCCATTAGAGCGCAGTGAGGGTCGTTAGTAAGTTGGATTTAGGAGTGGGGGAGTGAGAAGAGACATAAAGGTTAAGTGCGAGCTACAAACATAAAAGTCATGCAAAGATTTCTCTACTCCATGAATATTTAAAGTGGGATAGGAAAGGGAGCTAGGGAATTTCCCCGCAGCTTGAATATCTTAGTTAACTCTCGGCGTTACTCAACACGACTATAAACCCTCCTCTACCAATGTTAAAATTAGTTGCTTATTATAATAATCAATTACTCTACACTGATGAGTACAACGTAAGTGGCAACGTGAGCTTTATGTAACGTTTGAAAGCGTTTGTTGGATTAGAGGCGTACGTAAGAGTTATTTGCATTGTAATCGTGTGCCTTTTAATCATGGTCGGGCTAATTACATGAGTCAGTTGGCAGCTTTGGAGTCGAGCGCCAGCTGTCCCGCCTGGTTGGCGCAGTCCGTCAGGGCCTTTACTTGCTCGGCGTTGAGGCCGGTGGCCTTCACTTTGACGTCTGCGCTTTTAGAGTGCTCTTTGCTCTCGCTGCTGGACTCCACTCGCTTGGTGGTCGCGTTCCCGTACTGGTCGATGAAGGTCTCCTCCTCAAACTCCTCCTCGTAGCTCTCGGAGTACGCCTCGCGGAACTCCTGTCGCGCTTGGATGGTAACGCGCTCTGAGGTCTGTTTCTGCTCGATCAGCGAGTCCATTGTCTTCTTCACCAGAGCCTGGCCCGCCTGCAGGTTCTTTGACTCAGACATTCTTGTGTGGTGAGGTTAACAATCTAAAAACGGTATAATTCTTTTAGAAAACAATAGAATGTTAATGCCATGAATCACGAGACTGTTTGGGTATAAGTCACGACTAGATGGAAAACTGTCCCATTTTTCGACAATAAACAATGTCAACCAAAATAAAACAATGAGACGATCAAAGGGTGAATCATATAAATTAGTCAACTGGCAGTGTTGGTTGGTAAATCCAGAAATCCCGTTTCAATAGAAATTGATAGCGACTTGGCTCAGCGCCAGAGGCGAGATGCTTTGGACCGCATTTAAATTCTCGTTGTAAGAAGATTTTAAAGCTGTTGGGAATCGAGTGGAGTTAGTGAACGCTAGCTAAAGGAATGTGCTAACAATGCCGTCCTGAATTCGACACAAGAATCCGTGTCTATTAAAAACGAGCGAATTCCTGCGAGTACCTGTCGCCTGTCCGAATTTCGGCTCGACCTAACTACCGCGACCTATTTTTATTGCTTTCAAGATAAATGCGAAATGTGCTCTACGTCGAGGCACTTATTTTTGGGAAAGTGGTGAAATATGAGAATGGGAATATATTCCCACCTTGAAGGTGAAATGTTTAGATACAAAGAAACTGGCAGGTCAAACATTTACCAAAGGGCACAACGTACATAATTTATTGTCACGGTTTAGTAGCGCAAATAGCTTTATGGAATGACTAGCTGTACCTATTTGAAATTACAAAGGACATGACAAACAATTTGTCGAGAAATGCACTAAGGGAAAAAACAAAGGAAAGCGGAGTTCCATTAAGATCTTAATCGAGAAATCCACAAAAGCTTTTTAATCACGAATTAATAATTACCTGAAAATCTTCGTAGACACGCTAAGGTAACTGTGATATTGTTTTCAGAAGTGGTTATTATTTGCGGAAGTTAATTGAGTTAGTGAAATAATTTTGGTGAAAGGTGTACACTGTATGAAGCTCGCGTGTGGACTGGACCGGCGTTGGCGTCGCGCTTTGTCCGGGAAGCTTCGCGTGGGCGCGAACTTCACTCACTGTGTAATGCTCTCGCGCTGCGCTGGCGCATCGGAACTTGGCCAAAATACCCACGTGGGACATCTGTCTAGACCATTTCGTTTTAGTTGCCTTATTAATTACGGCAAATCGTCTCTGATTTATAAATGTGGTTGTAGTTAAGATGGATTGGACTAATTATTTTAAATTAAGCCTGATGACAGCAGACCGAGTAGTCATTCAGTTATGATTTACCTTCCTTATAAGTAGCATAAGAAAAAGGAAAAAAAAAACTATAGCAGTAGGTATATGAAACGCAAAATAGCCAAGGATTTCGACAATATTGTCGTAAACAGCTATTCTGGAAATGGAAGAATCGAGACTCGAAAAAAGAGAAAATCTTTTCGGAATAAATAAGTCAATCTAAAGACGGCGTCACTGCCAAATTCAGACGAAAATAGTCGTATGCGTCAGCCGGGAGTCGAGAGTCGCGGCGTCATGGAGCGATGACTCCTCATGGGAGGGTGAAATTGAAATTTAAATTGAAAAAAATATTTATTTCGGGAAATATTACAAAATAAAAACAAGCACAATCAGATTAAAATTAAAAATATTTACAAATTATCTTCCCGAAAATGGACCTAGCTCAGCTGTATGCCGTCTGAAGTAGTCTTGGTGAGGCGTGGTAGTAGGGTGAGGCGATAAACATATCGACCACTGGATGAATAACGATTGGCAAAGCGCCCCTTAGAATAACTATAATTCTACTTTATTGCATCGCCTTTCAGTGCAGCATCGATGATTAAGATAAGTCACGTGGTGGGTTTTCAGGGGGAGGGTAAACAAAAACACATATTTGTGCGACGTCCCGACTATTTTAGGAAACAACACGTTTTTGTCATAGAATCACGTTTGAATCATGCGATCAGAAAAGAAGGATAGCTCGTGGGAGAAATAGGGTGTGACGTTTTATTACTTACGCAGAATGATTATCAGTTATGTTTATTCTGTTATTGTATCTCTTACAGAATATACGTAAATAATATAATAGCAAAGTAAATGTATATTCTGGCTCCCGTACCTGTCCTGTTTATAGAGTCGATTTACGAATGTCTACATATGGTGAGGTAAGTAACATAATCACACAGAAGGAAAATCTACTAGTGAATTGGCTTCTCATTTATATTTAGAAAGCACAGCCTGTGAAATTTTCTATCACAATTTTATATTATACAGGTAGGTATGTGAATCCTAGAGCAATAAAGAAAAACCTCATGAAAGACTTCGTGGTATAGAGATGTATAAAAAAATGGCACAATCCGCTCTGGATAATGGGGTTAACCTTTCCTTTGTCTTTTCTAAAAGCGAGCAAAAAGGTAAACAAGGAAAGCTGACCACGGCTGACATATTCTAAGGAAAGTTTTCTTCATAGTAACAACATCTACAATAAGGTCATACAAAACTTAGAAAATATATCCATCAATAATAATTAATCTTGTGCATGTTGTATTATTTAGGTACAATGTTACCCACGTATTTACTTATTATTGAACGAAATAGTTTTGTAAATGTTATTCGTATCGGTATCTTATCAAGATTACCAAAAGAAAAAATATGACAAAAACACTTATTTTTTTTAATAAGGATGTTTAAAAATATGGCTACATTCGTGGAAAATGGGTACACGTAATGCACGCCGCCGTAATTTGTATCGAAACACAAAAGCTGTAACGATAATGTAAACAAATGAGGTCATGATTTGGAAGTTAGTTTATTATACAAATGCTGAATTTGCCATGAATTAAAAACGGCACCTTTTACGAAAATCGTAGTCACTCTGAAAGACGATACAATCTTGCCGATAAAACCTGACAAGATTTTCAGGCTATTTAATTTTAATTAAATTAGGACAATGAGTGAGTAGGCATAATATTTAAGACTGCTGCTTTGATCACTAACGGTGGCATTTGAGAAACGGAAAATCTTTACTAAGCCCAATCCTAGGTCAATGAAAAAAGTGTGGAAACCAAATAAAAGGAAAGGCAGTGACGGATTACGCGTTTCAATTATATCAGTTCAGTCATGCGGTGTGAATTGGAGTAAGGTACTGTAATGCTACAATAAACTCAGTTTCAGTAGTGCGACAGTTACAGGGTTAATTTATGGAACGTGTGTGACCTTTGAGCGGCTTTGAGACCTTTAGTTGGCTCTCCGACGAGATTTTATAGTTCCTTGGACGCTAATATTGAACTATTGAGTGAGTTTATGAAATATATTAGAAAAATATAAACATGCTTAATGCTTAGGTTTCTCATATTATACACCGTGGAATTTTAGTGGTTTTAAAGCCGAAGGTATTTAGTTGCACTCGTGATTCTGAGCCAAATTCCAAAATTTTACTTCAAAACGAGCGAAAAAAAAAACATTTCCCAATACAAACGTCTATCGCCAATCGACACCATTTGTATGGAGAAGTGAATTTTCTTTTCGCGCGTTTTGAATGAAATTTTATAATTTGGCTCAGAATCACCAGTGCAACAAAATACCTTCGGCTTTAAAACCACTAAAATTCCACGGTGTATTTTGAAACGTTGAAGATATGTTTGTTGAAACCTTAGTCTGCTTGCTATCATTAAAATATACAGCGCGCCCTATGGCTAATGGTTAAGTCGCTATAAAACATAGCATGATAGCAATGTAGCATCAAGGTATCAAGACAAACTTCAGAAATGTACCTTCTTGTACAGTCGTCAGCACGGCGACGTTTACACGGGTGCACTCTGCTCAGTTTCGTTACGGATTTCTCAACATACTGTACGTACAGTCTGGGTTGATGTCGACTAAACAAAACAGTCGAATTAAGAACTTGCTAACTTGCTTGATACGTGAGCTTGGTTAAATTAGATACTAGTGGTTCGCCCCGAACTGTGAACTCGCGACCCCATATAAACTTAACAACCCCATATCTCCGCAACCCCTCGACCGATTTGGCTCATGTTCGAACATAAAAATTCTTTTAATTTAATATAATTGCCTACCAAATTTCATAACGATCCGACCAAATTTACTCAAGTTATCGTCGAACGAACATTCATACATACATACAAACATACATACATACATACAAACATACAAACGCCGGATTGTTCCAGTAGACTCGGAGAACTTCGCTCGTTTCGCTCGCTCGTTCAATTAATTGAGATACAGTGGAAAACAAAACAATACATATTTGAACTTGGATTCGCATACCAAACCGTTGTTATGAAAATAAGCTCATGCTATCGCGATCGCTTTCATCGTGGCCCGATAGGTGGGTAATAGAAGTTGTTTAGTATGCGGCCATGGCAAAGGTTGCACGCGAGGGGTGTACTTGTGTCGCTTCCGTCCCAGCCGAGCCGGGGCCTTATCTGGCGCTCGTGCCCCACAGCCGACCTCAAAAACATGTGCGTGACGCCACATTCGCTATCTCTGCCCTACAGAAAATTATCTCCAACTTTAGGCGGTTACTATTAAGGCCTCTAGAACGACTTTAAAACGCTTTCGCGGTTTGTTTAGTTACTTTAGCGCCAGTTTCGTTTTGTGAAAAGTACTTTTTAAATAACGAGCGCAAAAGCTTTTACGATATGAGAGAACGTAAAGCGGAAAATTGCTAGAGTAGCCGTAGAGTACTTTCGGATCCTACGCCAATTACTCTTTGTTACAAAATAGATATCAAAGGAAATTGAGCGAAAAGGATTTATTTGTCCAATTTTAAAATTCAATCAACCTGCAAGGGTCAAAGTTGTACTGTGAAGAAATTAGCACCATGAAAGCGTTGAAACGATAATCTACGGAAATAAGCAGTCATAAGACTGCCCGGCCGCACGCATAGCTGTGATTTCTTCAGCCCGGGAACCGCTATTAGAGACTTTTATCGCGCTTCGTACGACCTTCATCGTCTACCGAACTTGTAGAAACAAATAAGCACGTCAATCTTGAAAATCGATAAAAAGTCGCGATTTTTAACTAACCTATCGGCACCTATACGTAGGTACCAAGTTGGCAAGAGTCACCTTTAAAAGAATCACGTTTTCTTTTAATGTTAATAGTATAGGTTAAAGTTAAAGAGTTCCACTTAAGCTTGCCGAGTCGCAGAGCACAGGAAAGTGAAGTTTTAAAAGGACAAGAACTCAGACAGCCATTTCTTTTGCTGCAGGTATAAAAACTAAGAACTCTTGAACAGATAAAACAGCGTCGTAGGACGAAAGTTGCTTCTTTGGGTATCTGAGGGAATTTTTAATTTCCATCATACAAGAGTAGAAGCTGAATAGGATGGGAAACACGTGTCCAGTGCTGGATTCAGCGCCTCGGATGTTCTAAAAACAATAAAAAACTGTGGAGCTCTTCGCTTCTACCTATTCCTTACTACAATATCGATACTTTTCGTCGCGAACTAGAATGTACCAAGCTACCGAGCCTAAGTGCCGTTATTATAATAACATAATGACAATTCTGAAATCTAAATTAAATAATATTCCACGAATAAGCAAAACGGCTTGACCAAATTAGATTTTTGTAATTGAGATACCTTATGACTTGAATTAACACAAGTTTTTTCGCGAATAAAAAATAGCTAAGTACCAAGATCGGTACCGCAGGGATTTCCAAAATAATATCTACTGCACACAATTTATTTGTCATTTTGCGAGCCAGAAGAGAACTAAAGGGGAAATAAGTCATGTCGTGGCTGTGAACTTGGTGCCCCCAAGACGAGCTGATGTCCTCAGCCAGTGCTTACTTGGCTTATAAAAACTTTGTAAACTTTACTTTGCTTGTTTGATGTCCAGAAATAACCGACCCTATAAATTATTATGATGTTCCTTTAGTGTGCCTATTCAGGTTTGATAAGTGCAAGGATTCGCGAATCTCGATCAATTTAGCGGTCGCTTCGTCGAGACGAATTGATGCAAAAGCTAGGCAGCTCGAAAGGGCTACGCGCCGTCCCAACGCCACATACCTATTTACATATTATGTAGTTTCTTTAAAAACAACTGCACTGCACTCAAGGGGTGCCAAAGGGACCTTTTTTAATAAGCTTTGATCTTCGTATGCCCGTCTGTCATACCTTTATATTGAAATAGTGGTACGAAACCGAAACCCTCGGTGCGTCAATTTGAAATGCATTTGCCCGGTTTTTAGGTTCAAACTTTATTCAAACGTATCTGTATAGCACAGACGACTTATACCTATCTACTTAGGTATGAAACTGCGCAATACGAGCTACACCGCTGGAAAGCCTGTCACTGACTGGACGCAGTGCTTGACAACGTGTCAGCTGGATGCGTATCGATATCGATAGGGTATTATGTAATACTTATTGTGCATATTTTATTTAAAAAAAAAAATGTTAACGTTGCCGGGAAAATCTGATAGTTGTACATAGGCTCGATCAGTGGGCTTATTCAGTGGGATTATAAAAAAAACCTCACAGTTGCTAGTTCTCAAAACCGGTTTATTTGGGGGAAAATTTTTCTTATAGACGTATTATCGAAAAAAAAAAATTGTATTTATTAAATATTTTCCCGTAAATAAACCGGATTTGAGGACTACCAACAGAACGTTTACTTTGAATGATTCGCGATATTTAAACATCGGGATAAATAAGGTAATTAAATTTGCCTAAAACCAATCGCGATTCGACCCGTTTCGAATACAAGAACGTTTACTTGTTGTGTAGTACCTTTAAGTAAGGTACCTATAGGTACGATTTTAAAGGTTGAAGTGCGGCAGGTACGGCGCGATTAACCAGTCCAACGGTTTGATTGATGTCACTGTTCCGCCTAATTCTACGTAACAGCCAATATTGTACCTCCACTGATTGAAATCGGCTAGTAAATCACTTGTTCCAAAATACAACGACGAAGTTTCAATTTCAGCTTTTTCGGTAAACCAGTTTCGTGATGTTAAAAATTTTAGTGCAATAGCTCAAGGAATTACAAAAAGCAAAACTGAAAATTTATGCTTTTGGCAGTTTAACAAGGGAAAACATTTCAAAAAACTAAAATGAGGGCAATGCTTCATCTTTCGTTATTAAAAAGTAGGTAAGGACCGAATGGTTGTCCAGTTTAATTAAACCTTCCCCGACCGAAACTCTATCAAATCCAAAAATTATAAACCTATCGGCGAAGCACAGTGCGGTAATCATCGGTTGGGTGTAGCAAAACCACATAATCTCTCAATTAAACTTACACCTATATTTGGGCTACACTGGAGGTTGCGGCGAGCGAAAATTACCTACTTGTGTAGGTATACAGATTGTCACCACAGTCGTAAATGTTTTCTACGAAGCGTCTCTAAAATGAAGTTCAATTTACCAAGCGACATCACAGCTTGAGTCGAAGCTGGGTTCAAAGTACAAACCCCTAATCGCCTGTAAGTTCGTCGACAGCAGAGCGGTTAAATTTATTGCAAGTGAAATGCAATATTTCAGCTCACGTCCTCAGGTCGGCGCGGGGTCGGTAATCTACTTCTGGCTACCAAATGCATTCAGGATATGTTGTAAAAGGTTAAGCTCAAGCCTGATCAACATTTGCTTCCTCCCTGCCGGTAGTGATTGGGCTAATGTATTTATTATCGATTTATCGGGCCCGGACCCGGTCAATCGCTGCGCTTCACGCCAACTCTATCTCATTCAATTACCATAGACTGCAGACAGCCACTTTCGTGTCATAATTGTAGCGGACATTTAACAGTTTATTTTAATCCATTTCATTATGTTGTTGTAGTTTCTGCTGTCGCAGTATAAGATATTATTTACAATCAATAATAACTAGTGGTTCGCCCCGAACTATGAACTCGCGACCCCTTATCTCAGCAACCCCTCGACCGATTTGGCTCATGTTCAAACTTAAAAATTCTTTTTGCCTCATTTACCCGCCTACCAAATTTCATGACGATCCGACTAAATTTACTCAACTTATCGTCGGACGAACATTCATACATGCATACATACACACACACAAACGCTGGATTGTTCCAGTAGACTCGGAGAACTTCGCTCGCTTGGCTCGCTTGGCTCGCTCGTTTAATAATAATCATTAAATGCGATAAAGGCGCTCGTTTCACATGTTCCCTCATCTGCTATTCCGTTCGTCATCGTCAAATACAGCGAGCAGCGTTTTACGTGAAATTGGGATACTAATCACTTCCTATTTATCTACCGGTGAACAAGAGGCAAGCAATTAATAAAATGTAGAGTGCTTAAACGAGCGAAGGAAATGTGCGCTAGGTTTAATTGTAAGGTTGCATCTGCACAATAGCGACAAAGAGCGTTCATCGCGGCACGTTCTAGCACTGCGTCCGAGGCGAGGCCTTTCCCTCGATTGTCCATATTATCACACAACACGACCGATCCTATAAAAAAAAAAACAAATGCCTCCCTCTGCCTCGCCTGCTGTTATTATCTAAATTCTACGCCAACGCTTTTCTGAGCAAATTGTGCCCTAGCTTGGTTGAGCTAGGCACCACATAGTTTGTATTTCAGATTCGATTAAAAACTTCGATTGATTTTAATCCAAAGTGCAAACAGCTGGCCTTTTTTGCAACTCCTATGTACCTATAGATTTTTTTTATTTGTTTCACGCTGCTATTGTCAATGTGGTGGTCAGAATGGAAAGAAACGTATCAAGTGACATATTAGATACTCGTGCGTGTCAAGTAAAACATATCGGGAACTATCCAAGGTTGCAGCTTTATTGATGCGAATCAACTTCACGGTCAAACTTTCAGCCACGAAAGCAATTTCGTTGGCAATGAGTTTACCTTTCGGTGCCTGTCGCTATATATTTTGTTGGGTTTGTTGCAAAAGTTAAAAAAGAACTTATTCCGATTCAGAGTCAGATAGATTGATAAATAGATGTAGCCGGTACAATTTTACATGTCCCACTAGCTGGGAAAAGGCCTTCTCTCAGAGAGAGAGTTCGAGCTTAATCACCACGCGTGCTCAATGCGGATTGGCTATTTTCAAGTTTGAGGGTATAATGCCCCATACGCTCAAGTTTCCTCACGATGTTTTCCCAGCGTCAGATAAGGTGAAGAAAACGTATTCAGATTCTCTTTTCTTTTCTGAATTCAGTCGCGTCTAGTACCGGCATGTTTTTATTTTGTAACATACCCCTGTGACAGTAAATACTAAATACATGGGTCTGAAACATGTCATTGGTAAAGAAAAAACCAACAATGTAGGTATGGGAAGTGTACAATCAAGCACCCGTGGAAAAACCAGTAGGTACGTAATTTAACCTCCGACGGAGTTTATTCTCTTCAGAATACGACAGGTGTTTTCTACGTCTCGATGTTGGATCTAGATTGAAATCGGACACGCATGGCCCAATCTTGATGACATTGATTTGGCGTGTTTTTTTCGATCTCTACCTTTTGTTTCATACTTATGTATTCATGTTTGTTCTCCACTGTGTTTTGATTTGATAGCGGTTACCAGTTTTAGCTATTTCACATTTCTCGACTGCCCGTCCTCTGATATCGAACCCCTAGGGTCATCCCAAAATTAACGTTAGCATAAAATTTAGGGTTTATACCATTTCATCAAAGGGGCCATTTCATCAAAACCTTGGGCATAATTTATAACCAAACCTAATTGGTCGATACCTTCAGATCTAGAGCAGATAGATGGACTGCCAGAAACAACCATTAATTGAAAGGATTTGTTCTTTGTTAGGCTGACAGCTCCGTAATTAATGGGTCCTAAGAAGGATTAAGTTGAATACCGGCTGACAAAAACCAAAAGTACAGTGGCAGTGAGGAGACACGGTGGCCTACACTTTTTCTCCATTTTCGGGTTTCTGGACCAAGTCCATAACATACCATCTAGCCTATATTCTAATAGACATTTATCTGAAAATCTGGAATCTTATTATAGCCTAAAATCAAGCCAGTTTAAAAAAAGTTAACCAACTGCGTCAAGTAAATTCAATTTTATCTCAGATTGCATGCTTGTTTCAAGCAACGAAGTATTTGGCAACTTCTACGTAAAGGTTTGTCTTGTTCAAGAAACTGATGCTGTTTGGTGAAATATGAATAATTAACCTGCCATTGAATTTGATCTGGCGGGTCTTGAGTGAAATAGCCACGAGTAATGTTAAGACTTCATTGATGAAATATTAATATTTTGAAGCTTGTCAGTGTTTTGTTCCTTCAAAAAGACTTGTTTATTTCTTATTTTATTACTTTCAGGCTGCAAACCTTTAATAATGTTTGTAATTATTCCCACTCACAATTATTGTTGGCAAGTGCAGTTTGTGAATTAAATAACTAACAAGTCATAGTCATAAAAAAGGCATTCTGCTTGATTGTACGAGTATACCTACGAGTAGTTTTTAGACACCCTGCAGAAAAGCAACTTCGTTGGCTAACAATAATAAGAAATGATTTGAAAATCAGACGGATTTATGGTAGCTTGGCAAAGAGTGAATTACTTGAGTTAGTGTGGATATTTTCAATGAATAAATTATTATTACGAAGACAGGTAACTATTATGGAAGAACAATTTACATAAATAACGCATAGAAAAGTACAATAGGTACAATAATTCCGATGTCAAAGCAGTGGTTACGACTTCACAAATACTTCGCAATGAGGCAATTACTTAATATGTTTTCACACTGTGTCCATATGACTTAACTTTACCCCTAGTTTAGTACAGGTTTAGTAATATATTTATGGCAAAATATAACACTTTTATGTACAATAAAATACAATTAAAGTTGTGACTTTTAGTTATATCCCAATTAATGAAGTAAGAGAATATAAAACAAATTGGGAGGCCATAAAAACTGTCGCTAGAGATGTAGGTATGATTTTTTTACGCACTTTTTATGATTGTTCATTTACGAAAGACATAAGTCATATGGTAAGAAAGAATATTTCATAGGCGGAATACCAATAGTTAACATAGAAAAATTTGAAATCTGTTCGTTTTCGTACTAACTTGAAAATTTTGTAGATATTCTTAACCCGACTAAGCATGCAAAGAAAAAGAGGGTTTTTGGCGCAGAGTTTCTTCATTTGTACGACTAACAGGAAAACTTTGCGAAAACGTCTCATAATTCCTGATTTTTTCTGTTTCTTAACATAAATGGATCATTCCTGAGAAAAGCGTTCTTCGCTGAGATCGGTGGCTTTTATTTTTTTTTCAAGATAGGTGAAAACTAAAAATACACCGTAAAAGATGGCTTAAAAACTAGTCAATATGTCGATGAGGCACACCTGTAGGCTTTATAGATTAATGAAAAAAAAATCTTCTTTTTTGACAAGCCACCGATCTCAGCAAAAAGGCCACCGATCTCAGACAGTGTCTAAAATTATTATAAACAGTAATTACAGTGAAGAATAAACGTTTTTTCTAAATTTAAACGTCACTCATGAACAGACACAGATAAAAGGGGGCTAAATTAAGCAAAACATTTCTATTAAACATCATAAAATTTATCAAAAAATCATATCTTTATTTTCATAAAATCATTGTAAAAGATCAATTCCTAAGCTAAACATGCAAAATTATAGTCAACAAGCCTTTGCATCTATTTATACAGCGTCCAGTGGCACCTTCACTTACACTAGATGGGTGAAGAGACCAGTCGGCGCTGCAGTATCTGGGACATTGTTTTAGATGGAGTAGGCTTGCCCATCCTGACAGCTTGGTCGGCCTAGCCCACAAGAGAAGTCATTACGTGTGGAGCCAACTAAGTTGCGGGTTTCATCACGATGTTTTTCCTCACATTAGGGAGGGGTTTACCTACTTCAAATTTACAAATTTATGTAACTTTGAAAAGAAACAAAGTCATGTTACATGCCTGCGCTGGGAATCGAACCTGGTTCTCTCGCATCGGCGACCAATGCTCTATTATATGTGTGACTGTAATAATTATACACTAAAATTGTCTGTCTATACGGATTTTGCTTTTTATTTGCGTGAAATTACATTTCCTTGCAAAAAACAGTACCTTAATAGCGTAAATGAAGTCTAAACTTTAGTCCATAAAAACAAACTGATACATTTTGAATTAGTCATAGCTTCTCGTTCGGTGTGGTATCTAAAGAATCTGTGAAATTGATATAATATGTTGAAAACTTCTTTGAGATCCTTGGCTAATAACTGAGATCGGTGGCTTAAATCCACCGATCTCAGTGCCACCGATCTCAGAAATAACTAAAATGTAGCTATTTCTCTTAAACTATAGAAGCAATCGTATTTATTTTTACGACAATACCTACTCAGGGATATATGCATTCATGTACTTAGGACACTTTAGTGTAGTCTTGTTTACTATACTAGCAAAACATGCCACCACTTTCAGCTACCTTACCGAACCAAAGTTTAAAAAAAGTCAAGAACTTACGTAAAAGTTTAGGCATGAAAGATAGCGACACATACGAACCATAATAGTTGACAAGGACCATTTGACGATATTTTGCACCAGTAACTAGTAACTTGCCGTGTATTTAAGCTTGTATAAAAACATACTTTCGTTGCACCATTTAAACTTTGCTCGCCGCGTGACATTTCTAGGAATGTCTACAGACACAAGAGTTTTCATTCTATTACAATGCTGGATATACGATTGGATAGAGGCACTCATTGGGCATTTAGAAAGGTATAAATTATCAAAGTAGTGGGCACATGAGTAAAACCACAAACAAAAACATACCAGGCCCACACGCGTGTGACATGCAAAATACTCGCAAAATCACCCATTTTTTGACCTTCAAAGGGATATTTAGGCAATTTCCTGTATAAAATATTGATTTTATTTGATATGCCTCAATGGACCGTTAGTTAAGTAGACGATTAAGTGCTAATTTAGTACTGTGTGATGTATAGTTTAGTAGATACTAGGGTGTGACCAAAAAAATCGACCTCTCAAAGAATGACCCAAATATTGATAAGATGGGAAATTGCTTGAAATCTCAAACGAATGTTTATAGCTGGGGAGGTAGTGACAATTCGACTTATTTTATTGTACATACATGTAGACTTTGCTGAGTCTGGGAAAAATATTTATTTTGGCCGATATAACAAACAAACAAACAAACAGAATTGCAACGGAATTACATAATAAATACTTTTATAGAATGATAGAGGGTAGGGTCAGGTTCAAAACGGGTTGAAGATAACTTAAACATTTATCTCTGCCTCTGCCCCTAACGTCTCTGAGCATAATTCGTGAACTCGTGACTCAAAGGAAATAAGTTCTCCGTAATACTATTAGGGAAGTTACCTATGTAAGTTCAACATAATTTAATTCGGGAACAGAAATGGCGTAGACTACAATTACCTAGCAATTGATTTGAGTGGAATGAGGTATCTTAATGATCAATCACATCTCCCAGTAAGTATTCATTTAACATAATTTAAACACAGATTTTAACGGATTTAACACTCGTTTTATTAACTTTTTACATTTTCCCAACGTTTCGAGACCTTTGCAGGGCTCGTGGTCGCGGTAGACTGAGGTGACAGCTGTCTTGTATGTCATTTGTTGATTGAAACTACCCTCGGTTATGAACATAATTAGATATTGATATTGATATCTGTGTTTAAATTATGTATAGTGCTCGTGCAAACCTAAGAAAATATTATTCATTTAACAGTTTTGGAGTAAGTATACATTCATTTGCCAAATCCGTACGTACGGCTTTAACAACACTTTGAAATAAAACGCGTAAATACGTATAGTAAGGTTTATGTTACATAGTTTAATGAGTTACTCGTCACATGTCATAGGTCGCACATTGTGTACACTTTAACGTGTCATTAATGAAGCAAGTATGGGCTGTTAGTTGTTGTGCACAATGCAGGAACTCGACGTTTTGAAACACACATAGGGAACATACGTTAGCATTTCGGAATTATGTACTGATTGAAGATTTAGGTATAGTCTTTTTTTTCCTTTCCGGAAACTTCATGTTTATTCCAAGTTTGCAGGGATGATATCTACAAGATGATATCTACAAGCTGTCACTGCGATCGTAATAACTAGATCGTAATAACTTCGCTCGCTCGTTCAAATATTCAAATCAGCCAACGAAAGGACCTTTTAAGGTACACTCTTTCCTGTTAGGTTAGTACAGGCAATAACATTTTACTTTCATTTCCGGGATTCGGAAATACTTTGATTATATTTCTTGAAAAAATATAAATTGCTTGTCATTTTGTTGGTAAGTAGGTATATTGTTTTGAAAGAACCAAGGTTGTAGGTACATAGTGTTTGTTATTTAGTTACAAACTGTAGATGTCGAGTTTACACAGCTGACTTGCTCATGGAACAAAATGAAGTTCTGTTACAGTGCCACCTGAGAAAACTAGCAGGTTTAAAGAACGAGGTGACTCACTATCAATGCTGTTTTATTTTCAGGTGTAAGATAGCTGAATATATCGCCCAAATATGTGACGCATGAAGATTAGGCTTAATCCCAAGAACGTTTCAGAGGTAAACATTATCATCTCTACATAATGACGATAAGACAGTTTTCTTCATGTACATAGGTACAGCTAACGTCAGCTGTTTTAAATTTCCTCTGTTTCTCTCGTTTTTCTAGTTTTTGATGTTGCCAATTTAATTCATAAACATCTGAGTGAACCAATCTCTGCGTGGGACAAACATGCGCCAAATTACTCTTCAGCGGGCAAATTCTCGGGTATATCACATTCGAGATTCTACGAAGAAAACCTTAGTAACAAGTCACATTCGAGATTGCCGAGAATTAGTCCCCAGATATTAGATTATTAGTTTATTTTTGCGAAGTGGCTATACTATTGCTTAATATTTTTTTCAATTTGACGACACTAGATTTTAAAGTTCACGTTGACATACGAATGTCACTCATGTCACGACAAGGTGAGTTGGAAATCCATCAGCGGCGCAGCTCCAACACATCATTAGCAGCGCTTGTAAACCACCGAACATTAATGTTGATGAAGTCTAGTTTGAAAAGTGGAAACCTAAACTTCGAGCTGCGGGTTTTTATGAGGTCAGGAAGGGAGTAAGGGACTAGCGTTAGGGGAGAGCCTGGATTACCTGTCGTGTTTATGGGTGGTGTTTCCGCGGTGCGCGTTAGCGGGCGCGGCGGCGGCGGCGGCGGCGCGAGCGAGTGCCGCGCGGCGCGTGTTGGCGCGGTTGCCAGCCGATTGCGACTGCCGCGCGCCGCCGCCGCTGCGATGCCGCTCGCCACCCGCCCGGGTCGCGCTTATCATTCATGCCATGCTGCGCTATGCACTCGCATGCGATAACGATTTTAAATCCCACTAAATTGACGATGACCAGCCCGTAATCGAGAGCGGCGGCGCCAATTCGGTACGCAAAGTTTTTTGTTCGAAAGTCCGTTATTGGCTTAGTCTTATCTTTAGACAATATTGAGAATCTAATTTAAATATTTTTCATTTTGGTACAGTAGTTTTGTTTTTATGCGCTAAAATGTTTTGTTCCTATGACCGCCAACAGTATGCAGATCGTCGCGTGACGTCATAAAACCGTATCTTTCAAACGTTATGAAATCCAAACTACTGAACCAAAATAAAAAAATATTTAAATTAGTTTCTCAATATTGTCTAACTAAAGATAAGTTTAAGCCAATAACGGACTTTCGAACAAAAAACTTTGCGTACCGAATTAGTGTTGTAATGTTGACCGATCAGTGAAAAGTAGAGCGGTACGGACTACATCGTGATTTACTTGACGTAAGTAATTAAAGTTGAACTTCAATTTTATTTAAAGTAGGCTAAAGCAATTTTACCTACTTATTTCCAAGGTTTACGACGTGTCTTAAATTAATTTGTGTATAGGTAACGTTACGTACTTAATCTACCTAGTACTGTACGATACACTGAAATTGTTGATACAATATTCAGGAGATGTTCCGAGCGTCTATCTTAATCCCTAGTATCGCACATTAGAGTTCATATTATATTACGCTATTACCTTCGATCAAGGATAAAACTAGATACAACATAGAACTCTGAAATGTGTCTGGAAAAATAGATGCCCAAACTGCCTTTGGGAGCTTATTTGCTCGAAGTTTATGCAATTAAAGTAAAACTGTACACTAATGCAATAAGGTTGACATTCTAAAATTAGACGTATGGTCGAAATGATGTTTCGTATTGTTCTATTGCTGATATCATTTGTTTCTGTGGGGACAAGTTTTTATTGTGATTTTATACGTAATGCGGATTCTATGGGATTTAGTTCGGTGGTTAGTACAGACAAACCCCTAAGAGCCGTCTTATACCGACCAGTGGGTTTTAAAATAACACTTTTGTATTCAACCCGTTGTGTTCTCCGGAAGTATTTCAATGTGAATGAAGCTTCAGTGAAGCTTTCATATTAATCGTACCATAAAAGGGTTGGAACTGCATTAGATTCCTGTTCTCTATCTTTTATTTACCCTCTCTTTGTTGTGAAGGGTAGACTATAAGGTCTCCTAAATATTGGGTAAAGTAGAGAGGAGTAGATACGAGATCAACCGTTATGGCCCAAGTAATCGTGGTGATGCCTTTTCAGGCAGTTTCAGGTATTTTGGAAGGCGTGTGCGTAATTAAGTACTTTATACAGGGGGTTACCCTTGATGCCATTGCGTTCATATTTACAAAGTTTAAAAAAAAAATCTCTTTTACATCGCATAAATAGTCATCCTTTGATTTTATATACTTCGTAATGTTTATTCAAAGGTCATACTATTTTATACCACTATACCAATATAAAATGAGTCTGAATTCGTGAAATATAGAATTTTGTAAATTCCGCCATATTGAAAAATGCGTCAAGGGTAGAGGGACAGTACTTCCTTAAATGAATTGCGTTCAACGGGTAACGTATGATACTACATAAACCTTTTCCCTCTAAGCTTTGTTTGGAAGAACAAGCACGAAAAATGGGTGAAATTTAGGGTAGCATAGCCTCTTAATCTTGTATTAATTTTAAACCGATATGATAGTTATCTGAGATGTGATAGGATATCTCAGATTTCTTTTAGACCTCCTAGGAACACGAACAAGTTTTATCCAAGCTTGAGCAACTTACCTTTTATGGTTTCTAATCGTCCAGTTATACTTATCATTGTTTTATTTTAACATTCCGGTGTATACTTTACAATGTATCTACATAATTATATCGTATCAGTAGAGCCTACATAATAATATCTGAATGATTGCAGGTAGGTTTCATATTTCATAATTACCATAACAATAAATATTATTTCAGGTACATATGTACAAGCGTTAGCGTAGCTCTATAATTCTACATGGATATTGATTTATTGGCCGAATGGAGATTATTTTCTAACTTCTTAATGATAATCTAGGTTTGTACTTACGAGTATATTATGGCGATGGTTCCATTAGATGCACTGAAAGTGGTTCGCATTGTTGCCGGGGTTTAACGAACCTACCTAAATGTGAATAGTCCAGCGTTCCATTACAAAATCACGTGTCTAGCTTGCACGAAAATTACCATCATTGTTTTGACACCTGCCACTGCGTGTGAGGGATATTAACTATTTTCTATTAAATCAACGCTTTATCATTTGTGTTTTGTTTGTGTAGCCGACTAGTTTCAGTTCTCATTCGGGGACCTTAATCATGGAGAACGAGACGGACCTCACGACGCCGCGAAACAAGTGAGTTTAGAAAAATGTGCAGTGCTCACGAAAGTTTAAGGTATTAACTTTACTTTGATAAAACAAAGAACGCTTTTGAATCAGCGTTATTTTTCGCTGCCCCCTGTAGTTAATTTTACCTTAATTCACCCATTTTCTTCCATCTCTTTTAATTAAGAACATCTCCATTCAAATATAAAGGATAAACGGCCTCTATAGCTATACATAGGTAATGCTTTCAAGTCTCACGGCAGCAAACAATGTTACGGCTTAGAGTGGGCATCCTCGATCAGCATAAAAATACAATTGTGCGTAAAACGTTGTATTCGACCCAATGAATAATACAATGTATGAAAATAAACAATGCTGAGATCAAGCATATGGAGGAATGAAAATAAAATGCGATAGCGTTTTCAACTGTTAGGTAATTCTACCTCATACAAGAGGGCCTCGCACTGATATGAAATTGGTAAAAGCTGGTTTTTATATAATAGTTTGGGTAGGTATCTAAGGGTGGTATTCTAGAACGATACTTAAACTGAGTTTAAACAGATTTCAAGTCGCGATATGAAGAGAGGGATATTCAAATCAAAACATGCACTGTTTTATCGATAGTCGATACTACTAAACTGAGTTTAAACAGAGTTCAAGTCGCGTTCTAGTTTGAACTGAGTTTAAGTAGCGTTCTAGTTTGAACTGAGTTTAAGTATCGTTCTAGAATACCACCCTAAGTGTAGGTACATACTAAAACCAGGGATCTTTATGTAACTTCAAAATAAGTCACGATCCCTTTCAATTTGACATTTGAAAGATATTCTATTTAACACCTTTTTTGACACACACTGCCTTTTTAATTAATATTAATTTGTGAATGAAATCGCATTTTCATCAATAACCCTTGATTTCTCTGAGAGAAGGTCTTTGACCAGCTAGTCAGACGTGTGCACTTGTACAGGTTACATCTTATCTTTTTTCTTGCACACTGAAGGGTCATTAAGTAACAGTTAGTCAAAAGTGTAAACAAAAAAGAAACTCCAATTTATATCCTTAAATTTGTACGGTGTTCAATCTATTCACGATCATTTTAATGGATTATATAGATTTTGAACTGAACCCATGATTGGGCAGTCAGTGTCTATTATGCAGAACGCTATAGAGGCCCGCATGCGTTATTACCAACTAAAAACCATTGATTAATCTGATTCGTTTCAGCGATATATCTACGTTTTCGATTATCTAGATCCATCAATAAAACCCACCTTAAACCTTAGGCCTCAATTCAGTTTCAACAAAACATGATTTATGGAGGTTACGGCACGTTGTGGCTGTATTTCAATGGAAAGACTGGGTACAAGGACATCTAGCTATAGATAGAGACGTGTCTCGAGGGAACCAGCGATGTTGCTAGCGCTTGTAAAATCGTTTAACTGCAGCTCCGCTCTAAAATATTATGCTATGAATTAAGTTCATGTAATCAGGATGCTGTAGACAGGTATAGCAGCTTTTTGGCGACAAGGCGACGATGTGTAGTACATAATACCTAAGTTCAACATGTCCTTGCACTGCTTACAAGCATAGCAATGCATAAATTGAACACTTTCATTGAGTTAAACTTTCCAAACATACAAGCAACTAAGTTTGTCCATAAAAAGGTTGCCTGGAAGAGCTCGTTCTCGCTCAGAGATATGCTTCCATCTATACAACGTGTTACAAAAGATCCTAACTCTTTTCACAGGGTGTTATCGTTACCGTATCAGGTGCCGGCTTAGAATAATCTTTATGCCGTGGGCCCTCTGATTAGCGAGATAATACTTGTACTTGTATCCTTCAGAATTTGGTGGTAATTGTTCGTTTAAAACCCTCCAAAAACCATTTACAGAAGGTATTCTCAAGAAAAGTGTTAAATAATCAGAAAAAAACTTGCCTACAGGTCGGAGTAGATCTTCTGCAATGCAATACCCATTTCGTTTCTGACTACTCACCCACACAATGACAAGAGCTTTACAAAGACACGGCACACATTGGGTCTCCCTCACACTCACTGGTTTTTCATATTGTCATCTCTTTCTCCCGTCCGTCAGTTCGTTTTCGCTAGCCGTCGCTAGATGTCGCTAGCCGAATGTAAACAAAAACAATCTAACAGCATTTATTTTACAAAACGAACCAACTGAACAACTAGTCCAGACTTCTCGTACCTAGATGAAAAGTATGAAAAGAACGTCATTTTAGGTGGCTAGGTACATAATTTGACTCACTTACATTATGCTCGTTGACCTTGAGTTATTTGACCCGCGGAAGTTTTTTCGTGACAGACCGGCGACTTCTTAATTTATGCCGTGGCGTCGTTTATCACCAAAGCACACAAACGGTATAATTAATCACTAGACAGATCTATCATACAATGCCAGTGATAACATACCATTAGTGACTTTGAGAAGAAGCACACAAACATTTTAAAACTTAAACTTTCGTGAGCACTGCACATTTTTTCTATTAAGTCACGGTTTTACTCACTAGTAATTTGTCGGTGTAGCCGACTAGTTTCGGTTCTCATTCGGAGACCTTCTTCATGGAGAACGAGACGGCCCTCGCGACGCCACGGCTAGTCTCGAACTGCGTTTGAGTAGCCGCTGCGCGCGCGCCGAGAGCTGCGGTGCGGGGGGTGGCGCGCCACCGCGTCCCCCCGCGCCCCCACCACCCCCCGCACCGCAGCTCTCGGCGCGCGCGCAGCGGCTACTCAAACGCAGTTCGAGACTAGCCGTGGCGTCGCGAGGGCCGTCTCGTTCTCCATGAAGAAGGTCTCCGAATGAGAACCGAAACTAGTCGGCTACACCGACAAATTACTAGTGAGTAAAACCGTGACTTAATAGAAAAAAACACACAAACATTATTTTGTTAGTCAATTCACAGTATTCGGGACACGACAGTACGTTGGTACGCCACACACAGCGCAGTTTCACTCTTTCTGACACATTTGTATCAATCAACACCGTTTTCTGCAAGTTATCAGCTGT
The DNA here is from genome assembly GCA_949319315.1 of Zelleria hepariella. Taxonomy (NCBI): domain Eukaryota; kingdom Metazoa; phylum Arthropoda; class Insecta; order Lepidoptera; family Yponomeutidae; genus Zelleria; species Zelleria hepariella. The sequence continues at coordinate 9,367,020 of OX439390.1, read as the reverse complement.
TATCAATCAATCACGAATTCACAACATTCACACAGAAAAAAAAACTACTAACCAGCCTGCCGGCGGCGGCGGCGGCGGGCGCGAACGGTCGGACTACTGACCAGGGTGACCAGATTTTAGCTAACTCGATTCGCCTAATGTTGTCTTCCGAGTAGCCTAAATCGCCAATTTTTTTTTCTCGTCTTAGCCTAATTCGCCTAACTTTTTGAGCTTAGAAGCCCAAATTTAGCCCAAAATAAAGAAAAAACTAAAAAAATACACCGTACAGCCAAAAAAATATTCAAAAAATCTAATAATTTGCATTCGTTTTTTTTTTTATTCTAAAGCCCCATAGACTAAAGTAATAACTTCCTGCAAAAGTTCTCCGTCACCATCAGTGTAGAATCCTCCTTTCCACGTGCATATTACGTTTCGTTATAAGCTTTTTAAGGAATAATCAAGGAATGGTTCAATAAATTTGCGATAATTGCCTAAATCGCCTAAATAAATGCGAAATTACTCTAAGATAGCCTAAATCACCCGATCCCATTTTTTAGGTATCATTAAAAGGTTTCTGGTCACCGATCGGATTTTATGGTCCGTTTGACCCTCAGAGGTATCCTAAATGGCGACAATTCGCCTAATCTGGTCACCCTGCTACTCTGACTGACTGGAATGAGTGAGCGAGCGAACGAGATCTGAGCGAGAGCGAGACGGCAACAACACACATTGTAGGGTAGAGGAAGCAGTACTCGGCCTTTTGGTGAAAAGTGCAACTAAAGTCCAGTAGTTTTCACCCAACTACGCGAAGCAAAAAGGAGGGTTATGATTTTAGCAGCATATTGTTATGTATGTATGTGAGGGTGTATGTGGGTATGTTTGTGTGTTCATCTGTTTCCTCCCAGAGCCTAAAACTACTCAAATGAGGGGTCGTTGGATTTGTCTTAATCTCCCAGGTGACATACGTACGAGGGGGGATCAAAAAGTAGTGAGAACGCAACAATGATGAACAATGCGCAAAAATGATTCTGAATAGAAAATGAACTAGTAGTTCACCCCGAACGCGATGTACTTTACAATCCCATATCTCGTAATCCCTTGACCGGTTTGGCTCATGCTCGAACATTTTTTTAGTCTCAAATTTTATGAATCATGACTTTCCGATCAACGTTACTCGATTATCGTCGAACAAACAAACAAACATTCATACAAACATACGTACGGTCGGCCACAATCTCAGATACCCCATGGCAGCTCTTACCGCGCGCGGCATAAGGGCGCCAATCGAACAAAAAGGGGTATCTGAGACTGTGGCCGACTGTACAAACGCCGGATTATTCGAGTAGACTCAGCTTTGTTTTTTTTTTCAAATAAACGCAAATGTACAGTTATTATTCATAGGTACCAAGAAATCATTAAAAAGAAAAAGATAAGCAAAAGGTTTAAACTACAGTACATCGATTTAAGTACCCTAGATGCAACATCGCCTACAAATTCGAACAGAAAAAGTGTCCGATGCGTAGTTGCAAATGTGTGCCTCTCTGCTGCACGCACACACACACACACATTTGTATCGGATGACATAATGCACAGACAAAATACAACCTTATCTCACCTACGATAACGTTTCATATCTAATGAAGTCCCAGCGCTATCATGCGCCTGGTCTGCGTGAGAGTGTCCGCAGTCGAACAGAAGCGTGTCGAGAAAGTCGTGGAGACTCCTTCAGTTTTTTTTTTGCTGAGAAAATCACGAGGTTTCAAATTTAAAGTACGACGACACGATAATTAGATACTTAAAAGATAATTTTGTGATAATTATTTAGGGTGGCTTTCTTGCTTCGATCTTAGTGCGGTGCGTTCGGCTGTACGTACATATGTACGCTCCAGGATAAACTAGTATGGCCTAGCCCGAGCTGATATTGATGAATGATTAGGTATGAATGTTACCATATCTCGAAAACTAAGAGGTTTAGCGCAAAAATAACGAAATTTTCGACATAAAGGGTGTTAACATACAGTGTATTCCTGAAAATGTGACAGACAGTCGAAAAAGATTGAAAACAAAGGTTAGGTCAGTAGGTTCGGTTGGCGACACACTGACATACCTCTTTTTGTTTTCGAGTGGTCCTTCAAACCGGACAAAACTTGTGAAACAAAAATTACGAGCAAGCAAGCGGCGCGCGGCGGGGTAGTTATCCGTGAAAAAACCTCGGCACAGACCAATAGACAGTCTGTGGACAGACTTTGACATTTTTTCTGGCTAAACTCCATTTTCTATGGTGAGAAGAATAGCGCCATCTAGAGACATCTTCATAAACAAAAAAAAACCCGAAAAAAGCCTATTGTAGTTTAAAATCGAGTGATAGATCACGGTTCAAGAAATAAAGCGATATTTATATCGTTGTAGCCGACTAGTTTCGGTTCTCATTCGGAGTCGTAAAAAACAAAATGTGCATTGTGCAATGCTTACGAAAATTTAAGGTGTAATAATGACAATAAGCTACTCCATTCCTGTTTTGTTCCACTTTGTAAATCTTTCGTCGCCTTTTAACTTACACATGTCGTATAAGTGAGAAAGAAACAACTGCGTAGGGCCAACTTCAAACATTTGCTGAAAAAAATTCTTAAAAAAATATGTTTTTAGTCATTTTGGAGGTGAATTTATCTACAAATGCATCACATTATAAAACTTTTAATTATTATTTACCGAAAATACGAAATTCCATCCTTTTTCAATGCACTTGTGGTATTATTTTTGCACTTTTTTACGGAGCACTTCGGCAACTCAGTTATCGGTTTCCTCGATAACTGACTGCGCGTGACTGCGAGTGCAACTGTGCTAATAATGAATTTTAGCACAGTTTGAGGCGGGACACTTTTTGAGCGTTGATAGGGAATCTAAACTCTAATTTTTAATTCGACTCCACGGAATGACAGTTGCTTCAAAGGCTTTATCTGACAGTTGCATACTAGCAACTGTCATTCCGTGGACTCGAATAAAAATTTGAGTTTAGGGTATTTAAATCGATGCTACAGTACTACCTAACCTATCTACTTTTTGAACGTAGATAGCCGAGCGCCGACTTTAGGTGCTTCTACCCTACTACCCCACTCGATTATTGTGTTGCCAGCTTGGAGGATTTTCCCCAATTCTCAAAGGCGGGTTTCTACGGGCGGGCAGGTTTAAGGGTTTTTTTCTTAGAAGTTGATAAAATAACACGTTTTATTTCCCTTGCTTTTGTTTTGGCATTGTTTACATTAAATAAATGCCATTTGGTCCACCCGTAGCATAAGAAATAACAATTATTAGGATTTTATAATTACCTTTTTTTTCTGTAGCGGTTGGCAACACTTATCGTTGTCAGTCAGTCATACTGCCGTGCTAAGAAGAAATTCGGCTAAGCGACAAAAGTGACTTTCGAGAAAAACGCAAAAACGTCGCGAAACTGAGTTTCTAAGTTATTTTCATAATTAGTTCAAGTTTATCAATTTTGTTTAGTAGAACATATTATTTAGCATCTATCTGCACTATTAACGTTAAAAAAAAGTTAATATGAGTATTTTAAAATAGCAAATTTCAGGTTTTCCTTAGCAATTTAATTATTCTGTTTATATAAATACTACATTAAAAGACCGTTAAGTATACCTTAGCCGCTGTCTTGCGTATGATTTTTATAGTAAAATTATTAGCCTAAGAAGTTAAAGGCTAATCATAAGAAAAAAAACGGCAAAGTGACTTAGCCGCTGTTTAGCTTCTTATTTGATTTAAAAGTAGTTAAACTTTAAAATGTAATACAGCCGTTAAGTAACATAGCCGCCTTTTTTGTTAGTATTATATTTTTTTAATTAAAAGTTATGTGTAATTACTTATTAAAAAGACGGTAAAGTACTCATCTATTACGGGAAACCGTCTTTTTACTTAGTAAAATGTCGTTAAATAACTAAGTTATTTGGAAATAATTGGGGCTAAAGACAACTTTTAATGGAAGTTTAGACATAAAAAACTAATGACATATTTTTTTAAATCTTTTATTAATGCAAAATCATCAGTTCAATTGTAATTTGTAATAGATATCTACGCATCATCGTTGCGTTTTAGCAATTCTTAAACTAAAATAAAATTACTTACCCAGTTAAATCTTTTAAGTTACTTGACAATTAAGTTTTCCAGATTTTGTGGAGCTCCAATAAGTCAGTGTATTTTTTGTTTTTATTACTTTCTTGTTTGTGTTCGTCTATCCCATTTTCTTCGTCCTCTTTTCCTTTGTAATTTTCGATATGCTGCTCTTTTTCTTTTTTTTCCGTTCAATTTTATTTAATTTTCTTTTTCTTTGCTTAGAAGATTTTTTTTTCTCATTTTCACTCAGTTCTTCTTCGATAGCAATAATTAAATCTTATTCACTTTTATTTTTGTTGTCATCTTGTTTTTATATTTCGTGCGACATTAATGCATTATCTGAATCTAGACGTGCATTTTTTAAATCTATGGTATGTAGCCTGGACAATATGCTTTTTCTATTCTTAGTTTTTGGTTGCAATTTTTTTCCGCCTTTCCTCCAAATTGTTCACAACTTTCGGCTCCACGAGCGGCACAGTTGATCTTTCTTTTACTTTGACGTGACGTTGAGGTTGTTGGCGTCGACATTCTTGTGTTTGCCATAATTGCACCAAGTTTTTTCCTCGGTGCAATTTATACAAATCAAAACTCAAAAACAAATATTTTTACTCACTAAGTGGTCGTTATAACTTAGTTAAGGCGCGGGGCATAGCGAATCGCCCGCGCGCAAAAAAAAAAAGAACAAAATCGATTCCTGTAGGTATCAAATACAAGATACAAATCGAAAATGTTCACATATCAAACAACCATTGACATTGACATTGTCACCTGCAACCTTTGTTTAACCAATAAACTATTTCATTTCATTTCATTTCATTTCATTTCATTTCATTTCATCAAACCCTAGAATTAGGTCAGACCTATCTAAAACAGCCAGTTTCGTGTTGACATCATAAACGTTTTGCTTGAAAGATATTTTGCTTGAACGGCGCACTTTTTTTCAAACATAATATCTTGCAATCTTTTATGGATATCAACATGAAACTGGCTGTGTTAGATAGGTCTCACCAAATTCTAGGGTTTGATATGTGAACATTTTCGATATTTTTATTGTATTTGATACAGGAATCGACTTTGTGCATTTTTCTTTGCGCGCGGGCTAATTCACTATGTCCAGCGCCTTAAGGCAAACATAACTTTAGTTAGGACAAAGAAATATGTTTTAGTTTGAATGTGCAAGATTTTAGGTGCAAGGACCCTATTGGAAAAAAAATATAGCGACCTCAAGTCGATAGGCGTGTCGATAGGTTCCCAGTAGAAGGACAAAACTGGGTTTTCCTCGTTTTTCTCCTACAACCTGCAAATTGAAACTATAGAATTAGATTCAGAATAATATTCTTTGCTCTGTAGGAACTAGAAAAAAAAACATCAAAAGGACAGACAGCATTAATAAATCGTAATCGGAACCTACAACTGGAAAATTATCGAGACACTACTGCGTTACAGATTAAGGCCCCTGTACACTCACAGCTAGCGACACAAAGTAGGTAGGTACTTTGAAAATAAACAAATTCGTAGGTATACGACAGGCGACAGCACGTACACGTTAACACTTTCGTTGCAAAGTCGCCCGTAACGTACGTAAATAGAGTGCACACGGGAATCGAACCTGGGTCCATTGTTCTACCTACTGGGCTACCACTACTTTGCCTAACTAGTAAGATTAAAATAGTTAATTTATAATTTGAAGAGACATAGGTACTAAGCCGCAATACAAACTTTACTTACATGAATGAAGTAAGTTTTAAGTAGGTAATACCCGTGTAGTTATTTTGTTCTGCTCGGCTTTTTTACGCTTACTGTTAGAGATACCCTTCTTATTAAACCTACTGACTTACTGTATTTTAAGATTTGGCGCCAAAAAATGCGGTGCGCCGTATGCATGTGTAGGCGCGCTTCTCATGGTGTTACCACCCGTACTAATCGATCATGTTTCATTGTGCCCCTCTCCGCACCGCCGCACCGCCGCGGCGTCCCCCGCGATCCAGTGTCCCACCGGTCGATGAAAATTACTTTGCCACTTTTTTACGTAGTATTGTGCTTTAGTCGTGTTCTGTTCAGCTTTAATAGTAAATATTTTACAATTATCATAAGTAAAAACACCGTGACCGTGTTTTTTACAAGGACTTCGATTCATTAATACCACTATAATAATAGGAAAAAAATACGCAAAAGTCACTTTGCGGTTTTTTTTCGTATGATTGTTGTTTTGCCGCTTTCTTGCTTATGATGTCATGTTTTGTATTAAATATTTTACTACGTATTAAAAAAGTTTAAGCTGCTTAGCCGCGTTTTATGTAAGTATAAGTATTTTGCGGTTTTTTTCTGTAGTATAGCCTATAAAATATTATTAATAATACTAAGTAACATCATAGTTTAAGTAGTTTAACCTTGTTCTTGTCTAGTAATGTAAGATAACTACGTTTTTTCTTATGAAAACCCAAAAAACACTGCACTTAACCCCGAAAATGCTTAGCTTATCTCTCAAACGAATAACGATAAAAATATGATTCCAAGATGGGTCGATGCGGAATTGTCTGCTTATTACGCCCATGTTGATAACTCAAAAATGGCCATTTGTCGCTTAGCCGAATTTCTTCTTAGCACGGCAGCATACATACATTCATGAATGGTCAGTTTGGTTTTTTATTGGCTTTATTGCCTTTGAAGGCTTGTTTTGTTTGTGGTTGGTATTCAAAACAAAAGTTATAATTTCGGTGCGTTGCGTTATCGGAGCTTAGATAGAGAAGTAATGAAACTAGACTTTACCGCCTAGCTCGGGGCGGAGACTCTCTTTCAATGTTGAGTGAAAGTGTGAAGTGAAACTGTTCTCCCGTGCGTGTGGACTTGTGGAGTGTTTAGTGATTGATAGGTATTCATTGGCATTGGCAGCAAGTGTTTATTTAGTGTTTTGTGCTTCATCTCAGAGCCGCTAAGGGCATGTTATTACTGGCATTGTTTAGTATCTGCCTAGTCATAGATATGCCTTTTGCGTGCTTTGAAGATCATCAACGGGTCCTGTTAGAACAAAGCAAGCTTATGTCGTACGTAACTGTTTACGATTACGATCCGAGCGAACCGAGCGCCGACTCATGATGTGTGTGAGCAAAGATTTAAATCGTGTGAGTATCTTTATGATGATTATTTTCTACTTACTTAATCTTTCTAAAGACCCAGAACCTCTTCATCGCCCACGATACACACCGAAAGTGCCCTGAGTTTTGTTAAATCTGGTTAAAATCAACGTAAAATACAGCATAATTTTTAAAAGTTTCTCACCGATATTGTAGGTATTTTAGGTAACTATGGCCCGTTTTCTGAGTTGAGAATTTTACTAAGCACATACTTACGTATCGCCCTGTCACGTTCTTTTGTGAGAAATCTGCAGAGACAGGACGATACTTGCCCATTTGCTTAGCAAAATTCTCAACTCAGAAACCGGGCCATACAAAGTGATGAGAGTGAGAGGTAGGTATCAAATCAAGGCATGTTTTGGGCAGTTTATCTGGCAGCAAGTTTAGTATAATCGACCATTATCTTGCTTTGCTACTTGTGCTGCCGTTGGGTGGGGCAAAACGTGAATAATAGCAGATGCAGGATGTCTAGCATTATTATCTCTTCAGTTTTGTTCGGCCGGCTCCACTTGCGACTGCGGTGGGCCGGCGTTGGCGGCGGCGGCGGTAAGTTGCAACTTTGCAAGTTGCCGGCCAGCGGCGACGCTCGGCTCGGGCGCGCTCGGGTGGAGTCGGGCGCGCTCGGCTCAATCGCTTTATTCCACTGTGCGTGATTGTGTGCGTGCGAAATGTTGACACTAGTTTTTGTTTACTTGTGTTGGGGCATCCGTACTGTAGTGTGCGTGCTATGGTTTTGTGCAGTGCAACAGTAGGAACGAATATTATTTTTCGTTTTTAATTAAAAATTTTAATAGTCGCTAGCCGCCTATTTTTTATTAAAACGTTATCTACCCACCCTCACTATACTACCCTGTGAAAAGAGTTAGGATCTTTTGTAACACGTTGTATTAATAGTAGATATTTTTTGGTGTACAATACCTAAAGTGATTTATATTTGTCTACGACTGATTGCAAATAAAATCCTTCGTAACATGATCGACGATGGTCCGCGAAAAGATTACAAACCTTCGAAGCGGGAAACCAAACTGCCCACTTAACTTGACATCGTTTGAAAGATTTATTTCAGAAGTTGCGGACGCTTACCTGAAAAGAGAGAAATATTGAGATTAATGGTACGTCCACTGCAAGCAGTTGGCGTCATATTGGATGCTGAAATAATATAATGTAGGTACCTCTAAAAGGGATGGTAACCAGACATTAATAATAGGAGAGAAATTAGCGCATGATTAAAATCAGTAATGGATATCAAGGGTCCACAGCTCGAATTTTCATTACAACTGGCCAAGTGTAAGTTGGACTCGTGCACCAAAAGTTCTCTGTACCACCACACAATATGTTTTTATTTATGGACAATAAATGGCCAGTAGCTCCCTTAGTTCAGTCTGGCTCTGTATTGGATGAAGCAAAAGTTCCTTAACCTTAGAGTTTGGTAGAGGATATACAGTGTGGTCTACGGGAACGAAGAGGAATGAAGTTTTAAAACCAAAGCTTATAGCTAATGTTGTTTTCGTTCCAAAGATACACACTTTTTGAACGAGCGAGCGAAGCGATCGAAGTTCTCCGAGTCTACTGGAACAATCCGGCGTTTGTATGTATGTATGTATGAATGTTCGTTCGACGATAACTTGAGTAAAATTAGTCGGATCGTCATGAAATTTGGTAGGCAGTTACCGGGTTAATGAGGCAAAGAGAATTTTTAAGTTCAAACATGGGCCAAATCGGTCGAGGGGTTGCTGAGATATGGGGTCGCGAGTTCATAACCACTAGTAATTATAGGACAGACGGCGTAGGCTTAGCAGACAGGTTTCGTTGGCAGCTTTCGGCATGGAACCCCACAAATTTAGGTGCCACCGATAAAAAAAAAACATAATTCATGTAAGGAGTTTTTTTTTCAGGGTGAACAGCCCCTCTACCCTTGACGCATTTTTCCAATAAGGCCGCAATATGGCGCAATTTACAAAAAAAATATATTTTACAAATTAAGACGCATTTTGTGTTTTTATTGAATAAAACAGCCTTACCTTTGAATACACATTACAAATTATTTTAAATCAAAGCATTACTATGTGAATTCAAAGAGAAATTTATTTTAAAACTTTTTCAATTTTATCGCAATAGCGTCAAGGGTAACCCCCCAGCACGCAGAGCAGCAGACGTTAGCAGAGTGAACGGGGGAAAACAAATCATAACTACAGAAGATAGTATCATTTTATTTTTTCCAATAAAATTAAGCATGAATTAGCAAAGTAGATAATAATATGTGAAAGTGTAAAGGTTCGTATATGTATATTTTTTCTAAACCACTAAACCGTGCAAACCACCAAGCTTTTAGTTCGCTTTGATCTACCTGCGTACCTAATGTACAGCGGGTCCAGTGCCACCTTCAATCACATTAGATGAGTGGAGTGGCCATTGGAAAGCAGTTTGCCCAGCACCTAGACCATACATACGTATTATACGCTAGCTAGAGATCGCAGAATCAAGTCCCGACTTCAGTGTATATTTCTAACATTTTGTACCACAGGCTCGGATACCCCATGGTAGCTCAAACCGCGCGCGGCATAAGGGCGCCAATCGAACAAAAGCATTGCACATTTTGTATTTATTAAGGCTGCAAGATAGTAGTGTGGCGGGAAATTCAAAATTTTCACAGTTTTTACATTTTGTAGCTAAACTGAGCTATTTTTGTTCAGCGATTTTTCGTTCGCGAGAATAAAACCGTATTCTTTTCATTATTGTAAACAACAGAACAACAATAATTCAGCCGATTATGCGTTCTGGTCTACGACAAGTTTTTTGGGCACTACCACTGCTTCGTAGACCAGAACACATAATCGGCTGAATTATTGTTGTTCTGTTGTTTACAATAATGAAAAGAATACGGTTTTTTTCTCGCGAACGAAAAATCGCTGAACAAAAATTGTTCAGTTTAGCTACAAAATGTAAAAGTCTGTGAAAATTTTGAATTTCCCGCCACCTTGCTATCGTCTACCCTTAAACGGTTTTACTAAACCGAAACGAAGGGTGGCTGTAATGGTCGTCGACTCAAGATCGAACTCAAGTAGGTGATCTCAGAAAAGTGAAATGCTAATGTCAAGCCTTGGCTAAAGTCAATATGCTGACAGCTACTCAAGTTTGACATTAGTCAAGGCTTGACATTAGCATTTGACTTTTCTGAGTCACCTACTTGAAATCGATATCAAGTAGGTGTTCTCAGACGACTCTTAATACCACCCAAACTGCCAGTTTCTGAATTGAGAAATTCACTAAGCAAATGCGTAAGGAATCGTCCTATCTCTGCAGATTTCTCACAAAAGAGCGTGACAGGACGATACTTAAGTATTTGCTTAGTAAATTTCTCAATTCAGAAACCGGGCCTAAAACAGTTTAAAAAGTTTACTAAATTAAAAAATGATGTACAATTTTGAAAGCAATCGTAGTAAGTGACGACGACGTCACTAACAATAAAGGATCAAACGTCAGCTACTCGCCACTTGGCCAAAAACATAAAATGACGATGTTCGTTCGTCTGCCTAGGTACCTAATCTTGTTAAAAACCTTTTACGGTGTCACAATCACAATATAACATGGCCTAAAACATAAAATAAAAAAATAACAAATGTGGTATCACTTTATTTTGCGTTTCATACCAGTACATTGCCTTGCCCAGCACATAGGTGCCGCTGGACGCTATATAAATCATCTCATTACCTATTTTTCATCTGGGGGCACGGCAGTGCCCCCGCCAGGTCGAGCGCGAAGCAAACACTGCCGTACCATCCTTTACTGGAACCATTTCGCCGCATTTTCAGGCCCCTATTTGAGAACCTCTGGATAAGACCAGAACGCAGAAATTTTCGTCATCTAGTAAGCTATAATCACATACTTAAAATACAAAATTTCAAGTCTGTAGGTCATTTAGTTCCAAAGTTAAGCGAAAGCAAAGTTTCGCATTTATGACACACACTCACTCATGATCACCATAATAGAACTAGTACTTCCCATAAACTCAGAGAGCTGAAATTTGGTACCGAGTTAGGGTTTAATGTCCACATAAAGGGAAAACTATAAAAATTAGGATAATCGAAGATCTGGAGTACCTGGTGACCCTAATTAGAAAACACAAGAGCCCTAATAGAACTAGTACTTTCCATAAACTCAGAGAGCTGAAATTTGGTACAGGGTTAGGGTTTAATGGCCACATAAAGGGAAAAATATAAAAACTAGGATACTCGAAGATCTGGAGTACCTGGTGACCCTGATTAGAAAACACAAGAGCCTTAATAGAACTAGTACTTCCCATAAACTCAGAGAGCTGAAATTTGGTACAGAGTTAGGGTTTAATGGCCACATAAAGGGAAAACTATAAAAACTAGAATATTCGAAGATCTGGAGTACCTGGTGACCCTGATTAGAAAACACAAGAGCCCAACCAAACTATCATAGATCGACATATACCGCCCTTACAAAAAATATTCAACTTGGTGGGCCGCTTCATTTGATGTCAAAAATCGAAGGTCTGAAGTATCTGATGAAGGACCCTCAGCTGGTCTCAGCTGTATAAGAGATTATGGTAATGCAGGGGGCATTACTACTATTGGTACATAAAAATATCGCCTGTCATTGCAGAAATCCAGCGTAGTGGGACACATCTTCTAATTTAATCTAGCCTATAGCGTCCTACTGCTGGGCGAATGCCTCCCCTTCTGCTTTTAATACGCATATTAATAAAATTAAAGGAAATCTCTGGATAAGACTAGACTGACTTTTATACTTATACTTACAATTTAACAAGAAGAAATAGTCGAACAATTAACTTTATTCTACTCGAACATTATACAAATCAAAAAACTGTTTCCAATAAGAAAATCTAATGAAATAAATCAATATGACCACGTTTCTACAAAAAGAAGTGAAATCCCACCAAAAACATTCTGTAAAAAACTAGCCAGGTCTCGATGGAGCTGCTTGTTTATCTCTAAAAAGTAATGAAATCTAGACAAAGTCGTGCCAAGTCTAAGGTTCCTTACTGCGATTTCTTTAGTATTATAGTTAATGTTGTGTGACTTGGCCGTTGAAGGGTATACAAGGGTACAAAGCCAGGTGCTCCATGACACCATTGCACCAATCTGACGCCAGAACCGCTTGTGTACCCTTCAACGGCCAAGTCACACAACATTAACTATAATACTAAAGAAATCGCAGTAAGGAACCTTAGACTTGGCACGACTTTGTCTAGATTTCATTACTTTTTAGAGATAAACAAGCAGCTCCATCGAGACCTGGCTAGTTTTTTACAGAATGTTTTTGGTGGGATTTCTTTTACGGGTAGGTATGTGATAGTAATTAATAAGGCAAGAAAGTCATAGTGTCAATAGGACTGGATTGTATTTGCTTCAAGGTACTCGTATATCAACAATACTTCCAAAAATTAAACAATTAAATCCAAAAATTAAACGGGACAAATAAAAACTATCTCTCTCAAAGCAAAGACTTTTGCGAGAATATTCGTTAATAAAAGTTTCGTTATTTTGGTGGGTCTGGGCTTCGGCTATGTCGTGCTTACCATTTACCTACGGGACACCTTGTATACATATAGTTTCGTAAGTGATTTTGAGTTACTAAAATTATTTTTCTATGTATCTACCTATAAACAGACGCTTTTGTATAAATTATTATTACCGACATGTAATTCTTAGAATTCCGACTGCACTTGGATAATAATATCAGCATCTCGATTTCTCGGAATTGCGCCGGTTTATCAAATAGCGGTATGCAACAGCCGCAAACAACATTTTCCATCCGCAAATTCGCTTCGGAAAACCGACAGTGTGAGTATTTTCCTCTTTAAGTGAAAGCCTCCAGGCGTACATACAATAGCGTGCCAAAAACCTGTAACGGAACTTCAGTAAGCGTGAAACTTGTCTACCCGTGAACGATATACCTTATAGAATTTAGTCATAATACGTAGAAGGAAAGAGAGGTAGAGGAAGGCCACGGAGAAGCTACTTTGACCAAATTAAAGAGAAGGTGGATGTCGTGACGTACCAGGCTGCAAAGGAACTGGCCTGTGATCGAAGTGCATGGAGAATGCTGCACCGAAAAGAGGATTACTCTTAAATATAATGATGATGACGTAGGCCCCTGACTCCACGGAAGAGTAATGGGAACAAAGAAGAAGAGAACAGTGTCCATAAGCATAAAGTTTCCGGCACTCCACGGTTGGAATTCACGTCAGTCCCCGTAGCATGACTTTTATCGAGGCGGATTTAACCAACAAAATGGCGGTTTATCAGCATTTTTGACGTCTATAGTTGGTTGTATATCGTCGAGAGCGATATATAACCCACTATATACGTCAAAAATGCTGTTAAACCGCCATTTTGTTGGATAAATCCGCCTCGATAAAAGTCATGCTCCCCCCGCTGGAACTCAAATGAATCTCGGCTGCAGCGTGCTGTCTAATTCGCAAGGAATGCGGAACGGGGCGGCAGGCGCGGGCGCCGGTCCAGTTGTTATGGTCGTGTCGTGAACTGTCGCACACGGGAGGAACGCTTCGTGCTTCGTGGCTGTGTCGTCGTCGGCTAAATCCAGGGTTGCCAGATGCGTTTTTCTGTTTCTCCCCAAATTTAAATATTTTTTTCTCCAAAACGATACTATTTTCCATGGTTTTACCCAAAGTCTCGTTTTTTCCCTCATTCTAAGGCATATTTCGCCTGGTAGTATTAAAGACAATGTTTTTGTTAGTGGTTCTACCAGTAAAACTACAAACAAATGGCATTCACTGTAGTTTAACTAAACTTTTTGTCTATGGTATTGACATAAAAAAAAACTAAATCGTATAAAGAAAGTTTATTCAAATAAATTTAATATATTCATGACAACCATATTATTATCCTCTTCATCTACGACGTCATTTCTACCCAAAACTATTAAAAAAATTAAGTACCCAAAACTCTCCACTGTGTTTTCTTTTTCTCCAAACATTTCTCCAAAGATTTCTTTTCTCCAAATTTTCTCCAGGAGCCAAATTTTTACCCAGAATTGCGAGAAAAATACCCAATCTGGTAACGCTGGCTAAATCTGTTGTGGGCACCGCGCCAAACCCCCGCCTCGGTTCTCGGAGACATACGACGTCACCTGAACCACACTCCGCATGATGCATTCCGAGTGATTATATCAAATACTTCCCGTGACTAATAGTGATGGTAGGTCGCTATAAAACGACTGAAATTGTAAGGCGCAGTCACTAATTCGTTCCAGAGCGATGGAGTGAGAATAAACTGCTATTGAATGTTCGCTTTCATCCAATGTACATACGACAGCACGTGAGAGGGTCGTGTGTACTTGCTGAACTGCACCCAACTTCCTTAGGTATACGATTCCACTTTGAAGTAATTTGATATCCCCTAAAATTATTCTGTCTCTGAATAAAAGCAAGTCTATTCGGTACTTAATTGTTTCAGTTGGCTACACGCTAAGGTATCATTAAATTTTGAAACTGTCTACAGGGTGTTAAAAGATCCCAAGGAACTATGCCCGGGAAATCAACGGTTTCCGAGTTAATGAGGTTCAAAGTTGGACTTTTCAAAACTTTATTTTTGCAGAAATGTATTCAGTATCTGGTTCTCAACATACCTTCTCAAGAACATCTCAAGAATATCTAAATTATTAATATTTCTTACAAAAAACGACTTTAAAATTGCAACCCGCAACGTATTCTTAACATCGGCACTTCAAGCTTAAGTAACTTAAACTGATACCTACGCTTGCGCAATATGACTTCTGTGTGTTACACGTCCATTGCGTGATAAAATATTTTTCAAAAATATAACCTAAAAAACCAAAATCATTTCCCAGCAATAATTTATCGAAAAAGTACTTTGTTTTGGTGTCTAGTATGTGTGGCTTTCGGGTCTGATAGCGGTCTTTTAGCACCCTGTATTACAGCACGAGTCACGAGCAAGTTGGTTCAATTCGTGATACTCGTAGATTGCATTGTTTACTCTGAATATATGTGTCTAGCTACAAAGGTCGAGCGTTATGTAAAGCCACATGGAATTGCCGTGGCATTATGGCACAGCGGAATCTACCTACTACTATACAGCTTATAGATTGTCACACAATCAGTCCATTGCATGCAATGCAGTGTTTAGAATAGCGAGCACGACACTGACATGATGTAGCTCTAAACAGTTGAGCTGACAATTTCTTGCTCAAACAACCCATGTTTACATGCCCTATATCCTGTATTTTCGTGTTTTCAGGAGTGCAAAGCGCTTGGTTAACATGCTTCATCGGTTTTATCCTTGATCGAAGCTTCAGGGCCTGCGCAGACGACGCACAGTGGCGGACAAAAAGTCCGCGGCGCGCTCTTATTGAACGAGCGAGCGAAGCGAGCGTTCTCCGTATCTACTGGAACAATCCGGCGTTTGTATGTTTGTATGTATGTATGTATGTATGTATGTATGTATGTATGTATGTATGTATGTATGTATGTATGTATGTATGTATGTATGTTTGTATGTATGCATGTTTGTATGTATGTATGTTCGTTCGACGATAACTTGAGTAAAGGTCGGATCGTTATGAAATTTGGTAGGCGGGTTTTTAAGTTCGAACATGAGCCAAATCGGTCGAGGGGTTGCCGAGTTATGGAGTTGTCAAGTTTATATGGGGTTGCAAGTTCATAGTTCCGGGCGAACCACTAGTTATTACAGTAATAAGCAGTGATCGAATAATCGGATGCATATTTACCTAAAGTTATTTTTTGGCTCAGAAATTATGGAAGCGGCTTCTTAAAACATATTTTTTAAATATAAATCCCGGGATTTCAGAAAATTCGGGAATGCAAAACTAATCGCATACGTAGCATGGAGACGACTTATTTAGCGTGTAGTATTATGAATTTAAAAAACCCGGGACTCTGGTACAAAAGTGCATTCCATATTAGCAAACACCTGAACGCAAGTATCTGTATTCACCCGACCAAAACACTGTATTCGTCGATTCCGGAATCCCGGGATTTTTTCGATACAAAAGTGCATTCCATAACAGCCAACACCTCAACTTTAGGTAAATATGCATCCGATTATTCGATCACTGGTAATAAGGTTGCCTTTGTCTGCGTATACCGCCAGGCGAGACGAGGACAATGCAACCATAATACTGTAGTAATAAGAGCGCGCCGCGGACTTTTTGTCCGCCACTGTGCGTCGTCTGCGCATGCTCTCATCGTGATTCGTAGCTGTTATTTAAATCGAGGTCAAATTCAGCCCTGTAATCAAGATTATCTGCCGATTTATGAATTGAGAAATGCACTAAGCAAATACGTAAGCCTCTGCCTGTCTCTGCACACTTCTCACAAAAGAGCGTGACACAACGATACTTAAGTATTTACTTAGTAAAATTCTCAATTCAGATACCGGGCCTAAATGTTCGTCATTAGTCGTTCGTTACACTTTAATTTTATCCGCGTTTACTACTGTATTACAAGATGAGGCAATATTTTTCAGATAGCCGCGGATACATCAATTATGTATGACGAATAAAGTTAATCAATTGGCTTCCATAAAATAACATTCATTACACAAAGTGATTCTTTAGGATTTAGGATTTACCTTTTAAGGTTGTTTGTCGGTCTTGATCTCTAATTGTAGGTATGTATGTAATTTTCATGAATTATATTGTTGTTATGTACACAAGACAGCACGTAGACGCTTACACGCGTGCACTCTATTCAGTTATGTTTCGGAGGACTTTGCAACTACAGTGCGTCTATGTGCTGTCTTGTGTACAGACCTACATCAATAATCAGGTAAACTGTGATGTGCCATAATAGAGTGCTGTTTTTAACACCTGACTCAAAAAGAGGAGTGTTATAAGTTTGACCGCTATGTGTTTGAGGGTGTGTGTGTGTGTCTGTCTGGCTGTGGCACAGTACGTCCGATTTGGATGTGGTTTTTATTATTTGAAACCAGGTTTTCTAGCGAGTGTTCTTAGATATTATGTTTCAGAATAGGTTTGGCCGTTTATGAGATATTTATGCTAATTTGAATCTAAAATGTATTGAAGTATTTTTTAAAATTAAGTAGTTATAGAGTAAAGTAGAGTAGAGCCGAAAACTGGCTGAACCGTAGCACAGTTAGGCGCAACGTGGCGGCTTAGAAAGGAAATTAGCATGTGCATGCTGGAGGCGGATATGTGGCAAACTGTAAGTGCGGATGGCTTAGCAAGTTACACTCTCGGTGGCAAGTTTGGTTACGTGCCCCAATTACCGAAAGCGCGCGAAAGGTCGGCCGCCGCGCCGCGCCGCATCGCATACAACTTCATACAAGTCTTACAACGGCGCATCTGCACGGACGAGCGTGAACGAAACGATTCAATAAAAAAATCGATAGATAGGATATGGATAGAGAACTTTTATTGCACGAAAGAACATTACAGAAAATATCATAAAAATAAAAGTACAAGTGGCGGTATTATCGCTAAAAGCGAACTTTTTCAGGCAACAACTGTTGGTGTTGGATGGACAGGACTGAGTATCAGGAACCTGTCGGCCATCTGTCAGACAGAAGTATAGCAAAGTAGAGATAAATTGTGTAAATATACGTTCTAAAGTGTAAAAAGAACTTGGTGTCTTTGCTTATGCTTTTAGAAATAAAGGAGATATTTAATTGAATGGGTTATCTTCGTTTGTAACAATTCTGGAAAGTTAACTTTGCTTTTCATTCGAATCTTTTCTCCGGGAAATATTCAATGTTAACTTCGTTTCTATTTTCCTTCACAAATCATAAGAGTTTCCAATGACCCAGTATACAATGAATACAATGATCTCTGATAGATATCGATGAACATGGACAGAGATGAAGTTCTCTCCATTTGTTACTGTCACATCCTTTCCGCTCCACTCCTATCATCTCCTATCAACTGCTGTTATTTTTTGTAGAGCAACATAAAGTTCCTATGAAAGTTACCCAATATGTAGGTAGGTTTCATGTTTCAAAATGTTGCTCCGCAAAAAGTTACCATTAGGATTCAGCATTTGGTTTCGTAACTTTTTATTTGGGCGTAGCGAACGCATTCCAGATTTGGTCGATGTAGGCTGGATGCATTTAATAGAAATAGAAATAGAAAAAATTACAATTACAATAAATCAATTTAAATACAATTTATCAGATTGCACCAAAAAGGTAGCCGCCTATTTCCGCCTTTTATACTTAAGTAAGTAAGTAATAAAAAGCATTTATTTGTTACTGCAATCACACACACATAGTACAATTATTAACTTAATCAGTTATGTATGTGAAGAACCGACAAGCGGGTTGTAGGTAGTATAAATGAATGTAGAGTCAGAGGCATAAAAAATGCATAACTGGTTGGGCTATGTTAAGAGTGACAAATTTGAACAACTTCAAGCTTCTTATTAAATTTAATGTTAATCTTAAATAATCTGCCGTTGACGGTAGTTAGTATTCCGCCTTACCTATTCACTAATTGGCAATTACAACACGGGATGGCAAAAGTGCTCCGGGGCTATACCGAAATGGTGCACGGAAAAACATCCCCGAGTGAAAGTAGAGTACATCTCATAAATAACATTGTACGAGTATATTATTATGGGCCTTGAATTTCTACTGAAACTGAATTATATCTCTTTAATAAAATATTCATCGTGTCAACCGCTACGGGTTATTTTAAATTATTTGGGCGAATAATGCATACGTACCTACCTACTAAAGTTATTCCCGAATTTTCAAAATAATTCCCACGGGTGAAGTCTATTGACGATCCATATTTGTTTTTTAAGCAGTCTAATTTACATAGGGTAGGTTTACCGGATACACCCGCCCTAAGTAAATTTGTATTTATAAAAAAAATTGAAACTGCTGACAAAACGGGATATCTCACAAAAAACATTTTCTAACGTTTAACAATATCAACTGGAGAAGTGGAGAAGCGAAATTTCTCAAAGCAGGTTTTTAAAAAATTTGGTCACTAAAATTCAGCCATACAACTTACCCTATATCTGAGAACATTCTTCATGAAGTCTCTATCTAATATGCAGGAAAACATCTTGAGGAAAACAGCAGTTTAGTTGGCTCCTATTGAGCAAACCTACATCTAAACACGTTTCAGGCACTGCATGGTTTGAGTAGTCCGTTATTCCATCTCGTGTGTGAGCTGTGAAGGCCGTCCAGTTTTTGAAACCTGAAAATTCAGGTTTCAACCGACGTCATGACACCGAGCTGGCAGCGCCATCTATCGACCTGAAGCAGTACTGACCTAGTTTCAGAGCCGACGACCGTCCAGCCGCGACGGCGACGGACGGCGCGTACTTCAGCGGTCACCATGCGGTCCCGCGTGCGGCGGTGGCGCGAGCCCACGGACACGCTGCCAGCGCCCTCCTCGCCCTCAGCTATCGGCAACATTATCCCGGATTCGGAGCACCAAACCACTTAGTTCAAAAAACACTTAACAGATGGCGCTGAATAGTAGTTTCAGGAGGTAGAGATCACATGTTTGGTTTTTCAGCTTGTCTGTAGTAGAGCTGTTTTACTGTGGGCCAAATTAAGATAGGTAATTGCAAGATGAGACAATATTTAACAACATTAAGTATTATTAGGGAGGAAGGCATCTGGTACCTTCTTCTAGGTACTCTACGAAAGACTCATTCGTAGAGAAATTTTCGCACAATATTTTCTTGAAATCATTAACGTACGGTACTCACTTATGGGATTGCTTTGTATGGCATTTGTCGTTCGACTACATGTAGATACATTAGGTTAAGATAAGAGCTATTTTTGGTTGTAGAGAATCTACCGTAGAGTATCAAAAACAATTCTAAGTATGCCTCTTCTCTACCTAATTATACATTAGATGTAAATATGTTTTTTTCTGTATTAATTAGGTACTTGTCACAGGATATAATTAACGAATAATAGATCAGAGTGCGTCTTGAGATATTGTGAAATACTCGTAGGTATATCTACAAGTCATTAGCGACGTAGCTTACATCATTCAGCTAAGCCTAAGCGCATTATGATGATAGATTGTATAACAATTATTCGTACCTATACATGCCTTCAATGGTAGCTACAAATATCGCATGGTACTAAATTATTTGGCTGATGTTCAGGCATAAGATATACGCTGTTATTATACGCATTATTGATTAATAAAAATAGGTCTTTCATTAGGATTATGGCACGTGACTCAAATTAGGCCAGCACAACTCTACAATCTTCAGGGTGCCAAAACCCCTACCATATTATTCTGACTTTTGATGATATAGTTTCTTTTCGAGTGAGATGCCTTTGGTAGTAAAGTAAGTTATCGAATGAGGTAATGGCTACCTCATGCGATTTCTTGTCGTGTATTTGGTTAGAATCCCCGTGGCGACAAGCACTTCTTCTCGCAATAAACGTTTCTCTCTAAAAATCAAAATCTGCATAGAGAACTATAAAACGCAGAAAATTTCAGTAGTCCGATGAGGATCTTGACGTACGTGTTTCACAGTTTGATGTTTTTTTTCTTATTGCGAAGAAAGGTGATATTTCATTGAAAAAATAATTATCCACGTTCATTAAGACTTTTTTCGAGGTGTTTTACTGATTGCGAGTACCTAACTTTATTTTCGCGTTGCGGTAAAACCTGCTATGTCCCGTTTTTCAGCAAAACTAGCGAAATCATCCGTCAATTTATGGTTACTTGTGCTGTAGGTAATCTTAGTAAAATGGTATTTCTCTTCAAAATATTTTTCACGTAAGTTATGAATCGTAAAGTGTTCGGTAGGTACAATAACATTATCTTTGTATTTTATTATTCACTCGAAAGTTTCGCAAGTTCTTTTGTTTTGATAATTATAATTTTAAGGTTGGTAGAGCCGAATATTTTCGGAAGCTCGGCGACGCTGCTAACCTTCGGCACGCTTGTAAACTTGCTTAAAATAATAATATCATTGTATACTTTTATAACATCATTGATTGTTTAGATAGAGATGTTTAGATAGATAGAGGAAAACTGTCTATGAACTGCCTACTTGCGTTTTGTATTCTTTGTTATTAACTCCAATTAAGTCTTCAATGAGAGTAAATCGGCAATTAATGTAACGTAGCTACGTAGGTAGGTACTCATTAGAACTGTCACTTGAGAATATATTTTCCTGATTGAGTCCTTTAGTTTTTATATATGTACATCGATACCTCGATATTATGACGTGGTTAAATATGATTAGAATTTAATGACTCAAATACTAGTTAAGGGGTTGATGACTCCCGCATTGTACATTTTATAAATAGATGTTGATGTTACTTATACTGGTTCAGCCTCAACATATTATCTGGTGGTTTATCCATTTCTGCATGCAATAGTGTCATAAATATTGTCTCATCCCGGATAAAAACCTGATTTTATTTCGTCTCCTTCCAGTGTCTGAAAACCACATCAATACACTACACACGTCACAAGCACATAAACATCAATGTAACGGTAATCCAAAGGTGTAAGTATCAATTGTACACAAAATTGTCACAGAGGGGTTGTTGTATCACGCCCATTAACATATTTGATAAACTCCTTACATAACAAATACTTTAAACACAATAATCTAGTACAATATTAATTTCAATCCACGTTTATATCAGTCGAGGCGTGGTGGGTGAACTGCGCGCGAGTCCGCACCACCGTGAAATTCTCACACACCGGATGACACGCCGCTCTTTTGAGAGCATCCTCTCTTCTTCGAAATATATCACCGATGATAACTCACTGTCTGTCACGCTTTCTGTCACAAGTAACTCGCGAGAGCTAACCGCGCGCTAAATACCTCTGGAAGATTTTCTTTCAAGTTACCCGACGCTGCATTCAGCTTTGAATTAAAGCTTGATGTAAATATTAGGTTGCATTTGTAATTGAAAGCAAAATGAGGTCGCATATAGGGGCGCAGTTCACGACTGGGTCTTGTCGGCGCTGGCGCGTGCTACAACGCTTCGATTGGAACGAGCGAGCGAGCTCCCCTTGCCTCGTTACTTCTTGGAATCAAACTCCCCAGTGAGCTGCAATTTATTCTAACCAGGAAACACTTTATACTGTTTCCTTAGGTATTTTCGTAGCTTCGATTGCTAAAAGATTTCAAGACTGTTAAGATTACCACCTATGCCGTTAGATAGATAAAAGGTAAAGTAACTGCCATGAATCTGTCCTTTAGTGGACTGATGGAAATACTTATTAATATAGAAAGCGATAAAATATATGTGAGATATATGCGGTGTGTTTACGCGCCGACGACGCAGACAGGAATAACTCGTGGCAGAGATTCAAATATGTCGCGCTCTGCCCTAAACTCCATCGCGATGGGAGGCAATCGGAGAAATGTTACGTGCGGACCATTACACACAGATATATTCCACAGGTAATCTCGCACAGAAATATCTGAGAAGAAACTATACTATTTAAAAAATAAATACATCAGGCTGACAATCCATCTTCATTAAAAACGGAAGCGATGGCGCAAGTCTCATTTGCCAAGAATTTTCAATTTCAAGCGCCAAATAATTTGATGTCAACACTTGAAAATTTTGACAAAATATGTTCTAATTACTTGAAGGCTTGACGAGTCACGACACGACGGACTAGCTAGATTATTCATTACCACGTTACTTAATCCGTATGACAAGAGGTCGAAATATTGTAGATTCCTTAATCTAATAACCCTCCTTCTGGGGCAGACGGGTAAAAATGTAAAGGAAAATTAACGAAACACGAACGCTACGAATCAAAGGTCATGGCGAGCGATAATCTCAGGGAAGAGTATTATTCAGGATTTTTTTAACTTCTACTCACTGAAAGTAATTTGAACATTAATTTTACGTTTTGTAAACGGTTCCACTTATACAAGGTGTTCCAAAAGATGCTAACTCTTTTTACAGGGTAATAGCACCCGGTGAAAGGGATCACAACCTAATTTTTTTTTTGTTCTATGACGTTCCGTTGATTTTTAAATTAATAAAATGTAAACGCTGTGGCGGGAGAAAAGTATTTTTAAATATTGTTTTCATTGGCTTTCTGATGTGTATGCGATCTAACTGCGTACGGCAGTAATAAACCGGCTTTCGTTCCAAGTGGTTGTTTCATTAATCACCAACATATCATTGACGACGACGTTGTGGATTACCCTACTTACGAAAAACAAAAAATCATAAAATGTCTTTTCAAATAAATATCAGCCAGTTTAACCATAATGTGGATGACTGGCATATATTCAATGGACGGATGAAGCAGTTTTTCAAGATAAATAAAGTGTTGGTGGAAGATCAATGTGCAGTGTTACTAACATACCTATCGGACGAGTCGTTTCGCTTGGCGCGGAACCTAATCTACCCGCGCGATCTTGAAGCGGCGACCTACGAACAGCTGGTGAATGTACTCAACCTACATTTTGCACCGAAAAAGGCTTCGTATGCAGATAAAGCAAAATTCTACTCAGCAATGAGGGGTCCTGGCGAAAAATTTAGCGACTGGGCGGCTCGACTTAGAGGTCTTGCCATAAACTGCAACTTCGGAACCGCCCTGGACCCAAACATACTCGATCGTTTCGTATTGGGTTTGGGACCTGGACCAGAGCGTGAAAAACTCTTCGAACAGGATCCAGCAACCTTGACGCTGACGAGGGCAGTAGGATTGGCGGAGCAGGCAGCTTGTGCGCGGCAAGCAGGAGCTGTGGGTGCAGGGCTCAGTGGTATCCCAATGAAGGAAGAGCCGATCTATCACACCAGTTTGAGGGGACGTCCCGGGGGCAGGGGCGGCATGCATCGGCGCGGGGGCGCAGGTCGTGGGCAGGGGCATTCGTCTCACGCTCAGGACAACGATGGAGTTCCTCGATGTGAGGTGTGCGGGCTGAAGAACCACGAAGCCGAAAAGTGTCGTTATAAAAACTACAAGTGTCAAAGTTGTGGGCACAGAGGCCATCTGAAAAAGGCATGTAAAAATAAAATGCGATTAAATAACATGGATGAGCAGGCCGGTAGTGGTGATAATGACTCGGAATGCGAGGAATGTAAAGTTTTCAACTTGAGGTATGTAAACAACAAACCTTTTATTATCTCTGTGCGGGTTCATGATGTTTTGCTAGAAATGGAGCTTGATTCGGGGTCAGGGACCTCGGTGATGTCTGAGAAATTATACAAAGCCAAGTTCTCTTACCTAAAGCTGAATAAATGTAATTTAAAAATGTGCCTGTATAATGGACATAAGATATCACCTTTGGGTTATATTGAAGCAAATGTTAAATACAATGACTCGGAAAAAAAGTTGAGCATATTCGTTATCAGGGATGGAGGACCGCCGCTATTGGGCCGTGATTTCATGTCGGTTTTTGGGGTTGTTTTCACCTCCCTTAATCAGAATAGCGTGGTGAATGCATCGGATTTGCAAACATTGTTGAAACAATTTAGCGTCTTGTGGTCAGAGGAGTTAGGTAAATTCAATAAATTTGAAGTGGAATTACACCTAAAACAGGGATCAGTACCAAGATTTTTCAAACCACGTCCATTACCCTTTGCTTTAAAAGCAAAGGTTGAGTCCGAGTTAGAAAATTTAGTAAAAATTGGGGTACTAATTCCGGTCAGATACGCGCAATACGGAACACCTATTGTGCCGGTGTTAAAACCTAACGGAGACGTCAGAATTTGTGGCGATTTCGCTCTGACCGTCAATAAAGACCTTCACGTAGACAAATACCCGATGCCACGAATCGAAGAAATATTTGCTATTCTGGGAGGTGGAGAACAATTCACAAAACTTGACTTGAAGTTAGCTTATAATCAGCTGGTTTTGTCAGAAAATTCACAAGAGCTCACTACGATCAGCACAACAAAGGGGCTGTTCAAATATTCACGTCTGGTGTACGGCTTGGCTAGCGCGCCGGCGATTTTTCAACGTACTATGGAAGCAGTCCTATCAGGCATAGAAGGAGTTAGTATTTTTATTGATGATGTAGCTATCACTGGTCCAACGAGAGAGATTCATTTAGATCGTTTGAGATTGGTTTTAAAACGGTTGCAAGAGGCAGGATTAAAATTAAAAAAAGAAAAATGTGAATTTTTTCAAGACAGTATCACATACCTAGGGTATGTAATTGATAAAACAGGCCTCCACAAATGTCCGTCAAAAGTTGAGGCAATTTTGAAAGCCCCAAGCCCTAAAAACATTACCGAACTAAAAAGATTCCTAGGAATGACAAATTATTATCGGAGTTTTATTCCGAACGCGTCTTCATTGCAGAGCCCGCTCCATGAGTTGTTAAGGGCGGGCGCCCCGTGGGAATGGAGCGAGCGACAGAGTCATGCGTTTGATTTAATAAAGCGGGAATTAGCATCAGAGCGAGTGTTAGCTCATTTTGATGGGGACGCTCAGATCATTTTGACAGTTGACGCGGGACCGGAAGCTTTGGGGGGGGTAATTTCCCAAATTTGCAAAGATGGAACCGAGCGACCATTAGCATTTGCTTCGAGATCGCTAACGGTTAGTGAGAGAAATTACAGCCAAATTCAAAAAGAAGCGACCGCTATCATCTTTGGCGTTAAACGGTTCCATCAATATTTGTATGGCCGTCAGGAACCATTCATATTGAGAACAGACCACCGGCCGTTATTATCGATTTTCGGTCAAAAGAATGGAATCTCTGTAATGGCAGCCTCAAGGTTGCAAAGGTATGCAATTTTTTTATCAGCATACAATTACAGCATCCAATACACTACGGGTAAAAACAACCCGGTGGCTGATTATTTCTCGCGTGCACCATATGAAAATAATTCCGTCGGTATGGATGAGGAGGAGTACTTACCCTTAACAAACGTGTTTAACGTAAACATAGCTCCGGTCACTTTTACGGATATAAAAATAGCGACAGAGAGCGATGCAATCTTGAGTACCGTTATTAAATATGTGCAAGGGGGATGGCCTAGGAAAATTATGTGTAAAAAAATCCTACCGTACTTTAATTGCAAAACTGAACTAGACGTGGTACAAGGGTGTCTATTACGAGGACACCGAGTGGTAGTACCAACAATTTACAGAAATGACATGTTGTCAGAACTTCATAGAGGTCATTTAGGTATTGTGAAGACGAAGTCTTTAGCGCGAGCAAAGATGTGGTGGCCGGGTATCGATTGCGACATCGAGCAGGCGATAGCCGCGTGCGAGTCGTGTTGTTTACTACGCAGCGCGCCGCCCCGCGCTCCGCCGGCGAGCTGGCCACGCCCGTCCGCTCCATGGGAGAGGATACACATTGATTACATGTCCATCGCGCAAAATACCTACCTGATCGTAGTGGACGCTCATAGCAAGTGGTTAGAGTGTGTACATATGGACAAAGGCACAACTACAAACGCGTTGATCACAAAACTAAAATACATTTTTTCGCGGTTTGGGTTGTGTAAAACTTTAGTGTCGGATAATGACGTTAAGATTAAGTCAGACGAATTTGATTTATTTTGCAAATCACAGGGCATTGAACATGTAACATCGCCGATTTATCATCCATGTAGCAATGGACTGGCCG
Source organism: Zelleria hepariella (assembly GCA_949319315.1). Taxonomy (NCBI): domain Eukaryota; kingdom Metazoa; phylum Arthropoda; class Insecta; order Lepidoptera; family Yponomeutidae; genus Zelleria; species Zelleria hepariella. The sequence continues at coordinate 9,340,227 of OX439390.1, read as the reverse complement.
AAAACTCGGTCCGAACCTGTAAAAAAATGATTAAGTCTATCATGCACAACAAACATACAAAGTGTATTGGTGAGGAACTGGCTAACTACCTATTCGAGTATCGTAACACAATACACTGTACAACCGGTTTTACTCCAGCTAAACTGATGTTTGGCCGGGAGTTACGTAGTAAATTAGATCTGATTTTACCACCAAATACTAGTAAACCACCACGTGTAGACCACGAAATAGGACAAAATGACCATCAGAGACATTTTAAGATAGGTGACAAAGTTTGGGCACGGTGGTTTATTAATAGAAAACCTTTATGGGCAAAAGGGACGGTCAGACAAGTCTTAGGTAGACGAATGTATTTAATACATTATACTGAATACAATGAAACAGACAAACGACATGTACAAGACATGTTGACATGGTGACATGTTGTCACTTTCACAATGTTTTAACAACTCCACAATGTTTTAACAACTCAAAGCTATACAAATGCACCTTCACCCACAAACATATTTTTAAATTTTAGGTGTAATACCAAAAACAAAAAAGTTATAAAAATTTTCAATTTTGACGTTATAAAATAAAAATTATTTTTCTACTTTTTTTACAGAATTGACATCCTGTTGACCAGTAGGTTTTACCCTGTAAAAAGAGTTAGGATGTTTTGTAACACGTTGTATTTATTGATGACGGGATAGTCGACTAGTTTCGGTTTCCCAGTTGAAAATTCTTTATTATATTATAACATGCCTAAGTAAATACATATGCGAATATGACGAGATTTATTCGGCACGATAATTATATACTCTTATATCGCAAAACAGCTTTGATTGATGAAGTGAGCAGAATGTCTGTGGACTCTACAATAAAGAAGAACGAAAGATCATACAATATAATGATCGAAATAACAATAAATCAAGGAGAAAAGTTTTTATGAAGAGTTACATATTGGCATTTCATGAAAATTGTTAGCTTACTCTCGTTATCTAAGATTTTGCTGAACTACGAGACCATACTTCTTGTGAGAGAGATTTTTTTAGCCAGCTTCTAAAATTTACTTCTTAATCATGAGACCGTCGAACTTTGAGACGAATTTCTGAAAGCAACTGAATGCACTTAAAAGTCAAAATATAAAAAGTGAGACTCTCAATTCTTCTTACCTCATGCATGCAATCTACCTTGCTTGACAATAGCTAGATAAGGTTGGCCAAATTAACTAGCAAATCTATAAATAAATTATTGTGTGCGTGAAGACATGTTTGCGTGAAATACATATTCTGCCGCTCGCAACATCATCCCTTCGGTGACGACAACTGCCCTTTTCCACATTGACCCATTGACCCATCATAACACGAGTCTGTTCAAGTAAAAGGAGACGTTATTTTTGTCGTCTCCCAGATCAATTAAGGAGGCAGTAACCAATTAATTCCATACCATAGTATTTTATGCCATAACTCTCAAGTATCATCCGTTTAATTGTGTAAAGGTGAGCGAATACTGAAGCACGTTAGTTATTACTAATAATTTAATCGTTTTCCTCCTAAAGATGTATACTAGCCATGGTACTTCTGAAGAAACATAGAATTATGTCGCTCGCTATGCTGAATAACAGCATAGGAATTTTATAATCCATTTTGCAAAAAATAAAACGAAATTAAATTAATCCGAAAGCACATCAGCTACCTTCTGGCTTACTATGTACAATGCGTTCGCTAACGTAATAAACAACCCGCGCGGGGAACTAAGTGATACCTCGCTCCCTGTAATTCCTTTATTTCCTGGCAGCCTTCGTGATCCAACTCAACTTGTCACAATTTATTTGTCGACGAAATTCAGTGCCATGAATCTCCTTAATAATATCTTATTTCGCGAGGAAAAGCGTGATTTTACTGAAGCAATGCGTACTTAATAAGTGTATTTAATTTTGACTCTTATTGAATACGTGAAGCTTCGCAAGCTTTTGCTGGCTCTATGAAATATGTATGAGAGACCGAGTGATATTTATTATTGAAGAGTCTAAATGCAAATGTAATCATCGCTTGTGTATTCAAAATCTATCTATTGCCCCAAATCCAATTATAATTCATTCTCTTTGTAAGCAAAAAATTGATTTTCCACATATTCCGTAATGTTAGGATTAAAAGCGCGGAACAGAAGCTAATGCATTTATGTAGGTTAAGTGAAATCTCAAAGTTGTTAGGCACGATTTAACAAGTTAGTGACGGCATGAAATAACATCAGGAACTTTCCTCTGGAAGCGAACGGGTTCGCCTGTATCAATCCATTGAATGGGAAATAGCCCTTTTAACGGCCAATTAACAGAGCCGATTCTCGACTACCCAATTTTGTTTGTTCGACGGGAAAACGGCATTACCTAACCGTGAACATGAAACAGGAATACAAAGTTCATTTGCAATTTTAAATGTAGCTGTGTAATTACTTTAAAATATTTTGTTATGCTGAGGTACCTACCTACTACAACAGAAAACACCTTTACAACTTTTATTCTGTAATGTTCGGTGGCTGTAATAGATCATAATCCACCACCATCAAAATTTAATTATTAACTAGTGGTTCGCCCCGAACTATGAACTCGCGACCCCATATCTCAGCAACCCCTCGACCGATTTGGCTCATGTTCAAACTTAAATATTCTCTTGGCCTCATTTACCTGCCTACCAAAATTTCATGACGATCCGACTAAATTTACTCAAGTTATCGTCGAACGAACATTCATACATACATACATACGTCCCCACCCACGCCGTAGATATTAAATTATTTTTACATTTTGTTTCATTTCACATTGAATGTTTTCTGTTCGCCGCTTTATCTTATTTCAAGTTTTTGTGCCTCTAGATCATTTTGGATTTTTTGTAGTTTATCTAGTATTTCTTCCATTTTAAGTTTTGTATAGGAATATCTTGTAGTTTTGAAGTAAAGCGACCTCTATTGTTGCATATAAGGACTTTTTGGTTTATAATTTTGAAAACTAGATGGCTCTGATAAATCATTTTTAGTCACGCCCTCTGTTAGGAAGTAGAATAACAATATAATTGATTTTTTTTAAATAGATGGCGCTGCTTTGTATTTTCTAATCTGGTTTACTTTGGATTTGGTTATTTTTGGATTTATTGGATTAAAATAGAGTTCTTGTTACGGATTATTTCGCGACCCGTCAAAGTTTATTTTTATCGTTTCCACTGAGTTTTACGTCCGATATCCACAATATTGTTTCCAAACAGAATTTGTATTTTTAGTTCACTTTTTTAGTTTTTATCACTGGTTTCACTGTTCACTGATTAGATTTACGTTTTTATCACTTTTAAAATCACTTTTTAGCACTATTTTAATGTTACTGAGAGGCAGAAGTGGCGCCCTCTCTCATCCCATATAACATTAACAACCCCATATCTCGGCAACCCCTCGACCGATTTGGCTCATGTTCGAACTTAAAAATTCTCTTTGCCTCATTTACCTGCCTACCGAATTTCATGACGATCCGACTTAATTTACTCAAGTTATCGTCGAACGAACATTCATACATACATACATACATACATACATACATACATACATACATACATACAAACGCCGGATTGTTCAAGTAGACTCGGAGAACTTCGCTCGCTTCGCTCGCTCGTTCAATTATGGTTGAAAAAATTGGGACTAATACTTGAAAACACGCCACAAAAAATCCTACATAAAACTTTGGTCATTATTATCATTCGGAGCAAACTGAGAAAGGGTTTCCTCACGATGTTATTTTTCCGTTTCGGTCAGCTGTTGCGAAGTAATTACCAATAATAAGACCTGAAAGTAAAAAGGTGTAGAAATACTTCGCTGCTGAAGAAAAGGATGAATCGGATTACGCTGGCCATGCTGAAAAAACAGGTTCTATAGTTCTTTAATGGAATTCGTGCGTCGTTTCGACGGTTCTACTGTGTAAAGGCTCCCACTTCACTAGCCATTCGGAGAAAAACGTCGCCGGTTTTTCTTTTCGATCGTGCCCTACATCTTACGTTTACGTGGCAAGATCACGTAATCTTTCTACATATCTACAGTTGCTGAATTGTGTGATAAGATGATGGTCACTCAATGCCCGCTCCTCTAGCTCGAGGTACCTACTTGCGACTCAAGTAGTAATCAAGCCTCACTATCCGAGCATATTATCCATAGTGGCACTCCAGGAGAACTTTCAGTGCTATGCTATTTATAAGACAGGCGATGCCGGAGTCGGCGAAATGTATACGCTCAGCGAATAATCATTATTTATGAGCGCGTTGATTCTATTTTGTTTCGATTCCAACTCTACCGGGCGTCAACTCTCGTTGAATCGTTTATTTACTTAGGCTGGTATTAATAGTCCTCTGAGATCACCTACTTGAGATCGGTCTCAAGTAGGTGAACTCAGAAAACAAAAATCACCGACTTGAGACATTGGCTTATTAATAAACCTATCTTAGGCGCGAACTTGAGTCCTCGATTTGAGTAAAGAATGAACTATTTGAACGAATGATACCATTTAAAGTTCAAAATGTGGTCAAAAAGCTTAAACGGAACTCAAAAGTACTAGGCGCCCATACATTATAAAGAGACTATTCGAAAGGCACAACCTGAGTTTGGCCTCCTTTTGGTCCATAAAATTGTCCATGGTCCGGTGTTATTCAGTTGTCCACTTGTCATTTCTATAATAGTCCAGGATTCCACAAACATAAAAGTGATGTTACAAGATATAACACGAACTCTACTCCAAATAGGTACTCGATTATAATAACTAGTGGTTCACCCCGAACTGTGAACTCAGGATGACTAACTTTTTGCTAACCCCATATCCACTCTTCGTCCGATTTGGATTTGGATGTTAGAATTTTAAAATTCTTTTAATTCCATTAAGCCGCCTTTATATTTTTATGACGACACAATCATTCATACATACAAACATACAAACATACTTCGATCGCTCGTTCAATATGACGACACAATTTTGTAGCGGCACCCTGGTCTAGACAAAAAGGAACAGATCTGACTCGCTTCAGCCATTTTTGAACGAGCGAGCGAAGCGAGCGAAGTTCTCCGAGTCTACTTGAACAATCCGGCGTTTGTATGTATGTATGTATGTATGTATGTTTGTATGTTTGTATGTATGAATGTTCGTTCGACGATAACTTGAGTAAATGAAGTCGGATCGTCATGAAATTTGGTAGGCGGGTAAATGAGGCAAAGAGAATTTTTAAGTTCGAACATGAGCCAAATCGGTCGGGGGGTTGCTGAGATATGGGGTCGCGAGTTCGTAGTTCGGGGCGAACCACTAGTTATTCAGCATTGTTATACGTTACTTTGGCAACAGAGAGCTTGATCTTGAGTGAGTAACTCAGCATATTAATAAAGCAGCGCTTACTTGAGACCGATCTCAAGTCCTCGACTTGAGTCAAGAATGAACTATTTCAACGACTTGAGTAAAGAATGTACTAGGCTACCATACATTAGAAAGAGGCTAGCCACAACCTCAGTTTGACCTTCAAAGAGGTTCGTAAGGTGAACAACTTTTTTCACGGTTTTCAGAACTGTCGAATAAAAGAAAAAACTTTTTCTACTGTCAAACATCAGTCAAACAACGAAAATAATTATTATAAAAATGTCTCGTAAATTCTTGTGATTTTCAGTATATTGAACGTTTTAGTCGGTTATGGATAATAAGTGGCGCCAGAGAGGTTATTTTCAATATTTTGGGCGAAAAATATCATGCCGGAAACTTCCAACAGAGAGCTTCAGTTCATTCGAGCTTCCGTTATTCGAGCTTCCGTTTTTCGAGCTTCAGTACCTTGCGGACCCAGTTGGATGACCTATACAAACGAGTTGCTGACAAGACAGGTATTTATTCACTATAATTGTATAAAATATACATAGTTCACGATACAAGTTACAGATATCGTCTAGTTCACGATACAAGTTACAGATATCGTCAGTTAGGTCTTTAAAATACCCCATCATCAACGTTTTTTGCGCATTTCATATAACTTTAGAGGTTACGTTTACGTAGAGAAAGTAGTAATTTGCCAAGCGAATTTATAATAAATTATAGAGCGACTGCAAACCTAACGTTTGATCGTTGCGCACATCATTCTACTACATTAATGTTTTATTTTGATTACAGGAAAATCAGAAAGTACCTACTGTCCGACGCATAATCGACGAAGTTAGGGCGTTATGATAGGAGGGATAAAAACCAAGGCAATTTTAAAACACCAGCGTTGGTCCCGAAACCTGAAATAATGTGTGGAGAATGAACACATAAAATGAGGGGAAGAATATTCGCAAATTCATGTCAGGTGTAGAAATTTTTGATGATGATTAGGAAACAATATTGTATTAATAAATATGTTACAACTCTCCCAGGCTTGTTTATTTTCCAATTAGAAAAAAAAAGATAATTATGTAACATTAATGAAGGTCTTCCCTATTCAGATTTATCTTCAAGTATCAACTTAATTTACTAAATACCTACTACTCGTCTGAATGATACCACACCCTCAAGTTTTCCCTACTATATCCGCTTTATATTTTATGCATGCCTAGTAACCTCTATGGTCCAACTGGGCTACTAGGTACGAGTAAAGAGGTTTGAATTGTTTGTTGTGCTGCCATCTACATGATATGTATTATACTACATGAAGCTATATAAGAGATTCCGGATGTTTATGCACGCCTAATACCTTCAGACCATTGACATGACGTCATTCACGTTACAGCACTCAAATTCTATTGTACACACGACAGCACGTCAAAGTGTACACTTTTGTTGTAAAGTCGCCCGTAACGTAAGCGAGTAGAGTGCTAGCGTGTAAAGGTCGACGTGTTGTCGTGTGTACGTGCGTTTCACGAAATAATTCCCTTGGATTGTACAAAAATAGTCCCTATTACATCGTAATAAGAGTTTCGTCAAGGGAACTCTTTCCTGAATTGGTATTTGAGTTTTAGATGGTGACGCGGTGGTGGCATAATGGGTAGAACAATGGACTCGGAATCGACGGATCCTGGTTCGAGTCCCGATGAGGGCATGTACCCTACCCATGACATTAATTTATTTCAAAGTCGCATACATACCTACCACTCCCTGACTGTGAAGGAAAACATCGTGAGGAAACCGGAGCGTCTGAGGCTATATACCAAACTAAACTCAAACTTCAGCTTACAGCTTATTTTTTTAAACCTCAGCTCTTCGGAGTTCTTTCTTGGTAATATGACTGTGGGGCTCTGAACTGCTGGAGTTTTGCAGCTCGAAGAACTCGGGCTGGTAAAAACACTTTTCTGGCTAGTCATAGCGATGTGGTAGAGGTGCCGGTCGAATGACGACGACAAATTATTTCACACCACAAGGTCCCTTTCCACGTAACTTCCGATGTCGACGATGGTCCTAAGTATATTGTTAAGCTGCAACTTCTTTCGGTAGGTTCGCTTTGGATGCGCGCTGACTAAACATGAAAGAAAATAACTCCCCTTCTTGCTTTGCGTAGTCGGGTAATAAAAAACACGAACTTGAGTCGGCTATCGCCTGCACTTGGAAATGACAGTCGCAAGTCTGGTCTCAAGTAGGTGAACTCACGTAAGATTGTGTCTATTAATATGCCAGCGACTCCGGTCTCAAGTAAGTGATCTTACAGATTCTTAACATTTTATGCATGCCTAGTACTCTAAACCACGTTGTATTGAAATTGAGACGTCACGGTCTGTCAAAAGATGAATGACTCACTCAATTCCGAGCTCAAGTCGGCTCTATTAATATGGCGTCGACTCAAGTAAGTCGACTCACTCAAGCAAGTCGGCTAATGTCAATGTCAATCTCAAGATCGTGTCTATTAATAAGCAGACAGCTACTCAAGTTTGACATTACCCAAGGCTTGACATTTACCTCCTTGAGATCGATCTCAAGTAGGTGAACTCAGATGACTATTAATACCACCCTTAGCCTTCGATCAAGGATAAAACTAGATACAACATAGAACTCTGAAATGTGTCTGGAAATATAGATGCCCAAATTGCCTTTGGGAGCTTATTTGCTCGTAAAAACTGTACACTAATGCAATAAGGTTGACATTCGAATATTAGACGTATGGTCGAAATGATGTTTCGTATTGTTCCATTGCTGATATCTTTTGTTTCTGTGGGGACAAGTTTTTATTGTGATTTTATACGTAATGCGGATTCTATGGGATTTAGTTCGGTGTACTTAGCTCTTGCAGCTATTATTTGAATTTAGAATTGTTTACCACTTTCACGAGAACACAGAGAGAACGACGCTAAGAGGCGTGGGCAGAGATGGGTAAATGCCCGGGTTAAAATCCACCGCTGGATTAAAATCCATTTCTGCCCAATAAACGCCGGGCATTTATAATAAACGCCGGGCGGAAATGAAATTAATTTTGTCCTTACATTCGGTGCATAATCGGTAACAAAAGAAGCTACAGCAAGGTGAAATACGAACTTAATTTAAATGTTTGTAACATGAAACCTCATGTGAAGATTATTAATATGAGAAAAGAGAAAAAAAAGTAGGGACTGGACAAAATTGTAAAAGAAAAAATGTTGGCGAGAGTTTGAAATTACCCTGTGACGGTTTCCTATCGTATCATCGAATGTCTTTTCACCGAATATCGTTTCATCGACAACGAATCACCGAATGGTCGGATCATCGAAAGGTTCGTTTTATCGAACGTTCTACTTTATTATTTAAAAATTACTCTTATTGAAAATTATATGATGTGATGGATGAGTAAGTGCAAACTCTGCTTTCGCTGTCTGTCTATCTGTCCTAAATTTGTAGTGACAATACTTGCTAGTGAAGGGAAAATCGTGAGGAAACCTGAACGTCGGGTATACAACGTGTTACAAAAGATACTAACTCTTTTTACAGGGTGTAACCTGCTGGTCAACATAATGCCAAATCTGCAAAAAAAAGTTGAAAAACACAACTTTTTTTTTATAACCTCAAAATTGTAAAATTTTCAAAACTTTTTTGTTTTTGGATTTAGCTCCAATTAAAAAATATGGTTGTTTGCTTAGCTGTATTTTAATCGCTTCAGGCTGTTAAAACATAGTGAAAGTCTATGGAAACAGTATTTTAAAAATACTTTTCTCCCGTCACAGCGCTTACATTTTAATTATTTAAAAATCAACGGAACGTCATAGAGCTAAAAAAATATTTTGGCTGTGATCCCTATCATCAGGTACCATGACCCTGTAAAAAGAGTTAGCATCTTTTGTAACACCTTGTATAATGCGAAAAACGCCAATCTGCAGTGGGCACGCGCGTGGTGGGACATTTGAATAGGTACTGCCGGGTGGCAGCTTGTGAAACGATAGTTGTAGTAGGTACCTACTGGGCTACCTCTGCTCTAGCTCTAAATATTGGTATAGGGCATTTGATAAAACGACCTATTCGATGAAGTGTACCATCGATGATCCAACCATTCGGTGATTCGTTGTCGATGAAACTACATTCGGTGAAAAGACATTCGATGATACGATAGGAATGTCCTGTGATGCCTGTGATACCTGTTGGGGAAGTCATTGCTTAGGTATGCTTTCAAAGTATGCAAAAGACTAAAGTTGCCCTTCAAACCTTGGCTGTCCACGAAAAGGCTAGGACTGATACACACTTACCAACGGAAGATAAATCAACACTACTAGACGAAGGTTTTTGTAAAATGTTGAAACAATGCCACCTGTTTCTGGAACCCATTACAGAAGCTATAATACGTTTAGAATCCAATAAAAAAACTATGCACAAGGATTTTTAAACTTTACAAAACATGCACTCCAATTTCCAAGTTACTTTTCTGTTTGCCAGAAGTAACAAAAGTTGAAAACGAAGTAAAGGAAAAAATTCTAGACGATGTTGACGTGAGCCCTGCATGATAATGCCTTCTAAGTGAGAGAAAGAGATATCCAATAACGAACACCGAGAGGTATTAAATAAAACTATCATACTCTGACACGCACGTCCTATCCTGTATGCTTAGCATGGTCGTTTTGACACTCTCTCGAACTCGAGTTACAGACGTGCCATGTCTATTGTGCGAGCATGGCAGGCGGGACTCGAGATGGCAATAGATTAGGGTCATGTCGAGCAGAAAGTAGATATTGTCATTTTTAATAAAAATGTTGTATTTTTGTCTCCATTGCCATGTTGGCTTAGAGCCAACTCGAGCCCGACCGACAAGTTGACAGTTTTGCATAGAGAAGGGCCTATCTCGGGCTTACCATGCTGCACGTACTGTAGCGGTCGGACTTAGGTAAGTTGATGGTTCACAGAATAGAAAAACAATCACACTAAGCTATACACTGCACTGCATACAAAAATATCGAAATAGTTTACAGTGTCCATCTTGTGCTTGAGGTCTAGGGTCAGCTGTTAAGTGATATAGACTAAATAATTCAATTCAAATTCAAAGCATTTATTTCGGAATATTAACACTTCCATAGATTACAAACTAAAAAACAGATAAAAATTAAATAAATTAAAACATCACAATTTGTACAGTTAAATAATGTACCTACTTCAAATTTTAAATTACTGTTTTAGTGAAATCAAACTTTTTTTGACGGGAATTGCTTGGGTAGGCGCTAGGAACACTTAGTGCTGGAATACGCATCGTTTTTGAAATATGAAGTCTTGAAAAAAAACTCAAAATTATTCTGTCGGGCGTCGGGTAACTAGTAACTGGGTCGCATTGGGGGTGTTTTTTTATGGGATTCGGTTGGGTAGGTCCGTACCCAACCGAATCCCATAAAAATAGGTCCGAGATCCGTAGGTTCGGTTGGGTAGGTACGTACCGTTTTTGGGTAATGAGGTTTTGATAAAAAAAAATACATAACTCAAAAACAGTGCGTTTCCCGGCATCAAGTTACAGGACTTTTTTTGCTCTCCAGAATCTAACCAATCAGTAAACGGTCGAAAAAAAATTTATATTAATTTTATTTGTGTAAGTTTTCGGCCCATAGCGCCGGTAGCGCCCCCAACACTACACCGCAACCAATTTTCTTTCCTATTATTGTCATTTAATATTTACCAAATAAGGTTTTGTAAACAAAAAAGTAATTTGTAGTGAATTTCTATTTATGCCCGCCGAAATGGGCAAAAATCCATTTCTGCCCGATTTAAACCCTTTTTGCCCGATTAAAATTGTTTGGGCAGAAAAGGCAGAAATTCATCGCCCATCTCTGGGCGTGGGTGACAAAAGGCAAGGTCTCTTAGGATCTGGTTCTCGTGGTCCATTGTTGTGCTAATGCCTCGGAATGGCGGCGTGTTGTTTCAGCAATGAGAGCAGTCGTTCATGAATATTAACCAATATATTTGTCTTTCGGATGGCCGCGGCGCGCTGAAAACATCGCAATAATAGACTGGCCGTTTTACACACCAAAGCACGTCAGAGTGTTCACTTTCGTTGCAAAGTCGCCCGTAACGTAAGTAAATAGAGTGCACCCGTGTAAGCGCCACTTAAGTCGCCATTTAAATCGACTTTTGTATGAAGATTTTAGTTAAATGCTGTTTAAACTACATTTAAGAAAGAGGTGCAAGACGGCCTAAGTGCTGTCTTGTGTACGTTGCATTTCTATATTGCCTTTGAGAGCGGCATTTACTTTGTGGACACGTTTGTTGTTTGCGACAACTGAGATGTCATTCATGGTAGGTTGTACCTACTTTTGCAGATAATTTACACCAGCAACACTAATATAAGTTTTAAAAAATCTACAAGTACTTAGTTCATGTTGAAAGTCAAATGTAATGTTTAGACCTCAAGATCCTATAGGTACATAGTTTTTTTTATAAGCTTAAAATGCTGATTTTGGGAAAAAAATATAAATTAGGTATCTATGCCATTTGGTAAAATAAAGAGAAATATACTTAATTTCTCCATTTTTATTATTTAAAAATTCAGCCAGTAATTTGCAAAATGGCTAGCAGAATAATATGTAAAATATACCTCCGTGGGCTCATCCATCAGAGTAAAAAAGTTATGAAGATGATAAAATAATGCATATCGTAGCAAAATTTGCAAAATTGTTTGACTATCGGTATTACCTATTACGTAACAATTATTTTGTAATGATGATACACAGGATATTCAGTCAGGAAGTTTAGTTATCTTATATGGAAAAAAAATAAGATGAGGGCCGTTATTTATTCTTATTCGGTGATGTTTTCTCTAAAACGACATTTTTGAAATTTTGATCAAAATTGCGGTATTTTCTAAAAACCCATAGTATTAGCTGATAATTATTGTTTTGGTGATAGACTAGCTATCTAAAATTCTAAAAAGGAAAAGATATTTAAAATGTTCAACAAAAAAAAGGTTATACAATACATAATAAAAACCAAAAGGTAAATTTATCCCAAAAAACATTCAAGGCCTCATCTTAATATACCCCTATAATACAAAGTCGTGTTAGTTACACCATTTATAACTCGAGAACGGGTGGACCGATTTTTATGAATTTTGATTTGTTGGATTTCTCTCCGCGCCGATTAGCAGAATAACCATTAAAACAACAGAAAAACTCACGAGACAAAAAAAGTCTGCGCGGAAGAAGTCGCGGGCAAAAGCTAGTAACTTATAAACGACAAAAATCGCTGAACATTCAGATTTTTATGATTTTTGATTTGTTGGATTTCCCTCCGCCCCGATTAGCAGAATAACCATTAAAACAACTGAAAAACTCACGAGATAAAAAAAGTCTGCGCGGACGAAGTCGCGGGCAAAAGCTAGTAACTTATAAACGACAAAAAATCGCTGAACATTCATGGAGGTGATTCGGTTACCTCTAACGGTGCTCTATGTCTGGACTTCCACTTGATACGACTTATTGGGACATCCTGTTTATGTACCTACTTTTAAAATTTAACTTTACTTTAAACAACGCACACAAGCCTAATGAATTTGATGATGCGGCTTTTGGTTAAAATACAGCTACCGCGCAGGTATTGTTAAAATACGTCAAAGGACATTCCTATTACCGAAGTTTCGCAGTAAGTTTGCCGTCCCGATCCCTAACCTGTTGTCCTTTCTTGGCACAGAAAGTAGCGACAGTGTAGCGCTGCGGAGCAATCAGGAACCTTATTGATCGCAAGCTGTCACAGCTGTATCTAATCTGTGAATTGCTTTCTGAAAAAAGGTACCTACTATCTTTCTGGTACCTACTTATTAGAGCGGTTGAATGCTTTTACGTCTAAGTTAGGCCTTTACCTCTGTGCAAGTTAATTTATACAGCGGGCATTGGCACCATCACTTACACTAGATGGGTGAAGTGATTACTCTGCTGTAGCCTGTGACACCTTTTTGATGGACTGTGCTGGCCCCTAGAACCTATTCATTCTCTCCACTTTCTCTAAGACCTCAGGAAAGACAATATCTGCGACTTAGTTGGCCAAGCCGTGGACTTACTTAGACGAACGGTTGATGGCATAATCATTGGACGTAAAGCATCTAGCCGACGTAGGACTGAAGAAGCAGAAAGCAACGCTATCGAAAAGCACCACATATCAAGGAAAGCAGTGTTGCTTTTTTCTGTACAGGTAGATAGATAGATAGATAGATATGTATTTTATTCAAAAGCCACAACACAATACAAAAAGTTAAGTTAAGTTAAGTTAAGTTACTGTCGTAAATGTACTTCCGTCGTAAGTTTTACATCACTCCTTACTACTTCAATGTAAAACATAAAATGTACAGTCGGCCACAGTCTCAGATACCCCTTTTTGTTCGATTGGCGCCCTTATGCCTCGCGCGGTAAGAGCTGCCATGGGGTATCTGAGATTGTGGCCGACCGTACCTACTTTACTTCCTAAATAGCACCAAGATTTTATGACAAAGTTATATTTTTTGTAGGTAGGGCAAACAGGTAAAAATAGTCAATCATCATGTAAATTGTAATTGTAAACGATGTTATTGTAAACTTATTGAAATAAAGAAATCTGAAAATCAATCAAATCAATACAAAAAGTAAATCAGAACAACCATATGTTACAAAATAAAATTATAAAATTAAAATTAAATTACATGCTTCACATTTGGCGCTATGTGTTATGGCAAAGAAAAAGGTCCAAGATGGTGGCTGAATGCACTTACCCACATATCCAGGAGTGGCGGCGGCGCGGGATGGAAGCGAGCATAAGCCCGACGGGCGGCAGCGCCGCCGGCGACGCGTCATGGTTGTCATCCGGCTCGTCGGGGGCGCCGCTCACGCGCAACTCCGGCACGCGCAATTGGTGCCGCCCACTCATTCCCACAACCCTCCCGAGCACATAATTCACTTCCGAATCTCTTTGTCGAGTCTACAGACTAAAGTCGCTAAACTTTCTCCGCGCACCTCCGCTGCAGTTGGAACTGTCGCCGACGTCGCCGTTTGAAGCACAATTTATCTTCCAACAAACTTAGGTACCTGGCTTTATATCATTATTTTGTTCGAAGTTGCATTTCGTTTTATTGAAACTGAAACGTGCTGTTGAAATCAGATGGCAAAGTTATTTAACATTCGATACAGCTGTCAGGCTCGTTCAATCAAAGTCAACTGCAGAAATTCCGATTCGTACAAAAAGCTTGTACGGCGTACAATGTACGATTGTACGCCGAACGGTGTGTAGTGGCTCTACCCATCGTTTCCAAGACTGAAGACAACAGTGATGGTAATGCATCTTTATTGAGTGGAACTAAAAGTGTGGCGCTTGACTTTTAGGGTGGTATTCATGAACGATACTTAAACTCAGTTCAAACTAGAACGCTACTTAAACTCTGTTTAAACTCAGTTCAAACTAGAAAGCTCCTTGAACTCTGTTTAAACTCAGTTTAAGTAGAGTTTAGTAGTGTCGATAAAGTCTGTCGATAAAACAGTGCATGTTTTGATTTGAATATCCCTCCCTTCATATGAAAACATGCACTGCTTTATCGACAGTCTGAACTCTGTTTAAACTGAGTTTAAGTAGCGTTCTAGAATACCACCCTTAGAGAGACGGTTTTCTTTATAGTGAACATCCCTCTGAGAAAATGATCAAGATTTATAATTTGTGATATGAAGTGGCGGTAAAATTTTAAATACCCCCGACATTTTAGCTTCAAATTAGCATATCTCATAAACGGCTGAACCGAATTTAATAGAAGGCTAGAAAACCAGTTCTCAAAATTAAAAAAAAAAACGTACCCAAATATGTTCTTCTGTTTAGGAGCTACGTTGCACAGACAGAAAGACAGGCAGATATAGCAGTCAAACTTATAACACCCCTCTTTTTGGGTCGAGGGTTAAAAATGGTGACTGCCACTTGCTGTCGGTTTCAATGTGAAGTCGTATAAAAGATCAGTGAAAAGTCAAACCTTTGAACTTCGGAGACCATTTTTGTGTAAGTACCAAAACGCAACTTTTATTTGCCTCGAGTGAAATTTTCATCACATGTAAAGTTTTTCTGGCGCCTGTTTCATATAAATACAATTCATAGTTTATTATGACAATTCGATATAGATTGCGTAGTCGATTTGACATGAGGTTACAAAAAAGGTTTGTTTACAAACCGACCTATCAATGAACATCGAATTGTCATAATAAAATATTTATGTCAGTTATATGAAACGCGGGCCTGGTAGTTATTATGGACCTAAATGTCTGAAATAAATGTTTTATTATAAAAAACAAATTAAGAAAATATTTTTGTACGCTGTGTTCTTTCATAAAAAAGGTAGGTACCTAATTTAACTCTCCCTCCACTATTCTATATTCCACTTTGTACTTGATATGGTAGGTTTGTAAGAAAACAAACTTCAAATGTATTTTAAAGTTAGTTTCGTTCACAAACTGTAACAAGGCTTTTCATTTTCCCAATTCTAGCAAATAATGGGACCTACAAACAATTAGAGATTGAAATGTCTAGGTATTCCCTTGAAACCCCAGTGCGATAGGCCGCTATTGTGCCTGAAGCCCTGCGGAATTGCCACGATACCCGCTTAGCTCCGGCGTTAGTGTAGGTAAAGTGATTAGTTACCTCTAATACATAACACCGTATATACTTTACTATAGCCATATTGTTTAGCCTCTTGTACTATAAGAAGTTTGACCCAGAAGCGAGGACTATGTAATGGAGTTAAGGGGCATTTTAAATACACGAAAAATCCTCAATGAATGGACCATTATTTAATCTCGGGGGCCATTTACTTACCAGAAATGTTTTCGGAAGAAATAATTAATAGTTGTTCGAAACTTTTGGCAAAATGTATCACAACCTCTTAGCTATATCTCAGTAGGTAGGTACTTTCCTAACCGCGTGACTCGCTTGAGCAGACACGACGCGTCTTCTCGTAAATTTTGATATGTCATTTCTGTAATGGAGTTGCGGGATTGGATTCGGATGTTACACGTCTAGAGTCTTGATTAAAACTGAACATTAGACGAGAACCACCTGAATTTGAGAAAGGTAATGAGGATTATTAAATTTTAATAATGTAGCATCTTACTTGAGTACCGACATCACTTGAAATCCAAACTGCGGATACGGTAAATCACTTTCGGGTGGATAAATGGGTTTACGTCCGTAATTTATTATACTCTATCTGTACGGGCGTTTGCTAAGATGTAGTAACTTATAAACAATGGCAGTTGTAAAACAATTGTGACAATTTGTTGGCTGCATGCCGGAGCCCGCGGCACGCGCCTCTGTACTAAGCCATCCCTCAAGGTTGACCATTACTAAACGAACGAGCCCGTTAAACTTAATAAGCCATTTTGAGTCACCTACTTTTTATTTCTTCTCAGAGTGTTCCTCAGGCAATTTAGTTTGGCATTATTTCATTCAGGTCGTCGATAAATCTTTGTGACAAGTCCCGGCCGCATATACGAGCGACGTCGGTATGCGTTTTGAAACAGAAGCTCAGTTATAAATTATTGTGAGACTCTGTAGAGAGGGTCCAACTCTTATTTCATACCGTTATTAGGTAAATCATATAATTATATACCCCATTGTAGGCATCCTTCGATCTGATACGATCTGATAGTTTAGGCACCAACAGGTCCCCACCCAAAAATATTAAGTTGGGAAAGTTGCTTGAAATATAAAATACTATTAGTTGGGCCGAAAGCCTTTTCATAAACATTTTCCTATCTCTCGCTCGGTTTGTTCGCTTTGATCTCGACGAAATTTTTGCTAATTTTATACAGAAAATTAAGTGAGATTTGAGGTCGCTGGAAATGTCGTCCAGGAATATTAAAGGCTAATTATGTAAGAAGGTATATTATGCTGTATATTATAACTTAGTAAAAATTATGGTTTTTATAGGGTTCCACCCTAAGGGTGCCAAACGGGACCCTAATACTCTCCCTCCGTTGTCTGTCTGTCTGTCCTAACTTTAAAGGGTATCTTTGGAACCGATAGGGCTTACTATAAAGTATAACAAAATATAATAAAAAAAATGGCCAATTGCGAGTCAGACTTACGCACCGAGGGTCCGTACAACCAGATTTTTTTATTGTATGGCAGTACTGAACCCTCAATGCGCGAGTCGCACTTGGCCGGTTTTTTTTTTTACTTTCTTTGGCCGATAGCCTATTTGACAACAAATATCTAAGGGTTTTTAAAACAATTGATTGTCACCGCGAGCTAAATTAGACTGAAAAGGTCTGACATTTACAAGTTCTGACAAGTAACGGATGCCAAGTTTTAAAAGGATTTTCACAAAATATTGAAGTTGAATTCGCGCTTTTAGGAAAGAAATGCCTAAGTGAATAAACAATTGAATACGATTCGATATAATGGGAATTTTTCTTGATGAAAGTATGTACGACGATCGGGAAAATAATAGCACGGAAGCCGACCGCATTATCTTTACGTCACTTGATACAAAGATACGCGCTATGGCTTCAAATAGAAAAAGTTACGCTGAGCTCGAATCAATAATTGGTCATAACACTCAGAATTGGCCGAAAGGTCGAAAAAAAGGGCCACTTCCGGTGCAAAAAAAGACCCGATTTTACGTGATCTGATACAAGAATGAGACTGGTGGCTTCAATTAGAACTTCTTTCGGAGAAGCAGAAAAACGAAGTCTGACAGCTCTGGAGTGGCCGGAAGTACCTGACTGACGCCCTCAAAGATCACGATTTTGCTCCAAAACGTGATCTGAATTGATCTTATACAAGAATGAGACTGGTGGCTGCTTCAATTAGAACTTCTTTCGGAGAAGCAGAAAAACCAAGTCTGACAGCTCTGGAGTGGCCGGAAGTACCTGACAGACGCCCTCAAAGATCACGATTTTGCTCCAAATTTACGTGATCTGATACAAAAATGAGACTGGTGTCCCGAGTGAATTTTTTCAACTTATCATAAATGCTTAGAAGCAGAAAAAACAAATCTACCAGCTGGCAGACTTGGTTTTTCTGCTTCTCCGAAAGAAGTTCTAATTGAAGCCACCAGTCTCATTCTTGTATCAGATCACGTAAAATCGGGTCTTTTTTTGCACCGGAAGTGGCCCTTTTTTCGACCTTTCGGCCAATTCTGAGAGTTATGACCAATTAATTCGAGCTCAGCGTAACTTTTTCTATTTGAAGCCATAGAGCTTATCTTTGTATCAAGTGACGTGAAGATCATGTGGTCGGCTTCCGTACTATAAAGGGATCCGCTCACATTAGCGGTCTCTTGAGAATAAATCTTAGTGCATCTCGCTTACACCCTTAATTTTACAAAGCCATCTTTTGCTGACTCTTTCACACCAAGCAGGTCTTTTTTGCCTTTGTGTACAGAGCCCTAGGACAAAATCTGGTCACGTATACTTTCGCTGGATGGCGGCGTGAGCTGAATAATTTTCAAATTTTTCCCACCGACTTTCCTCTGATTTATAAGTACCTATAACTTGATCAGTTAGGTAATAACTGAACCAATACTCCCGCTTATCTAATTTGAACTTTGAGCACGATTATAACAATTGGGTATAGGTACCTACTTACTTACTTAGCATTTTGTTACATTTATTTTCAGTTTACGGCAAAGGTCTAACAAAAATTTAATATCAACCAAGCATTTTTACGACAACGTAAAACACTTGCGCTGAAGGATAGGGCATGAGCTAGAATCTTAATACTCATATCTCGATACTTTCTCAGCCTGAATTTTCATAAAGCATATATAAAGCATATAAAGCTATCTGGGGATCATAAAGCGAACACTCACATTGAATTTATGTAGGAGCAGATAGGACTTCAGCCTCTTCAAACGTTTTTACTCAAACGGAGGCAATGAATAAGTAGGTGCTATTTAATAGAAGATCGCGCATCGCGCATCGGGCCTGCATTTATCTTTTTGTGCGGGGTCAAAGTCGTAATAGTGTTTGACCTTGGCAAAGGATTTAGGTCAAGAGTGGTCGATAGTGGCGGTGGCAGGCGATAGGGTAGGCAATAAAGCGCAGGTAGGGCAGGCACGGGCGCCGCCAGCCATTAATCGGAGATCGCGGCCTTAGCGTGATGGAGCGCCTGACGGGCCGGCGGCACGCACCGCGCTGAATGTTTGCATGCGCAGCTTTGCCAGGCGTTTGCCATTGGCCTTTTCGATTTAGGAGATTGCTTGAGAATTGGTTTGGAAAGCGTAGGTAGTATAAAGTGACAAATAATTATGTTTTAAGTATAATATATTCCGGTTGATACCTATACACGTTCATTTGAAATATTCATATAATCAAGAAAACTTTTCGTAGTCCGAACAGCCCCTCTACCCTTGACGCATTTTTCCAATACGGCCGCAATATGGCCCAATTTACAAAAAATAATGTTTTTCAAATTAAGACGCTTTTTGTGTTTTTATTGAATAAAACAGCCTTAGCTTTGAATAAACATTACAATTAGTATTTAAAATCAATCAATCAATTACAATGCGAATTCAAAGAAAAATTAATTTTAAAACTTTTTCTATTTGATCGCAATAGCGTCAAGGGTAACCCCCCAGCAAGTGCCTAAGACCAAATAAAAGGACCGGGCAAGGGCGAGTGGGACTCACCACCAACAACACTACATTTATTAATTAGAAACAATTATTCATACGAGTATTAAATTCGGCAAAGGTATTAGCCATAAACAATTGATAACAAAGGACGTCGCGGAAGCGGCGGACGCGCAGGAAGGTCATCAGCTATTGTGTGTACGAACACTAAATAAACAATAAGTAATTGAACAACAAGCATGATGGCACACTCCTGCAAAAGACAGAAATATCTAGCGACAGAAGAAAGACATCCGTTAATTAAATTACCTAGGTATTTCCGTCGGGATCTTTTGCTCTACATTAAAATGAAGTTTTTGAAAAGCAAAAGTATTTTTTCCGAGCATATTATAGGTATACTTTTCCATAACATACTTTTCCAGGACTTTTTATTAACGTATAAAAGCTTATCTATTAGTTAAGATTCCCTCAGGAATATAATCCTTCAGGAATTTGTTGGAATACAGTATTTTTAAAAGCTTCCTTTTTTGCTATGCTTTTAACACGTCTACTATAAATACGTACGTAACCGCACACAACATAATCGCGTCAATTACCAGGGACTTACGAGATAATTCAATCGATTATTGAATGTAATCTGATAACGCCACGTAACGTCAACGTACATTAAATTGTGTGATAAGATAAAATCTAGATAGATAAAGAACCCTTTATTCTACAATCTAGGTACCTACCCTTGCCTTTGACTCGGATAAATGTATAACATCTATCAAGCGACTTTTTCCTTCCTACAAAGATATGGACGTGCTAAAAAAAAAGAAGCTGGTTCGACTTCAAGTCTATCTCTGTAACAGGGTTGAGTCATTCGTGATGGATTTGATTGATATAAATAAGGCAGATAGGTAGGTACTGTACACAGCCTATTTCGTGTGATGTAGAGTTAAGGGAAACACGTGAACGCAATACATCGTAATGTTTATACTTAGCCCATAAAATATGACTTAGCTAAATTATATTTTTTAATTTTTTGCGTGAGTAAGCCGATTTTGTTTGGGTCATTCGGTTGGCCGGGCAGCGCGCAGACACCCTGTTTACAGAGACAACGCTGACTCAGTGTTCTGCAAACGTGATTGAAATCAAAATTGCAATTCAACCGAGTAAAAGGCTCAGAGTAGCTACCACGAGTGCGAAAAAGCTGTGCCGGACGTCTGCCGGACGTCTGTCATGTATCCTAATACTACTCCATGCAATTTTAGTGGTTTTAAAGCCGAAGGTATTTTGTTGCACTGGTGATTCTGAGCCAAATTACAAAATTTCATTCCAAATCGAGCGAAAAAAAAATTCACTTCTCCATACAAATGGTGTCGATTGGCGATAGCCGTTTGTATTGGGAAGTGTTTTTTTTTTCGCTCCTTTTGAAGTAAAATTTTCTAATTTGGCTCAGAATCACGAGTGCAACTAAATACCTTCGGCTTTAAAACCACTAAAATTCCACGGTGCTTATCACTTTCAGTGACAGTGACAGTAAGCACTCGTGGTAGCTGCTCAGATAATCACAAATGCATATCTTTTATTGCTTTTAGGAAGCTTTTAGGACCTATTCATTTCCTTCGATCAAGTATAAAACGGCGCGGCGCTTGCGTCTGGGTGGTCACTCACTTCAAGTAAGTAAGTCATGAATCAAGGTCATCAGTGGAGTTTCCACTAGACGCTGTGTCATCTACAGGGTGTTACCGAAAGATCCTGTGATACCGAAGAAGGTCGATTAACTTATCAATAAGAGCAACTCTTAGGTAGGTACTATGGGATTACTAACTGTAAAATCTCGAAAAAAAAAAAACATCAGTTGTTTTCGGTACTTAGAGCTTTCTACATAATAATATAGAAACATACAGAAACATTCTTGAACGACACCACTCTACATAGAAGTCACCGTCCACCGAATGTCGGTAACTGGTGCGATTTCTTTAAGCCGTAGTAGAGACGCCCGAGACCATGCTTCAAATAAAAAAAAAAATGTTGGTCGATAGTACGACTTGGAAAAAGCACGGGTCGACGTGTGCGTGAGAGTTATTTTTAGGGTTCAGTACCCAAAGGGTGCCAAGCGGGTCCCTTTTACTCTGCCCACGTAAAAGGGGCCCTGTCTGTCCGTTCTGTGTCTCTATGATTAGAAACCGAGGTTTCTGCATTAATTTTTCCCCCTTTAAATAACGAGTAGGTGTGTTGTTGAAGTAAATAAGTCAAAAAGTTATATTTGTAAATATAATTAAGATGTTTGTACAATTATATAGTTTAGTAGATATTCATTTTATTATCTTATTACCATAGTTTGTAAAATATTAATTAACCATTAAATTTATAATAGGATAAGAAAGTACGTATTAGATATTTGTCTAAAATTAAAGCATAAGTAGGTACCTATGGTAAACAAATAGATGCCAAACAATAGAGACAACAAAAGGATTGAGAGATATTTGCTCGATAACCACAGTATAATCTTTGTTCAAAGTTTCCTGAACCGAAGTATTTGCGCTCGGCTGGTCGAACTTCAGAAGGGTATTGCGCGAGTGTACAAACATGTACCAAGTGAGTTAGTAATATGATGTTAAAAGACCGCCAACAAAGCAGGAAACCACGTATCGTCCTCATCATAACAAATATTTTTGCCCGAGGAGGATACCTGGGAAATCAACGGTTTCCGAAATAATAAGGTTCAAAGTCGGAATTTTATTTTATTTTTGCAGAAATTTTCAGTATCGAGTTCTTAAAATCGAGTACTTAAAATCTTTTCGAGAAGCCTTATCAAAAAAATATATATTTCTTGCAAAAAACGACGTTAAAATAGCAACCCGCAATGTATTCTAAACATCGGCAGCTCGAGCGTAAGTCAATATGACTTCTCTACGTTAGACTTCTACGAGTATTGTGTGATAAAATATTTTCAAATTATAACCTAAAATACCCAAAAATAAACATAATACCATCACACCACATTAAGGGTTGACTGGAAGAGATTTCTGTTGAACCACCACTTTATTTTATGAATATTTAAAGATTTAATTTTTCATGTGTGCAATAAAGTATAAAGGATAAAAAAAAAGTAGAGCACCTTTCGTGGACAATTTTGCATTTTCAATCTCCAAAACTACTCATCCGATTTTGAAAATTGTTTCAATAATCAGAAGACTTTATCACTGACTGCTATAAGCTATTTTTATTGTAATAACGAAAAAGTCTGCGCAGACGAAGTCGCGGGCAAAAGCTTATATGATTGCTAGCCTACTAGACTAGCTGCCCGGCCATGCTTCGCACGGGTGCAATTAATAAGAAAATGATTAGGATAAACAAACCTTCCACGGAATGGTGTTATGAGTCGGAGATGGCCCGGAGTGGTTTAGTATTTGTTTATTTTGTTTCCATTGTGACTTTGTTATTATTTTCTTTTGTGTAATTTTTTGACGTGTTTAGGTATTTTAATAATTTATTATTTTATTTTATGACGAAGCTTTTGTAAGTATTTATTATTGAACCTTCCATGAAAAAAAATATAAGAGAGGGTGAAGACTGCATCCGTTGCGTAGTTTGGAGGAGTTAGCGGCTAAACAGACAGACAGACGTGGAAAGCGACTTGGTTTTATACTACAGGATGCACTCTAAGTCGATAGCGAAACTTTAAGTAGGCTGTCTACTGATCGCTACAAACAACTTGTACCAGGTGGCGAAAAAAATGGAGCGAAAAAAAAATCTGCTGTTTCATACATTTGCCGCAGTACTGAGTTGACCTTTTGTATGGAACAGCTGATATTTTTTTCGCTCCATTTTTTTCGCCACCTGGTACAAGTTGTTTGTAGTGATCAGTAGACAGCCTACTTAAAGTTCCGCTATCGAATTAGAGTGCACCCTGTAGACGTAGAGATATTCATAATTTATAACAATTTTTTAGACTATCTGTCCAGAACTCCAACAAGCAGAGAAACCAAATGCGAATCCAAATGTGTAACTTCTTTTAGCCGTTTCACATTACAATCGTCCAATAAACAGCATTATGTAATTTGTTGGCGCGGACACCTCGCGTCTTATTTAATATACTCCCGACACGCGAGGCCCCGTAAGTAATTATTTTCATAAGTAGGCCCCGACGTCATCACAATAAACAAGGAAAAGCCGGGGGCAGTCATTAACGTCCGCAGTTTATACCGAGCTTCGTTCGCATTAAATGGAAGTAAAGGTAAAATGTTTTATTGGATCGACAGTTTATTATTTCGTTGCCGGAAAAGGTTTATTAGCGGCTCGCGAAGTTCGGTGGCTGTAAAAAATCTATTTACATTATGACTGCTACATGAAAAGTGAATTGCCTTTTGCACCCTGCAAAGTGTAAATAATTCCGTCAGACCATTTATGTTACAAACATAGCAATCGATATTATAAAGTACCTACATATTTCATTGTAATAGTATGCAAAAGTATTTACATGTTTATTTGTAATGATAACAGCTCGGCTCTTGCACACGTATCCGCTTCGTTGACCGCGGGTTTGATTACAAAAAACAAGTACCTATAAACTGACGAGAACATGGATGGAATGCTTTGCTTCACGTCACAATACCTAGGTACAGATAAAGATTCACGTGCTATCTCAGCCATTATTTATTTTCTCCAGCAAGCGTAGCATAAGAATGGGATAGGCAGTTCTTAGGGGGGATATAACTATATTTTATATTTCTCACTCGTTTGGATGGTACGAGTTGATAAACACTTTCCGACTTTGCTCGTTCAATAACGGTTTCTGTGAATTACAAAATAAAATGAAAGATCTACCAATCAAAAACATTGTACGTACCTGTACAGGGCGTCCCACGGCTATGCCACTTGGAGGGAAAGTACCTTAAATATAATAGATGGAACATTTTACTGAAAGAAGACATTATTTTAATTTAAAAAAAAATTTAAACTGCATTTATAGATTTTAAAATAATTAAATGGTTGAACCGGGAATCGAACCAGTTACATGAGAAAAATAATTACCCTGTAGTTTTATCTTACCGATCGAAAGGCTTCATGATTAGGATAATTTTTTGCTTAATAACCTAGTGTCAGAAATAAAAGGAAGACCATGAATTTTAACATTTACCTGATAGTATGCGACAAATCGAGCCGTATCCTGAGCCGAAAGACGCGTAAAATTTTGTCCATCGCAATGCGGCTGGCTGATTGATTATAAAGAAAATGTGTTTCATCTTAATACTTTTATTCTTTTGTTACTGTGATTTTCATTGATAAATTGATTAATGTTGTATTAAAAATGTTTAAATTCATGGTATTCCTTTTATTTCTGACACTATGTTATTTAGCAAAAAATAATCCTTATGATGAAGCCTTTCGATCGGTATGATAAAACTACAGGGTAATTATTTTTCTCATGTAACGGGTTCGATTCCCGGTTCAACCATGTAATTATTTAGATATCTATGAATGCAGTTTAAATTGTTTTTTAAATTCAAATAATGTCTTCTTTCAGTAAAATGTTCCATCAACAATATGCAAGGTACTTTCCCTCCATGTGGCATAGCCGTGGGACGCCCTGTATAGTGACCAATCGACGCTCGCGCTCGGCATTGGCATAGTTGACCAATCCGATAAAGCTTTTTGCTTGCGTTGTTGTTCGTTGCGTCGGTGAAAAGGATACGTCAAAATCTTTTACAATTAGTCTGTGGAGTTTTAGCTGCTGTGTGTAGGGAAGAGATTTTGCCCTACGTAGAGTGCGATAATCTTGTAGATACAGTCTATTCTTATGCTAGGACTGCAGGACTAAAGAAAGTATTTAATGTCTTTAGTGTTTATACCTATGGTCAGCTTAAAGTATTCGTATGAAAGTCAGATATTTCATGTTTGATTTCTTGAATTGCCGATGACGATGACGGTTAAGTAGTAAAAATAAGATGAATAAACAGATGAAAAACTCTTTATTGTCCCTACATAAAAACAAGCAGATAAAAGATAATAGAGGGTAAAGTATACCCAGCCAGGTATCCTACTGATGCACAGGGCACACGGCCTACGTAAACGTGCAATACAACAGAGAGAATCCACTCAGATAGTGACCCATGAAAGAGGCAATATCATAAAGTAATCACATTATGGAATATTTTTTTTATCAGGAGTGCATGCAACCGAGCACTACCTAGGTAAAGTCGAGCATGAACATGGCTGTAAAATGTATTAGCAGATGAATAAACGGGACATAATCGGGTACTAAATAAGTTTCTGATTTGTGAGTTTGTTTTGCGACGGGGGGCAATGATTTGTGTACAATTGTTATCGAAACAAACAAGGGAGCACAGTTTGCCGGGTCATACATTTAGGCTCGCCGCACACACCAGCCGCCGCCGCCGCTGAGGCTCACCCACGTTTGTTTACAAACATGTCCGTGCCTAGTCTGCCAAAACCTTTTTGTATTTATTCAACTACCTCCGATAGTGCCAGGTACTAGTTGCCTGACGCCTGGAACAGGTTATCGCTTACTTTCAGTGTTAGCTTCAGTGTGCGACAAAGTAACCATCGAACGCGAAAAAAAGGGTTTTCCGCCTATGGTCAAGGGTGCGATTGGTTTATAAATACTTATTTCAATTGATTGTTCAGTTTATATGAGAAATAGCAACTATGTTGAAAAATTCTAATCAAGGTACGGTCGGCCACAGTCTCAGGTAGGTACCCCATGGCAGCTCTTACCACGCGCGGCATAAGGACGCCAATCGAACATAAAGGGGTATCCTAGCTTGTGGCCGACTGTACCTACGTTACACAATGAAATACATATATTGTGTTTTACGATATAAAACCAGTTTTATTTAGTTTCTTGAAAGTGACATAGGTAGCAGTTTTTATTTTAAAAAGACGTACAGAGACGTCGACTTTTAATCGCTAGCTATACTTTTTTACCGACGTTACAAAAATAATGAACAGTCTGATGTGCTGTGAACCTGCCCCTCTACCCTTGACGCTATTGCGATCCAATTGAAAAAGTTTAAAAATTAATTTCTCTTTGAATTCGCATAGTAATGCTTTGATTTTAAATACTTTGTAATGTTTATTCAAAGGTAAGGCTGTTTTATTCAATAAAAACACAAAATTCGTCTTAATTTGTAAAATATTAAATTTTGTAAATTGCGCCATATTGCGGCCGCATTGGAAAAGCGCGTCAAGGGTAGAGGGGCTGGACCTGTGCTGCTAAACACATCAGCATTTAATATTACTAAATAAATAAAAAAATATGAAATACCCCCAACATTTCAGCTTTTAATTAGCATAATACAGCATATCTCATAAACAGCTGAAGCGTTTTTGATAAAACATCTATGAACACATGCTAGAAAACCTGCTTTTAAATAATAAAATTAACGCATCCAAATCGGTTCACTCGTTTAAGAGCTACGTTGCCACAGACAGACACACAGACGGACAGACAGACACAGACACCCCTCTTTTTGGGTCGGGGGTTAAACATTCAGGAAACTATGACGGTAAAAACTGCTGTTAGCTCGCTCTGGAGTGGTTCTGCAGTTGTCAATCAAGATTATTCGGCATTTAGACCCTTGCTGGTGGTATATTCAAATGCCTTCCTCATAAATAAGTCGCTACCTCACGATATTACTATTATAATAAGTGCAGAACTGTAAATGATTGTTCCATTAATTCACACGATATCTTATAACATACACCTTTATGTAGGCACAATCGGCCAAACGCTAGGATACCCCTTTTTGTTCGATGGATGCCCTATGCCGCGCTCGGTAAGAGCTACCATGGGGTATTCTAGTCTGTGGTCGACCGTACATACGCTGTATCATGTTACCGCTGCCGCGTGTTGCGATGCGAACGGTTTGAAGTAGACGTTTTCTTTTCTAAACCTCCTGAGTTCGATAGAATGTTGCACTCAATAAGAGGCAAAGTTTACAAACACCTGACTTATAGGTTTTGGACTGACTGAAATTAAGTCATTACGAATTTCAGTCATTATGGGACAAAAGCAAATTGAAATTCAGTCACAATGAAATCAGGGCGTTTTGAGATTCAGTCCTTACGGACCGGAGGGGTAGAAAGCCTTGTTTCTAAAACAAGCAAAATAGGAACAGTCGGCCACACGCTAGGATACCCCTTTTTGTTCGATTGGCGCCCTTATTCCGCGCGCGGAATAATTATAATAATTAATAATTATAATAATAATTATGGTGACTAGGTGGGTACCTCAACAAAATGAAATAATACAAACAAAAGTAACAAGGTTGACTAATTTGAATGTCTCTTTGCTGAGTCTTCTATTAGTTCATTGTTCAATAATACTGTCTTGTAATTTTTCTGTGTTAAAATAAAATATAACTGCTACACATGCATTAAAAATTTAAAAAAGACCTTATATTTTAACTTAAAATAAGAATATTTGAGTGATTCTTTAGAAAAGCGTTCTTCGTTGAGATCCACGGCATTTATTTCTTGTCATCGTTGGTGAAAACTAAAAATACGGGGGAAAAAAGGGCTTAAAATGTCGATGGGGACAACTGTAGGTTTTATAGGTTCATCAGAAAAAAAAACACGTCTTTTTTGACAAGCCATGGATCTCAACAAATATGCCATAGATCTCAAATAGTGTTCAGCTTCAATGGGGTATTTAAGGAATTTCCTTAATGAAATATTATTTTTATAGATATGCCTCAATAGTGCGTTAGTTAAGAAGACGACTAAATGCTAAACAGAACTGTGTGTTGTTGTACTTTAGGAGATATTAGGGTGTGACTCCTCCAATCGACCCTGGGAAGAATCACCCATCTCATAAACGGCTGAATCATTTTTGATGAAATATCTCTAAGAACACTCTTTCAAATAAAAAAACCGCATCTAAATCGGATGCAATTTTTATTAAGAATCATTTTTTTTAAACTTGGTTATGAGCTTCGGCGCCACAGCCAGTCACACGATCAGACATACACGCATTGACAGGCACACATAGCGGTCAAACTTATTTTTGTATCTGGGGCTAAATATTAAAAAAAAAATTTCAGCCCATATTTTTTATCGCAAAACTTTATTGCACGCGAATAAGTTTAACCTTATTTCCAATATAAGCTGGTAATCTTATTTATTTACGGTCCAAAAACTGAATAACGTAATATCACATTAAGTTCATCATGGACAGCGTAAAAAAACTCGAAATGTATCACTGAAAGCGACGGCATTATGAATAAAACATCGAAATACGCGAGATATATTCATGACGTACGTCATAGCTATGCATGATTATGGTGTTTGGACATTGGAAAATCGGGAAATTGCTTGTTCGCACCAGCGACACATCGATGACAGTGTCAACAATCAAATTTCGAAGCGATGGAAATCAAAACAAAAGAAAACCGGGAAACTGGTCTGATAAAAATGGGCACAGTTTTTAAATCGACCGCTCAGCAGTGTTCCATTTTGCGCGTGGTTTTTCAGAATGTTTTAATCGACAGCACCAGTGTTCCTATATTATGCGCGTGGTTTTTCATTCAGAAGTCCTTGGCGGCTAGTGATTTTTCGATAGGTTCAACGTGGTGGTTGAAATAGTAGATTGTTACCCGAGGGAGTACAGAACATTTTTTTAAGGCGGGAGTGTTACTTAATCCAGAGGATTCAAAGATCTCGAGCTAAACATTTTTTTACTCTTCTTTTTATTACTCTGTATGAGAAAATAAGTGAATAGAACTTACGAATAAAGCGTGGGATGCAATGTTCTCGCGAGTTAATATTACTTATTATAATACTTTCATTCTCACTACTTGATGAAGAAAGTATTTTTTTTTTAAATTAGTGAGATCCGAATTTGAGTAAACAAATAAACAATGGCCGCCGATTTCAACTGATAGTTAAAAGCTGAATTCAAAGCACTTGTTAAATGGCACTCATCGGCGTGGCCAAAGATTTACCGGGGCGTGGTTGTAAAATTTCGCTTACACAGATTAATAACTTCTCTGTGAATCTGTAGGAAAAAGCGAAAGGCAGCCTTGAAAACGACTCATTACAAACGAAGACAATGCATTTCTGACGTTTATAATTTTTCATAAACTTTTTTTTTATTGGCTTCCGCGCGGTTTTTTTTTTCATACTGCCAGTCAGTTCTCCATACCTACAATGTTCGTGATAATCTTTTTGGTCATTGGGAATTTTTACTAACAATATCTACATTCAAAATTCAAAACACTTTGTGTCCCACCCATGGGATTATAACGCTATTTTAGTCACTCTTTACGGGGAACCTTAGCTCCTTTTTAATAGGTTTGATATAGTATATGTTTTTTCATACTACACTCATATTTACTGACATTAATTTCATATAACCGTAAGTTTGATCATCTTTGGATGATGAAAAACGTGACTAACCTCTTATTTCTAGATTCCTAATCAATAAAATAATATCACTAGAGGTACAGTTAGAATTCCAAACATGGAAACTGGTTACTTAGCAGCACGTTAACTTTATCACATACATCTATTCGAAAACAGCTAGTTCGTTCCCCGCAAAGAGGGACTAAAAAATATGTTAAATAATTTTCATTATTTGTTGTGTAATTTGCCATAAAAACACATAATCTGTGAAAGTTCCACTCACTTATTGTCTCATCGAGGGTGATAAAAAGTAGAGTGTTCACCCCGGCAGAAAAACTATTTTTAGCTCGAGTGAGTATTTTGAATATTCGCTTCGGATTCTGCTTTAGAATCCTTTGCTCCGCTGTTGATAAAAAAAACCCACTCGCCTTAAAAATTGTTTTTAACTCACTCGGGTAACAATCTACTATTATAGCGCTTTAAATATTAATGAGGTTAAAATATGCGTCTGGCTAAGTATAATCCAAAATGCGTTTCCGGTTTTTTTTAATAGGTATGTTTAAAAATTAAGGGCACAAGTCAAGCAGGCGACGACCGACGTCTTGTTAAAAAGCATCATTTTATGTATGATGCTTTTTAATTATAACTCGCTAAAATAACTCACAGGAAGGTACAGTCGACAGCACAACGACTTTTACTCTCCGACACTTTACCCTACGTTACGGGCGACTTTACAACAAAATTTTTGAAAGAAAGAGAAAGAAGAAAGAAAGAAAAACCATTGATTAACGACACAATACTCAAAACATAACATTCAAAACAACAAAATAGCAATAATTAATTTAAAATAAAATTATTTTTTGCATAAAGTGCTTTCGACTGTATTTGTGAATAATCTCAGAGGCATGTTGTACGCTGGATTTTATTTGAGAACGGTCGCGTTCGATCACACGTTCGCAGTTATCTGAACAGAATTTATGTTCACATTATAAATTGTCCCAATATCTGATTGCAGAATATCGTTGCCCTTTATTTTGCCATCAAAACTCAATAAACGAAGTCAACGACTAATAATGTTTTCTTAGGTTTGCACGAGCACTATTTATACATACATAACACTTTTGGGTTTGAAATTTTTGCCAACGTTTCGAGAGGGCTCCGTGGTCACGGTAGACTGAGGTAACAGGTTGTCCTGAATGTCGTTTAATTTTGTTATTTGAAAAAGCTTTGTACGAAAAACCTACAGGGTGTTAAAAGACCGCCAACAAAGCGGGAAACCACGTATTCTCCTCATCATAAGGAACATTTTTGCCCAAGGAACTATGCCTGGGAAATCAACGGTTTCCGAGATAATGAGGTTCAAAGTCGGACTTATCAATTTTTTTTTTTGCTGAAATGTATTCAGTATCTAGCTAGTTCTTAACATATCATCTCAAGAAGCCATATCAAAATTATGAATATTTCTTACAAAAAACGACGCTAAAATTGCAACCCGCAATGTATTCTAAGCATCGGCACTTCAAGCTTAAGTAACATAAACTTATACCTACGCTTGCGCAATGTGACTTCTGTGCGTTACACGTCCATTGCGTGATAAAATATTTTTCAAAATTATAACCTAAAAAAACAAAATAATTTCCCAGCAGTTATTTATCGAAAAAGTACTTTGTTTTGGTGTCCAGTATGCGTACCTTTCGGGTCTGTCGGCGGTCTTTTTACACCCTGTATAGCATAGAATATTTATTTATTCTTATGGTTAAGTATCCTGAGATACAGAATGCAGCTGTACCTATTCTAGTTCAGGCACTGTTACGTTTTTACCTAAGTAATATTTAAGGAATGATTATAAAATATGTGGTACCTAGATGAACTAAATAATACTATAGACAACAACTAATTAATACATGCGGAGCCAACTACGGGAACTGCAGTGTCTGAGTGGTCACTTCACTTCACCTAATTAGAGTGAGTTATGGTGCCACTGAACGCTGCTTGTATAAATCATCCCAATAGGTAGGTAGGATAGATACAAATGCCTTTTTAGGGTTCCGGACCTCAAAAGGAAAAATGGAACCATTATAGGATCACTCGTGTATGTGTCTGTCTATCCATCTGTCACACACACCCAATTTTCTCGAAAACTACTAAACCGATTGAGTTGAAATTTGGTATAGAGTAATTTAAATTATGGGGGCAACTTTTGGGGGTAAATCAGGAAAACAAGTTTTTCAAAATATGTATTTTTTATATATTTTAAAATAATAGTTTTGTTGTTATTTAAGATAATACGCGAAAAACCAATTCCCCCCCCCCCTTATCTCCGAAACTACAGATGCAAACTTTTTGAAAAAAATACAGAAAATCAGAAATAAAAAAAAACGGAACCCTTAGTGCGCGAGCCCGACTCGCACTTGGCCGGTTTTTTTTTTTAAATTTAAACACTAGACTGATGTGATAAATGAAACGCAAGTCACGTTATTAGAATCTGGGGCTTATATTAATGCCCCCGTTTTAGAGAAAACTGCCTCGGGAAGAAGTATCGTGAATGTTCAGCAATTTTTATTCAGCTCGTCGTAAGTGGAGATTATCGTGGTCGTATATCTTGGCCTGGCACCCTTCGGGATTAGCCTCGGAAGCCACGCGCTGCCGAATAGCCCCTATCCGATACTGACTGACTCTTATTGAACACATCGACTATAATATACAGGGTGACTTTGAATTTGTTAGCCAAATGTCGTCGCGACGTATCGAGAGCACTTTGTTTTTACCCGACTACGCGAAGCAAAAAGGAGGGTTATGATTTTAGCAGCGTATGTATGTATGTATGTATGTATGTATGTATGTATGTATGTATGTATGTATGTGGGTATGTATGTTTGTGTGTTCATCTGTTCCCTCGCAGAGCCTAAACTACTCGGCCGATTTCAACAAATGAGGTGTCGTTGGATTCGTCTTAATCACCCAGGTAACATAGGATAGTTTAATTTTGAAAAAAACCAAGATGGCGGCTGTGCTGCGCCCTAAAGTGGTGGGCCTAAAAATAAAAATTATCGGATACCATCGTCATGGGTATCAAATGAAAAGGCTTTAAAAGACCTTTTCAAAAATGTATAACACATGTAGCGTCAACATAACAAATAGAACAAAAAATTCCGAAATGTGTTTTTTTTTGCCCTTCTTGGTTCTATTCTGGATGATAGTCCAAATGACTAACTAAAAAGCTAAAAAAAAATTGAAGTTAAAAACTAAAACCTGACTACTAAAAGGCTTAAAACAAGATCCTTAAAATAGACTCATAGATAATTAATCGTAGTCGGAGGACACCAAATTCGCATTTGATAAACCGATGGCCTCCGACTACGATTAATTATAATCTATGAGTCTATTTTAAGGATCTTGTTTTAAGCCTTTTAGTAGTCGGGTTTTAGTTTTTAACTTCAATTATTTATTAATACAACACACTTTTTCTACGGAATAAAAGACGGCAAAAAAAAAGCAGCTGTTTCATAAATTATACCTACCTGCAGTTACATCAAGGAAAACTAGCGCCGTCAATGAAAATAATACATTATCCTCTTTTTGGATGCGTTTTTTGGTGAAAACGAGCCGTCAGATGAGAACCCCTAGGCTTAAGGCCTAAGGCCTAAGGACCTAAGGCCTAGATTCCAGAAGCCAAAGGCTGTTTTTTTTCTTGTGCGGAGTTTATTCGTAGGTTCTAGGATCTGGAATCTACGCCTTAGCTCCTAAAAATGGTTAAGCCTAGGAATTCTCGTTTGACGGCTCGTTTTTAGCAAAAAACGTATCCAAAACGATGATATTTTTTTCATTGGCGGTGCCAGGGTTCCCTCCTCTTTATGCTGTTGACTGTACGTTTTCGCTGCGGCGTGAATACGTGCGGTAGATTAAGCGCAGTGCGCGCCTGGCCTAAGAATAAAACAGCGTATATTGGTATTATTGATGTACCGATGAGCAGAAAGGTCCTTACGTTTATGTTTGGCTAAAGAATTAAAAACCACCCTGTAGTTTCTTATTTTTACTGGAGACCATGACCGACGCCAAATAAGCTAATGTGCTAATAACGCTTAATTTATTATTTACCTCTCGGTCGCAAGGTAGCTAATTATAATAATCATCCCGTAAATTATATGCGGGGTACGTGTTTGAACAAAAGATCGTCAGATTAGCAAAGTTATTTACAGCTCGAGGAAAAAGGAGACTGGCAAAAAACGGACCGTTCTTTTTGTTTCAGTTGTTCTCGTCTTCCAAAGGCTTGAGAGATGTTTTGCGGTGGTGTATATAGTTACATGGAAGTTTCCTACAAGTATTTTTTGTCTCTTTTAGTGTACAGTTTGTATACCTACAAAAAATCAAGAAAAGTATAATGTGTAAGGTCAAGCATAGACAAACGTGAAAGCTTTACACGATTCGGCATGACTTTGACAAGGGTCACAAAGGACCTAAGGTCCGGCTGGACGTTTCGTTTAAAAATGTATAAATTATCTTATTTATGACATTGACCATAGCACCCTGCTATGCGGATTAGTTCAATATTTTTGTTGGGATGAAACGAACCAAAATCAGGCAGCATACCGACAGTAATATTCTACATGGTGTTAAAAGACCGCCAACAGACCCGAAAGCCAAGCATACTAGACATCAAAACAAAGTACTTTTTCGATAAATTATTGCTGGGAAATGATTTTGGTTTTTTAGGTTATAATTTTGAAAAATATTTTATCACGCAATGGACGTGCGACGCACAGAAGCTATATTGCGCATGCGTAGGTATAAGTTTATGTTACTTAAGCTTGAAGTGCCGATGTTTAGAATACATTGCGGGTTACAATTTTAACGTCGTTTTTTGTAAGAAATATTCATAATTTTGACATGGCTTCTTGAGAAGATATGTTAAGAACTAGATACTGAATACATTTATGCAAAAAAAAAGTTTTGAAAAGTCCGACTTTGAACCTCGGAAACCGTTGATTTCCCAGGCATAGTTACTTCAGCAAAAATGATCGTTATGATGAGGACAATACGTGGTTTCCCGCTTTGTTGGCGGTCTTTTAACACCCTGTATACTAATAACAAAATGCATTCAAATTCTCAAATACAAAGTGTTGTTTTGTAAAGTGACACCCGACTCAGGGATAATTAGTATTTACTCAACACTGAAGCAAAAGAATAATAATAAAAATAATTCAGTAAAAAATACTCAAAAACCATTAAATTGTGGTCTTACTTACCGTTTTACCATCGCCTGTGGCCGCAATCGCAATATCGGGCGCCACATCGCGCGCGCGCTCTTTGGAAGGCCGGGGTTGTCCTCACGTCGAATTGAACAAAGTAATTTGTGAAATTAAACTTATTTTTAATTAATTTCAAGCGTTGAGTCGGGTGTCACTAACCAAAACAACATCCTTTATAACAAAAAGGCTCATTTAAAACCACATATAAAATGCCAACAAGTCGCCGGTCTTTAGTGACCCGTCTTGATTTAATTTTCATGTTTGAAACGGCCGCAGAGACTTTGAAGACATAATTTTCATCAAAAGGAGCTGCCCCGATACAGGCTGCATGTGGTGGTTCAAACAGCTTTAAATTAGTAGTCGGGGCAGCATGCGAATGCGACGCTCTCGAAAAGTTGAAGTTAACTTCTTTATCACCCGAACTTCTTTGCATAATGTTGTTACAAAAGGAGCAGCACATAAAATTTTAAATTTTACTGTAAAGCCGCCGAGTTTCCAAAGAGTTAAATTAGAGAGGCCAGTGTCGGGAATGTTTACTCCCGACGACACATGGACAGTTTCAGTGAATTTTCCGACGATCTGCAGGCCTGCTTTCAAGATAACAGGAAAAAGCATTAAATATCTAGACATTATGTAACGGCTTTGGTACACGTCAACGTGATTTCAGATAGCTCGCATCCCTTGTTTTTGCGGGCCATAAATTCTACAAGCAATTTATAAGCGACGCAACATTACGAATGTTTCAGGCAGGTGTAATAAATTTATCGTCACTTTCAGCAATACCTATAGCTCCCGTGTACAGCTTGCCATTATTGAAGTTTATCTGTTTACATACCGTGTTGTAGTTTTAAAAAATGAAACTGAATTAATGGCGAAGAAAAAACTTTTCTCATCTGAAGTCGTAATGTAATAAATTAATGTCAAAAGTTCGGAAGAAGTTAATTGTAATGGCCGGAACTTTTTTGTTACGTTGGAACGTCTTTCGAGCCTCTGTAGTGTCTGTAGTCTCGGCAGACAGTAATAATATAGATATGTAGCATAAATCAATGTAGGCATCAAGAGTTTCTGCACTCATTGTGATAGGGACAGACATCTTATCAGAGGGATCGACGCCATAGGTTTATTTTTGTATCTTAGGTTTATCATGATTTGTTGTGTAACCTAACATTATTGATGAACGCTGTCGATACTGATAGTAAACAAATTATTGTTAAAAATGACATCGGGAATACAGACATACCTACCTATTAAGTATTTATCTTCAAAAGCCGTTTGAAACTGTGCCGATTGGGAATGTTATGTTGTGTGTGTATCATGGTCAGGTATTTCAGTTACTGGTTCTATTGCAAACACTACTAGTAGGTATCTACTTAGTATAATTTTGGAAAAACAACCAAGGTCACATTGAACAAATTTTACAGGAAGTAAATAAAATGGAAATAACACTCGAATAACGATAGAACAACACTCCAATGTTGAACCCATGTTTAGACCGGACATTGGTTGTTTTTGCTCCTTAAGTTAGACCTAAAGTGTAGTATGAAGTTCAAAGAGTCCATAGAGAAAAAAAAATGTTTTTCAGAAATGTGACCTTGGTTGTTTTTCCAAAACACCCTTCTTATTGTAATTGATTATTGCCCCCAAATGCATTCATCAGCATGTGTGATGTATTTAATACATACCGGGAACTAATAGGAACGTTAGAAGTCAGCAGAGATTTTTTTTTTAATATCTCTGCTGACTGCTGCTGCTTCACCAGTAGAATTTTATCAGCGCAAAAAACATAAGATAAAGATAAAGATAAAATATTCTTTATTGTACACCAATATAAATACAGGCTTGGAAAAAAAACTTAACTAAACAAGGTACAATTGGCGGCCTTATTGCTAACAGCAATTTCTTCCAGGCAACCACTGATGGAAAAAAGTGCTAGGGAATTGAGAGACGGGTAGTTGGTGCAATTATGAATAAAAAACCGATGATATAAATAGGTAGTACTTACATAATTATTAATAGTTTACAATATTTTAAGTAGATAGGTATGTACAAGACATATTCTTTCGTGTCATCATTAACAGGAAAACGATTTCAATATACATCGCTAGTTGCTAAATGATTTTAAAACCGCTTTGACAACGAAAAATTTCTCGAAGGAGTAGTATTTTTTATATTATTTTATTTGCCGATGCTTTTAAGATTCTCTTTTGATTACCTTGCGAGGTCTCAAGCCTTTTTTTCTTCAATAAGTTTTCAAACCGGGCAAGTAATGAGTTTGGTCTTTCGGATATTTTTATAATGCCACATTAATTGAATAACTAGACCACAGAAGAAACAATGAGGTATTTAGCTGATTGCAGGTAGGTGTGTTGTGTAGTAGGTACCTATGCAAATTAAGCAACTCAATAGTTCAGGTCAATAATGTTTTTAAAACGTCACATCAACCACTATGAACATCGTTGAAGTTTCCACCTCAAGATTGCAGGAAGAACTTGCGTCCAATATTTTATTAATACTATAGGGACCGTACTCATCATATTACATTAAGTACTTGATATGTTGCAAGGTGAATGAATTTCCTAGGATTCTGTTCAATTTATTGGAAAGTATTTTATCCAAATACAACACGCAACCCTTAATAAATATGCATGCATACTTTCATCCTTCCCTAGGCTTTAACGATTGCTTCAAATAAGCAAAAGCAATATAAACAAAACAATGTATGTCATTATGCGGACGCATGTGCCTATTTAACTGATTGTTGGATATTAATGTCAAATGACTACTACAAGTCTAAACTTCAAGGCCAATGTCGTCGCGAATAGGACGCATAGGACAAACCGGCTTGATGTGGCTACATTAGAATTCGAATAATTTATCGTTTCACTTCACTTGTTTCAAAACAACGCATACAAACTAACCGTTTCCGGTTTTTATAAAATAAAAGAAACAGCTCAGATGGTAGACGACTCACGCACGACGACGTGTGTTCGCATAAGCCGAGACTCCATCCTGGCACAAAAACAAATGCACAAAAACTAATGAGAATTAGTCAAGGTTACGCATTTCAACAGCACGCTCCGTTTTATAACAAAAACCTAGTAAACAAACCACGTGCGACTGTAATCAAAACTCCACTGTATGTAAATCCGGTCACGATATATTTTATTACACTGAACTTTAGAAACTTTATCAAGGTAGTAGCAGGACGTTATCAAGAGAGTGTCGACCGGGAGCGCGGCCGGCGCGGCGGAGGGTCCTCTGGCACGCGCCCCGCGGTAGGCAGCGCGCTCAGTCGAGGCTAGAAGAGGACTGTGGGTGCGTTGTACTGAGTGAGCGACGGCGGCGGCCTGCGTCGCGCCACGAGCGCGGGCGGCAGCGGGAGCGGCAGCGGGAGCGGCAGCGGACGGCGCCGCCGCCAACTGAGCATGCAGCCTGCCCTGATACCCATCCGAGCGCGACTCGACACTCCACGGCCACTAACTTATCGCACCGCAATATCATCTTTATTACCTCGCGATACGCTGTTACCCACCGGCGAAGGGGCGCACCGACCTGGATCATCCACCGTGCCAATATATCTCATCGACATTTATTTCCTTTGTCACGCAACCCACGATGACGTCAAGCGATCGCAACCCTCGAGTGTCTGGAACCAAAGCGCCCTTGACTTGTTGATCGATGCGCGCCCGATTACGGTAAGATAAGAGCGTGAAAAAAATCTAGCCATAATAATTTAACTTTCACACTTTAGAATGCCTTTAATTTGGTTCAAATAACAATAGCCTTTTGAATTTTCAGCTATTTCTGTTGACCTAGTATTAATGTAACAATGGTAAACTTCTTTTAAAGTTCGTAGGGGTGAGTCTGTTTGTTGACAATTCAGCTTGTACTCGTATGTCTAGCCATCGGGCTTCACTAGTCAACCAGTCCGTTGGAAACATTTTATAACAATAGAATAGAAAAATAAACTTTTACCTAATGTCTGTGAAATGACATTGCTTTTATTGTAGTATATTTCTTGTTCTTCAATATTTTTACACATAAATTGATGGGTATTGCCAACTGGTAGGTACTAGCTAGATAAGGTTTGATATAGATACAACACTGTAACAAGAAACCGTAAGTCACCTCCACCAAAACTATAGCTTCACAAATATTTGAAGGCTTTCCCCATTTATGGCGATGGCAAAAAGAGTTGCCCGTTGCCCCCATATTATTTTAGATATGGCACAGCTTATCAAGAAAGAACCCCACACTTAACCTATATTTATATTCATCTTTTCTCTTCTAACATACATTAGTAAAAAAAAGTCGCTTCTCATGTCTGTATGTCCCTCTGTACGCTTAGATCTTTTAAACTGCGCAACATATTTTGACGCGGATTTTTCTGTCATTCAGCTTCCGGATGGTTTCTAGCTATAATATAATGCATACATGTTTTACTTACCTACAGAAAATAAAAATAAAAGTCCGTGCAAAGCCGGGGCGGATCGCTAGTATCGTTATAAGATACGTATTGTGTAGAGAAAAAACCCTTCATAAATCAAGCAAATATATTCTCTTCAGTGTAATGTTGCACATCAACATATTCGCATAGAGTACCGTCATAAAC
Source organism: Zelleria hepariella (assembly GCA_949319315.1). Lineage (NCBI taxonomy): Eukaryota > Metazoa > Arthropoda > Insecta > Lepidoptera > Yponomeutidae > Zelleria > Zelleria hepariella. The sequence goes on along the minus strand of OX439390.1, from coordinate 9,300,052 downwards.
GTTTCTCGCGCGATGTGAGCTTCAAATCGTCGTAAATTGCTTTATGCCTTCGAGAAAATTGTTTGGAACACCCTGTATAATTTATTAGCGCCTTGAAATGCGCATTATACGACGACTAGGACTTACCAGAAATAACGAGCTCGAATTCAGGGTTTGACTTACCTGTAAAGAGAAATAAAATAGTTTCAGCTGACATAAATAGAGCCTTTTTATTATGAAGAGAAGAAAAGGAAACAAATGGGTGAAAAGTTGAATGAACCCGGATGATGAAAACTTTAAAGGTCCCGAGTATAAACTCGAGGGGGCCATTGAAGTCGTCAATACCATCCTCAACTCTTAAACAACCAGTGTACTCTAGGACACATAAACGGATATCCTTGGCACGATTCTGACTAAAACAAAATATTCTCTACCTCTCTTAAGGTAGAGAAAAATTAAATATCTTCCACAATAGTCAAGTACCTACAAATACGATAAAAAGATTAGTCTTGAACGCGTGTAAGCGTGACGCAACGGGTGGTTTAAATATAGTGATGAAACTAGTAATAAAAGTCATTCGATTCGGGTAATATGTAGTATTACGTCTGGCGCTACATCCGCGCGGAGGCTGGGCGGGCGGCGCTCGCTGGGCACCGTATCGACCCGCCCGCCGCAGAACTTGCCTAGCCTCAACTTAACTGTGCTCAGCACCTAACGCGGGGCCTTGCACGGCGAAAATTTACTAAAGGTAACCGCACACTGTGCCACCGAAAAATGGCCGCCACAAACTGCGGACGGGATTTTTAATGTAGTTCATCATCATCATCAGCCTGAAACACCCACTGCTGAGTAAAGGCCTTTTCATACTCACGCCACCGCTCACGATCCTGTGCCAGACGCAACCACTGCTTTCCGGCTACTTGAGCTATGTCATCGGACCATCTGGCTGGTGGTCTCCCAACCGATCTCTTCCCATTTCGAGGTCGCCACTTCCACTTCAAAGACGTTATATGCTTTTCCCGACGTCTGCCACTTTTGTGCGGCTTCTTATAACCTACGACGTTCGGAATACGGTCCAAGCTCGCCTCGCGCATACCTACACGTCATCAGTGGATGTGCAATTGGTGGCCGCGTCTAATGGTTTGACTGAGCCACTAAGCGTTGATCAATTTCAATGCCAAGGGCCGAATTCTTGGGAATGTCAACTGTCGAAGGAAATCTCGCAAGATGAAAACGAGTATAAAAATCGAGTTGGGCATTCCCCAGAAACGGACCCCAGAATTTTGAAGCAAAATTAATTAGTGATCTGTGAATTTTATCGCCCTGTGTTTATGGATGGCGATTCCGAGACCATGTGCGACTAGTGAATTACCACCAGGCTAAAATCGTCCCGCGTAAATCTCCCATACATAACAACGACAACCGAAGAAGTCTAACTTATAGGTATTCGATATTCAACTTTACCTTTGCATTTCGTTTGTTTCAGGGTTGTGTTTTGTTTTTATTACGATTGAATTTAGAAATGTATGCTATTATTATTTTGAGATTAGTGCTTTCTTTTCTAATCTGCGATTTAAACTAAAGTAGCTAGAGGCCTACTTTCCTTGAATACATCCACTTCCTCCACTTAGCACTTCCACTTACTACACTGGTAATGTGACCAATCAGACGTTGTAATAGTGTGACGGTCGGCCACAATCTCAGATACCCCATGGCAGCTCTTATCGCGCGGCATAAGGGCGCCAATCGCACAAAAAGGGGTATTTGAGACTGTGGCCGACTGTACCTACCTATTGTATAAAGCTTTTTTTTTGTCATCAACATCGGTTCCTGTTATCCCTACATAGGGCTCTCAAAACCGTTTTCCAATCTGGTCGATTTTGCGCGTTCATCTCAAGCTCGGAATGAGCAACATTCCGGTACTGTTAGCCTCCTGTTGCACTGATCAACGCCTAATAGTTTTAGGGCGCCCTCTATTCCGTGTTCCAGTTGGACACCATTTCAGTGCTATCTTGGAGTGGTTTTCGGCTCTTCGCATAGTATGACCTGCCCCTGTATTAGCTAAAATATCCACCGTAAAAATAACCGTTTTTAATTGTCAAATATAAGATTGTTCATTTCAATAATAGTTGGGTGTTTTTTTTTACATAATAGAGGCGCTGTCCAACGCCTTTTTTGGATGCCCTTTTTTTCCTTACATCGAAGTCAAAAATGACTTCCAAATCCATCCAGCCTTTACAGCGTAAAATTAAAACAAACATACGCAATCAATCGCTCACACACTCGCAAACCTTTCCATTTATATTATTAGTGAGATTCGCTTACGGGTAGTTGCCCGTTTATGAAATTCGGGATTCTGCGGGTGTCAGCCCTCGCGTAGTTGCGTCCGGTATCGACCCACTATGACGTAACCGAGCGGCATTGGGCGAAACAGCTGGCTGCCCGAGACACGCAAAAAACTAAGCAAAATACCGAAGTTGACAGATATAAAACTTCGTGCAAACTTTACGCCCATGACGGCCCGTCAGAAAGAAAATATAATAAAATTGATAAATGTGGTTAGATAAATGTCATAACAAGATAAAAAAACAACCAGTGTTCTCAAGTTGTTACTTCTTACCTTTTCATTTTAAGTTACACTTGGGTGGGTATAATAGTTCACTAGTGAGATTGATTGGCAATAAGAATAAATTGAGAAAATATATTATAGTCTTTGAGGTGGATATTCTGGGGTCGCAACCATGGGAGACGGTCGGGACTTGGTACCAATTAAACTAAGCATTTTAGATGTAATAGACCAAAAGTAGTGTTTACCGCGCTCACTCCCATACAAACGAAGAATTTTTTTGCTACCCCTAAATATTATCTGATTTCGTTGATTTTGGTGTCAATAGTTTTTATAGATTTTATCTATGTCTGAGCTTTTTCTTTTTTTTATTAATTATTGCCGAAAAGTACTTTTTGAATTTAAAAAATGAAAAAACTTAAAAACCTAGATAAAAATAAACAAATCGATTGACACCAAAACCAACGAAATCGGATAATATACATATAGGGATAGCTGAACGCGTCCGGAATAAGGTAGTTCGTGAACTACCCAATAAATCCAATCTGTAGTTATATGAATAATCTCAATCCTATCTTTGACTATCAATAGATGTTGGCCATATTGAGGAATGACTCTAGACGCGTTTTTTTTTAGCGCAGAATAACAAATAGGAGCAGGAGAGGTTAGAAAGGTGGTTGAGAGTGGAGGGGCACGAAAGCGCGCCGCGTAGGCAGCGCTGGAATGGTAGAAATGCACACTTTTAAAGGATAAGAAACTTTAATAAAATAAAAAGGATCGAGCTTTTCAAAAAGTCGTAGAACAAAGGTTGTTGAAAATCTTATTTAGAAGTTGACGTGTTTCAGGAAAAAAGCTATTTAAAAAATGCCCTGTATATGCCAGCGAGACTTGGACCATAAAGAAGAATAGGTTGACGAAATGTGGTGTTGGCGGCGACTGCTACGGATTCCGTGGACTGCGATGAGAACAAATGAGTCTATACGTGAACATCTGAAAAGACGCGCACCACTCTCAATCAAATGCCAACGACGTATTTCAACCGGATAGCCTGGAAAAACAAATTATGAGTAGTATTGCTACTACAAATTCACAAATGTACGTAACATTGAAAATAAACTTAGGTATATGCCCGTTCTGGGATTCGAACCTGGAACCTCAAATAAACCTGTATGACGTACGATATGGGCCGTTAGGTCGTTGAGAAACAGCACAATGAAATGAATGCTCCAACTAAAAAGTTCAAAACGAACGGAGGCTGATAGTAACGTTTTAGTGGAGAGAGTTTCGCAATCCCCGAAACGAGGATATCTTTTGTGTTTCCATTTCTAAGAGCACTGAAAGCCTGAAACTGCCGTTCAGCCTCAAGTTTTATTGGTAGAGCTCGGCTGTATAATGCTTTCCTTACCTATCAACTACAGGGCAATTTTTAAATAGCTTTACTATTCCTCAGACACCCCAACTTCTAAATGTGATTTCCAAAAACATTTTTGACTAACGACTTTGGCGAAAAAAAAAATTATCACATCTATTCGAAAAGACCCTAGAAACAGGGACTAAAATAGCTTTTTAATCCCGGTGATTTGAATTTGGAATATGGATCTGTAACTAAAAGTTCAAAATGACTAAAAAGTTTACAGACAACATTGAAAGAGATCTATCACAACCAATGTATGGACAAGAAACTGGCAGTATGTATGAAAAAAAAATACCGCGCGGCGCAAACCAAATAAAAAAAGTTTGTAAAAAAATAAAAACTCAGAAATGCATTCAGTCTTCGTCGGTATCATATTCGCACATGAATAGCCAGAGGGTATTATCTCGGAAAATGCAAATTTTTTTTTACGACGGATTCGAGTTCGCAAAATTTTTCTCTACAATCTGGCAAGACAGCCATATCTGTAGGTTAATTTAAAGCCGAGAAACGGAGCTTTACGACTGTCTTCCAATTTGGTTTGCGATATATTCGAGCAGGCAAGACTGTCACATTTTAGTTAGCCACTAAGCGCCATCCGAAATTGACGGGTCACTCGTGTTATTTCAAGTTATGACAGGTGCTCTGTCAATAATTACTATAAAAAGTTAAAATGTGAGCAGTCTAGAGCGTATTATCTTTTAGTTAATACTCTTTAGCCTATTTTGAATAATTCGTCATTTGTATTATTTTGACTTAATACTCTATAGTCCGTTTTTTTTTCACAACTTTCTAAATACCATTGGTTTTATATTTACTTAATACCATATTGCCATCGGTTTCATCTAGATACTACTCTCTGTCCAGTTTTTTTTTGTAATATTTTTTGGTTGTAAACCGAATAATACCCTTTTGACCGATAATAAATTCTAAATACTTGTGCAAGGAAGGTGGTTTTTGCTGCCAATCCCGCTATCAAAGTAGATAATAGTGCTGAAGACCTGGAAATAGCGTAAGAAGACTGTGATGATGAATAAGCCGACCCTACTTATCGTCCATCTGGAGAATTTCTGCCTCTAAGTTCCCCGGATATTATGCCAGATCACCAACTTTGCATTGCTAACTTAAGAATAACCTAACATAGGTAAAATATTTGAGCCAGATCGCCAACGTCGCTCGGTAGGGTAGGCTGGCGGCGTCGCCCCACTGGATGGCGAGGCTCAGCTTTTGCCCTTGGTAAGAACCAGCCCTCTGTACACTCGAGGCGTCAACCAGGCACAACGAAATCTCTTGAGAGAGTTTTCGCGCACCAGGTCCCTGAGGGTCTCTACTCCGAAGGGCGCAAATATGTAGCCCTGTACCAGGACTGCATATTTTTGCCTCTTGTACCCCGCTGTAGCCGCACCAACGCCGCCGGTGCGGCAGGAGGCCACTTTTATAAGAGACTGTGCTACTATGTCGAATTACGTAGTGTCCCAAACCAGCGACCGCCACAGTGAGCGTCACCCCATCAGGCCTATTGCCATTATCTCTGGCTATGCCATGCTAGGCTAGGCTAAGCAGGGACCCGGAACAGATTCAGCCGCAGATCCTGGCTTGGGCCTGCCATGTCTGGCCAAGCGCTCCTGGCCGATTAGGTCGATCGTGCTGTCGACCGAGGACAGGAACGCTGGCAGCGAGATGCTTGAAGGCATTCTTATGCCCAAGCAACCGTGACGGATTGACAATTTGGTCTGGGTCTATCCTCTAAAGAGCAATTTAGGACTGCTTATAAGGTTTATCTTATAATTTTGCCTCAATGTTGAACAGCGTAATACGTACAAGAATTTATGAGTACGAAAAAAAGTAAGATGTAGCCTGTACAATACATGTCCCACTAGCTGGGCAAAGGCCTTCTCTCTCTACGCGTGCTCAATGCGGATTGGCTATTTTTGGTATAATGCCTCATACGCTCAGGTTTCCTCACGATATTTCCCTTCACGGTCAGCGAGAGGTAATTGCTACTACAAATTCACAAACATAATTCTGTCATATTTGGCAAATTCATCGAATTTGATGAATTTAATCTTTCGTAGGAATCGTCCTGCACTGGGGATCTTAGGAGGCACAGTGATGAGTGAGTTAAAATATGAGGCCAAGTCATGTTTTTCTTCATCAAGGAGGTTCTCTCTAAGCACGCTCTTCAATAAATTGAGTTCGAAACCAATTGACTAACAATTTTGTGTCAGATATTCCTGCCCCCTTAGCACGCTGCCTACTCTCAACTGTCACCTTAGCCACTGTTAACTGTCACCTCAGTAGTGTTAAGCGGCTAAGGTGACAGTTGAGAATAGGCAAAATGGTAGCGTGCTAAGGGGGCAGGTCTAAAATTACTGATTGTGCGTCGCCTCCATGTTTCCTCGCTAGAATTATTGATTGTTCCTAGATTTTTAATTACAAACGACTACCTTTAATAACTTTTTCTTAAAGTAAATAGCACAGAGGAAGTAGTTTATTTGAAATGAATAAATTTAATTAAATTATAAGCGACCTAAAACTAAATTAGATGGTATTAGTTTAAGTACTTTATTGAAGACTGAAATACCCAATTATTTATACCAATTTTTGTTTGTTGGGAAATATGTGACTTATTTTGTTATTTACTTGATGATTACTTAAGAAAACTACTGTCAATGATAACAAAAGTCTGGTTTCATGATTTTAAATTTATTTTAATACACTTTAAAAGATATAATTTTCAAATTCAGGTAAAAAGACCAGTATTATTTTGAAATAATACATTAGAATTGCAAAAAAAAAACTGGCTATAGAGTCATAAATACAAATAAATTTAATTTTGTCAGGCTATACAGTATTATCTTGATAGAGTGTCAGGAAAAACAGTATAACTATTAATCTACTTCTTTTCAACTCTATTTTTTTCATGAATCATGCAGAGAAAGAGTCAACCTACAACGCAAATACAAAAAGTTATCAATATGTGGCCTGCATCAAATGTTACGAATTTTCAAATATTCAAAACGCTTTTTCTCGAAACTCACTTTTTTGAGATAATACCCTCTGACTATTCATGTGCGATATAGTTGTGTACTAAAATTTGGATTTTACTTACTTTCATAAAATAAAAGTGTTTCTTCTTCAAGTAGTGAGAATTAAAGTGTTATAATATTAACTCCAGAGAACATTGTGTCGGATGACGACGCTAATTATTCGTAAGTCACTTATTTTCTCATAGAGGGTGATAAAAAGTAGAGTGTTCACCTCGGGAACAACACTTTTTAAAGCTCGAGTACTTTTAATCGATCGAGCTACGTTCAGGATTCTACTTTAGAATCCGTCGCTACGCTCGGGATTCTACTTTAGGATCCTTCGCTCCGCTCTGGATTCAAAGAAACTCTGTCGCCTTAAAAATCGTGTTTTAGTCCCTCGGGTAACAATCTACTATTCTAAAAGAATTTATTTTATTTAAACGCTGCGCGGCTATTAAAGTTTGCCAAACAACTTCTGAATCTTTGCGCTATCCAATGCCCGTTTGAACAGTCTGATACTTTTTATGCTTCAACTTGGAACAATCTTTTCCTATCCCTCTTGTCTCCTTCGTCGAGTTTTTCTTGAGTCAATAAGAACTGTTTGCAGAATAGCAACGCTGCCCCGAAGTAGGTCCTGCGATGGTCTTAGTAGGTATGCAAATGAATATTACTCGGAAAATTCCAAGGAAAAGTTCTCAATGGCTCATCAACTCCCAACCCAAACCACTTGCAGGGGATTAACTTTAATTGTCGTCTCAAGTACCATCCAAGTAGGGATTTCAAGTCTTAGAGGAAAATTAACAGTAGGCTATACATCTGTAAGCTTTTGAATAGGCAGCTTTCATTTAAAGTACCTTAAAGTCCTCTGATTCTATCCCCTAACCACAAAAGGGGTGGTAGCAGCCCAATGAAGAGAAAACATGCTTCAAAAGCGTGAGGCATATTATGTATGTTTGATCTGAGAGGAACAAACTTCCATTTAGGTACATAACTACCAACTCCATATGAAAATTTTCTTATTGGCGAGCCTACTGGCAAGAGAGAAGAAACCCGACAAGACCTCATATATTTTGTAGGTACATTTGCGGCGCAAGTGTGATGCGCCGTACGTGCCATTTGAAAATGAGATTGCACAGAAAAGATAAGTGTTAGTTGTAATTGCTTACATGTTCAGTGGTTAACGTAGACTACAAAGGTGAGTCGGTCGAAGCGATCACGCGCGTCCACGCCGTGAAGCGCTCCCCATTGTTTCGGATTAGGCTTGTTGTTCTAAAAATTTTAATTTATTCAACAGTTCGACGTTATGTATTCACAGGTAGAAATTGGGAAAACCGTGACTGTTGCGAATGGCGTTGTGTATTGGCACTGTTTTCATAAACATCCATTTTAATTTTCCGTTTTGACAGTGACAAATGAGTAGGCACTTTACCTACTTTGAGATACCGTAACCATCACACTAAACATTCAGGGTGATAAGTTAAAAGACCGCCAACAGAGCGGGAAACCACGTATTGTCCTCATCATAACGAACATTTTTGCCCAGGAACTATGCCTGGGAAATCAACGGTTTCCGAGATATTGAGGTTCAAAGTCGGACTTTTCAAAACTTTTTTTTGCATAAATGTATTCAGTATCAAGTACTCAACAATTCTTCTCAAGAAACCATATCAAAATTTTGAATATTTCTTACAAACAATGACGTTAAAATTGCAACCCGCAATGTATTCTAAACATCGGCACCTCAAAGTGTAAGTAGTTTAAACTTATGCCAACGCTGGCGCAACATAACTTCTGTGCGTTACACGTCCATTGCGTGATAAGATATTTTTCAAAATTATAACCTAAAAAACCAAAATCATTTCCCAGCAATAATTAACGAGTTTACAGTTCGGGGCGAACCACTAGTATATTTTCAGATAAATTATAAATTCACAAGGATGTCTATTTAAACCTTCTACATTGTTAGCTCTCCTATACCTATAGGTATATCATATTTTTCTATATCTAAAGTAATTTATACAGGGTGTTAAAAGACCGCCAACAGACCCGAAAGGTACGCATACTAGACAGCAAAACAAAGTACTTTTTCCATAAATCATTGCTGGGAAATGATTTTGGTTGTTTAGGTTATAATTTTGGAAAATATTTATCACGTAATGGAAGTGTAACGCAGAGAAGTCATATTGCGTAAGCGTTGACATAAACTTATGCTACTTATTCTGGAGGTGGCAAAGTTTAGAATACATTGCGGGTTGGCATTTCAGCGTCGTTTTTTGTAAGAAATATATACAGGGTGTTAATTTACAAGCGTGCCATATTTTAGGACGTGATTATACTGCTGATAAAGAACAAAAATCAATCATAAAAGAAGGGTCGATTTTTTTTATTTAATTTTCAGACGTCACAATTTTTATCGATAAAGACAACGCCCAGCTCTAACATCGAAATATCTCGCCCATCCCTAAATTTTAGTGTTCACAAGACGAATGAACGACGAACGGTTTGGCAACAACCATGCCCTACCCCGCCCGAGCGGGAGCGGCATATGCCGTTAAAGCCTCGCGTCCATTAGGCGGATCGGGGCGGATTTTTGCCGGCGGCAAAAATCCGCCTGCCTATATTTTGTATGGAAGTGCGTCCACTAGAGCGCATCGGGGCGGGGCGGGCCGCGACGCAATATTTTTGCCGGCGGATTTTTGCCGGCGGCATTACCCGCCCCGATGCGCCTAGTGGACGCAGGGGCAACAGCATGCTCGCGCATGCGAATGCGCGCGAGTGTTGCCATTTGTCGACCAGAATACATAATCGGCTGAATTATTGTTGTTCTTGTTTAAAATAATGGAAAGAATTCTATGCTATTGGCGTGAACGAAAAATCGCTGAACAAACGCTTAGTACGAATAGCTCAGTAAAGTTAAGCTTCAAAATAATAAAACTGTAAAAAAATTGAATTACCCTCCACGCTGCTATCGTCCAACCTTAAGGGTGGACGATAGCAACGTGGCGGGAGATTCAAAATTTTCAGTTTTTTACATTTTGTAGCTAAACTGAGCTATTTTTGTTCAGCGATTTTTCGTTCGCGGCTATAACATAGTATTCTTTTCATTATTGTAAACAACAGAACAACAATAATTCAGCTGATTATGTGTTCTGGTCTACGATAAGTTTTTTGGGCAGTGCCACTGCTTCATAGACCAGAACACATACTAATCGGCTGAATTATTGTTGTTCTGTAGTTCACAATAATGAAAAGAATACTGTTTTATTGCCGCGAACGAAAAATCGCTGAACAAAAATAGCTCAGTTTAGCTACAAAATGTAAAAATCTGTGAAAATTTTGAATTTTCCGCCACGTTGCTATCGTCCACCCTTAACCGATCATGATGATGAAGAATACCAGCAGAAGTATTAGAAGTTGATTTTTGGTTTTGTTAAGTTTATGGTTTTCACAAACGCCGTATTGTTCCAGTAGACTCGGAGAACTTCGCTCGCTTCTCTCGCTCGTTCAATTATTCCGTTTCGGATCCAGATTGAACGCAGGTTGGACGTAACTCAACGCGGGATTTTTTTGTAACTAAATATTGAAATGAAAAAATATTACGTATACTGCGTGTTATTCACTAGGTAAGTAAAAAAAAATTGTCATCGAGTATTTATCATCAATTTTATTAGTTTAAAGTGCATGAAATCCCTAATATAAAATAGTCTGTAATTTTGGCATGAATGAATAGGGCTTGGCAATTTTTTTGCAGCCAAGGGCCACATAGAGCCAAAATGGCATAAAAGCGGACCGTACCTGAAACTATAGGTAGGTACTTACCATACCCTATAATTATTTTACCCATAGTATATTCAGAGTGAGATGAGCGCGCGTCAGAAAATTTCAGTCTCAATCATACAAAATAATTTCAATCTGTTGAAAATTTCTCAATCGACTAGGCATCAAAAAGTTACAATTTAGGCAATGTCACAAAAAGTCACAACGAGGGCTCAAAAGTTACAATATTTGTGATTAGACAAAGTGGCAACACCAAAAAATCCGCCGAGCCGATGCGCCGATCCGCCCCGATGCGCTTAGATGGACGCACCCCAACGTTGCGTTGCGTTGCGGCCCGGCCCGGCCCGCCCCGATCCGCCTCATATGGACGCTAGGCTTAACAGTAGATAGAATAGAACAAACACACCGCCGCGCGCGAGCGCACCCCCCCGCCCCCATCAATCAGCCTAGCCGCCGCCCGCCACTCACTCAGTGACCGGGTATCCTTTGTGACGTGTGCACGTAGCGCACGCTCCTTTACTACCTACCTTTGCGCGCGCGCCGGCCGCCGGCGCCGCCGCCGCCCGCCGTTTCGTAATGGTTGATGAGATGTTGGGCGACGTGCCATTGAACGTTCATCAAAACCTTAACTGTCAGCAGGACGGAGCTCCTTCGCACTACGGACTCCAAGTGCGCGAGTACCTAAATGATATTTTTGGTGACCGCTGGATAGGAGTTAGGACGTGGAGGCCCACTGGCCTGGCCAGCGCGGTCCCCGGATCTTACCACCCTAGACTTTTATTTGTGTGGGAGAAGTGAACAGTGCGGCTGTGTTGCGTGAAAGGATTAATTCTTCTGCCTTCCAAACTGTTAGTGAAAAAAGTGTTTGTGTTGCAAAATTGAAAAAGCAATTTGTGTCGCCGTGCATAGCGCAGAATGTTAGCCACTTCGAACAATAATGCTCCATACAACTTAATAATTGTAAGTACCCTGTAAATAGCGTATCAATTAGTGTAATTTTTTTAACTTTTAGACTTTTAACTACGCCGGATCATCGATTTATTTGAAGGTAGGTTAGTACTTGGGTATGTCATCTACTTCCTACTTTTTATTACTTACCTGTAAATAAACTAGTAACACATTTGCGCAATATTTTCCTACCTACTAACCGCCTACCTACCAAAGAAATTTTGTTTTGTCGGTCCTAAGCCCGTGAGAGTGGAGATCTGAAATCATCTGTTTTGTTGTTGTTGCTGTCTCTTTCGATCGGTGCCAACTTGGCAACGCGGTCTCGGTCTCTTCCCAATACGTGCGTAGTCATAGCACCTCTAAACTTAGGTTATTCCTATTCACACCCTAAAAAGAAGTTTAATTTTTATCTTCGGTTTCCTTGAATCTGTGAGACTGTGAGTAGGCTACATTAGCTGGTAACATGAATTACTATTTTTTCTTTAAATATGGCACGCTTGCAAATTAACACCCTGTATATATATATATATATATATATATATATATAATTCCTTGAGAAGAAATGTTAAGTATTTAATACTGAACAAATGTTTGCAAAACATTTTTATTGAAAAGTCCGACTTTGAACCTCATTATCTCGGAAACCGTTGATTTCCCAGGCAGGGTTCCTTGAGCGAAAATGTTCTTTATGATGAGGATAATACGTGGTTTCCCGCTTTGTTGGCGGTCTTTTAACACCCTGTAAACAGGGTGTCCCGTAATTCAACGTCAAGCTGAAACTGGGTAAAAAGGCAGGTCATAACGGTACTGGGAAAAATAATAACTAGTGGTTCGCCCCGAACTATGAACTCGCGACCCCATATCTCAGCAACCCCTCGACCGATTTGGCTCATATTCGAACTTAAACATTCTCTTTGCCTCATTTACCTGCCTACCGAATTTCATGACGATTCGACAAATTTACTCAAGTTATCGTCGAACGAACATTCAGACATACAAACATACATACATACATACAAACGCCGGATTGTTCCAGTAGACTCGGAGAACTTCGCTCGCTCGCTCAACAATAATCGGCCTCATTTTTCGTCGACCTTTAGCGTTGTTTAGCCTCGCGAAGATGCAAACGCACGGCTCATGTCAGAAAAGTGCAAGTAACGAGATCAATTTGTCGAGCGCTCGAGGCAGAGACGCGGTCTGAAGGTTTCACGCTTTAATTGCTTTGGACCCGTGCCACGAACACCGGCTACAGATGGTACAGGGTATACAGTATACGGCTGATCCGCTTTCTATGCAGATTTCGTTTTCAGATTTAGCCGTCCGATGGTAATACTAGTCACATCAACCATCAGTATGAATGAATATTGTTGTTATCAGTCTGGATAAACAACAAATTTTTCGTTACCTCAAAAATCACACCTTGTACCCGATATAGTTAGTGGCTGACTGTATAATCGCTAGTGTAAGTGGTAACCAACTCACATAGCTAATACTGTACTTTTCCTACTGTTTTTCTTTTATATTCTGTCACTAGGGTCTGTTTGCGGGAAAATACAAATAAAAATGTTGTTTTCGACAAATAATACGTATTATTTATTTCCAGCAAATAAATCGGTTTTGAGAACTTGCAACTGTGCGGATTTTTTCACAGAACAAGCAAACTGTTGCTCGCTCCCTGCAAGCCTTTTCGTGATACAATTACATACACTGAGATAAAACGGACGCTGAGCTTTGTCGACAAAGGCTTGAGTCAACCTTTGTCGACAAAGCTCCTCGACAAAGTCAGGCCGCTTGACTAGTTTTTTGCAATTATAACTTGAACTTTTTTAAACATACCTTTGTCTTAGGTACTTGTCAACACCAACGTTATGAACCTTCAGATGCATGCAACAGATATCCAGGCTAAAAAACCGATATCTGGTAACTGCAATTGCATTTAGAGTGCCTAGAGTGTGACGGATAGATGTAGAGGGCGGTTTCATTCGTGCGGAAAACGTTCACCTATCGCGATCGCACGACCATCTCATCTGTAAGCTGATTGCAACCGAAAATATCCCTTATTCCGGGGCTCGTAGGTGGCTAAGTAGCGTGTGTTCCCGTATCGACCGAGGGCTTACGTAACCGGCGAGCAATCGAGGGGCAAGCTGGCTGTGCCCGTGACGACTTCGTACATTTGCATTGCAATTCTGGGAAAGTGCTGTATTTTAAACTTTCCGCTGCACCACCTGGGATTAGTTACATTTTTAACATTTCATTGAATAATACCACAGATTGGAGTAAGTAAGATGTAGCTTGTACAAGTGTACCTGTCCAACTGGCTGGGCAAAGGCCTTCTCTCAGAGAGAGAGTTTGGGATTGGCGATCTTCACGCTGAGGATATTACGCCTCAAATATTATGCCAAATTGGAGAAGAACAAGTTTTTTTCTCTTTTCTGTAGAAATTACTATGTTCATGCCTTCTAGATCTCTCCCAGAATAATTCTCTTCGAAGGTCAATCAATAGCGATGAAGTCTGCCGGCAGCTAGAAGAATTTTAACATGCAAATGAGAATTTCTTGAAACCACTTACATCCCGAAATAAGTTTGAAAAGAACATAAGCGAAACCGTTTCATTAATACGAAAAAAACATACTCGACTAGGTACTTCAGAAAACATGCTCGCCAGTGTAACATCAGCAACAGTTAATTAACCACGTGAGCATTTACTCTTCACAAGAAGCGTAAACTCTCTGTTGCGCAAAAGATTCTCGATATAGATATCCGACAAACACATACTTAGTAGAGTTCTCGTGCAGTAAACGTTACGCGCCGCACACACTAATGTACTCGTATATTGCTTGGAACCGTTCACACTGGAGCTGTTAGAATGCGGAGTTCTCGCTAAGCAAATCTGAGAACTCTAAACGCGGAACGCGAAATTCCGGGGCAGTGTGTCCGGCGCCTTAATGCCGGTATTAAGGTTCAACTAATGTAGCGTTTCGTAAAATGCAAAATTTTCACAGTATTTAAAATTTTGTAGCTAAACTCTTAAGCAATTTTTGTTCAACGATTTTTGTTTCACGACAGTAAAATTGAATTTTTTTCATTATTCAAAACAAACTATGCGACAATATTTATTTATTTTTCTTTACATGGAATTTATATCTCATTCTCACTACTTATTGAACGCCCTTAGTATGTACCTACGGCGCCTTAAGCGAATCTTGCCACAGAGTGAGTCGGACGACTCATAAACCTAAATCGACACATATAAACGGACTTTATTGTGTAGATGACGAGATTGCTGTTTGCCACTAGATGGTTCTAGTCAACACTTCGTTTTTCCACTGAATATTCTTTTCAGAAACATGAGAAGTTACCTCCAAAGGCTTTTGCTTCATTCAAATAGCTAAGTGGTTTTGGGATTAAGGCGCTGTGCATAGTGAATCGCCCGTGCGCAACGAAAAATGCACAAAATCGATTCCTGTATCAAATACACTAAACAAATCGAAAATGTTCACATATCAAACCCTAGAATTAGTTGAGACCTATCTAAAACAGCCAGTTTCGTGTTGAGATTCATAAACGTTTTGAAGATATTTTGTTTGAAAAAAAAATAGGCGGCGCACTTTTTTTCAAGCAAAATATCTTGCATACTGTTATGGATATCAACACAAAACTGGCTGTGTTAGATAGGTCTCAACTAATTCTAGGGTTTGATATGTGAACATTTTCGATTTTTTTTAGTGTATTTGTTACAGGAATCGATTTTGTGCATTTTTCTTTGCGCCTGGGCTAATTAACTATGCCCAGCGCCTTAAGTAAACACACACAAGAATAATATTTCACAAACATTTTACTGCACTGCACAATCTGCACGGCACATTTTATATTAATAAAATAGAATCACTTTAGTTTCTTCAGTTTGTTTGACTTTGAATGAAGTCCAAAAGTAGGTATACGTCTGGAATACGTCTGGAATCTGAATTACAAATGCCCAAAATGTTATTGCATGCCAATGGCAATTAAAAACATTTCGATGTTGATATTCATTTTCTCGTCCTAGTTTTCTTTCTCAAGGGAAAAGTTTTGCATTTTTGTGCGAGGCTACAAATGAAGACGACAATAAACCGTACCCTGAAGCGAAACCAATTTTGCTTGTCTCTTTTTGCCTCCCCTGCCTTTCAGAAAACTTTAAAAAATTTTCATTGTAGCTCTCGAATTCATTTTCACGAATTTTTTTGTCATCCTCTGTTTATTTGTAATAGGAATTCCGAGTATTCCTGAATGGGAATCTGGGCCGCACAGGCAATAGTGTCCATAACTCAGGGTAAATGTCACGCGCTTGACCTAGAAACGTAAAGCAAAGGTATCAGGTGAGCCATTCATTAACCCGTCGAGCTGTCAAGGCCGGGTAAACTTATTAAAAGCTGGCTGCAGCGTGTGAAAGACATTTCAAATTTCAGGGAACGGAAAGAAACAAAGGTTAATAAGACGTTCTCAGTAATTACGGAGAGCCCGGGCACTTTTATCAGTGCTTCGCAGCCTCCAGCTTCAAGCCAACCGCTGCAGCTGGGCCGCCGGCCGGCGACGAACTTTTTCAGCTTAATGGAGTACATTTATTATGCAGCTCTTATGTTAAAGAAAAACATACCGCATATAAGATTTTTATGCAGCCTGTCAATTGTCATAGACGCTCAGGTTTCCTCACGATGTTTTACTTCACGAGAACCCTCTTCACGAAAATCTTCTCTCTCTCTAAGAATAAACTACATCTTACTTTTTATGTAGCCAGTACTACTTAATAAATATGTCCCTTTGCTGAGCAAAGGTCTCCCCTCTAGTACATCTCTATTCTCTAGCAGTCCTATAATACTTACAATTTAATTTGATAACGGTTTATATTAAATTCTACATACATGTTTTCATGGGGCCAATTCTCAAGCATATCGCATTCGATATTGTAAAGTTGTCACGTTACAGGGGTTACGAGTGACTAGTGATTCGGTTCAAGACGATACTTTCAAGGATCTTGGCCAAACTTTATCGAATTTGTGATTTGTTTCTTGGTCTTGTGTCGCTTGAATGAAACGATCGAGACAAGACCAAGAAATCGTCTCGATCGTTTGATTCGAACGAGATCGAGCGAGAATGTCGAAATAGAGTTCGCGCCACCACTGTAGTCCGATAGACGTGGCGCTAGCGCAACGCACAAAACTTTTCCAGTGTTAGGCGAAATAGGCGTAGGTAGTTCACTGATTTCCCATAAGACTTGAATCGTGGAGCGCATTCTATTTATTTTCAAACTCATTTTTTTATTCCGTATAATTCTGACATGTCAGAGATTATATGTATAAAACTTTTTGGCCGGCCGTTTTTTATTGATATGGATGACATGACACAATCGAGAATCTCGAAACCAAGACGTCATAAAAACAATACCAAGAAAATATTATTTTCGCTCGCCTGTCAAGATCGAGACCAAGCAAAAGTCTTGATGTAATCAAGACAGTCTCGATATCGAAATTGTCTTGTATTGTGTCGCTTGCCGAACCACTACGAGTGACCATAACGCCCTGTGACGGAAGAAATTTAAAGATAGAAGTAAAGAGGAAAGTAAAGAAAGGAGTTTGAAGCAGTGGGTAATTTATTTGACATAGTTAAACATCTAGGACCTACGTGACCTACGTAACTTAGTAAAAATAAGGCAGCCTATCTGAAGACTTTGGATCCAGAGGACTTGGAGTTCTTCGGGCGTCAGTTTTCCAGGTTTAGCCGCCGCCGGTTGAGGTGAAGGTTGAGGTCGAGGTTCAGGGTTCTTCCAGCGAGGGCTTTCAAGGCTGGCCCACCGCTTGAGTATGTGGTTGAGGGCTTCAAAGAAGCAGGTTCGAGTGAAGCTTGGTCGAGAACTTCAAGGTATTACGACTTCGGGATAGGCGCAGGCTTCGAATCTTCCAGTATTTTCGCGCTCTTTTTCTCAGTATTTCCCGGGCCTGCTTGGCCCGGGAATCTGGCCTATATTTCTCCTTCGGCTGTCGCGCCAAGGAGAAGACTGACCCTTGTTCTGTTTGCATCGATACGGAAACCTCGTAAGAATAGTTTTTTCCCTTTGTACCTAGATTTCAAATTCAAAAACCTTGCCTCTTTCTTTTTTTGCTGTTCGACTTCCCGACACAAATGCTCCAAGTAGTCTCGACTGGCTCCATAAAGGTTTTTATGAAATAAATTAAGAAAATGAATAGGTACCACTTCAAAAATAGAGATTATCCAAACAATATGTCAAAAACGTCAGTTTTTGTTCAAGACGACAAAAGTAACTATCAAAGGATTTTCTATCCTATGTGTAAACATTATCATAATAGTGCAGTGCTATAATTATAGTTTTAATGAAGTGAAGTGACCGTAGGTGCATCGAATTGGAAAGGCGTACTAAACCCCATGAGAATACATAATAAAAGTATATAAAAGTGCGTGTGAAGGTGAAAATGCAAATGTGAATGTGGTGCCCGTAATCATGTGGATTGCAGTGCTATTCTAGGAAACTGGACCCTCAGCTGTGCGACCGTGAGTTTCGGAACACCATATGTAATCAGTAAGAACCATAGGACAGCAACAACAACAACATATCTAATCAATAACATGGGTAACCATGGGTGTATGGGCAGAGAAGGGCAGGTCTTTTATACGGGAAATTGGTCGTCGTCTGAGGAACCGGGGATTTGACTACCGTTTCGGGGCATACCTGGCGCAGAGGATTTTCCTGGCGGTGGTGCAGCGGTGGAACGCTGCTAACGTCATGGGAACCTTTGTGTCGGGTGTGTCGCGGGGCGGTATTTAAACGGTTTTTATTAAACGGTTTTATTTAGCTCACCCCGTTTGTTATTATTTATTATTTAGCTCACCCCGTTTGTTTTATTTATTTATTATTCTTGGGTCAAATTTAGTAATTCAAATTTCACCCTCTTCCTGTCAACCGATTAATCTGAAATTTTGTATACACTTTGGATTTTGGTGACAATACAATTATGTTTATTCATTATCATTATAAATTCAAGATGGCCGCCGCTACAAAATGGCGGATAATTTATGTTTTATTAATCCCATCAATATGGGTATCAAATGAAAGGGCTCAACAAGCAGAATACAATATACTATAAAAAATTAAAATCCAAGATGGCGGCCGCTACAAAATAATAATAATAATGTAGGTTTTATCAATCCCATCAATATGGGTATCAAATGAAAGGGCTCAGCAAGCAGAATACAATATACTATAAAAAAATGAAATACAAGATGGCGGCCGCTACAAAATGGCGGATAACGTAGGTTTTATCGATCCCATCAATATGGGTATCAAATGAAAGTGCTCAACCAGTATAATACAATGTACTATATGAATTAAACACAATGCGAAATAAAAACTAAAAACTAGAAAATAAAAATAGGTAAAAAAACTTTTTAAGTTAAACGGTTTTATGTTAAACATACATTGCAATGTTTAAGATAAATGTACTAAAAACCAAAAAATAATAAAATAGATACAGTCGTGGGAATTATAAACATATGCATAGACTAGACTAAAATAAAACCGTGGGGCACGTCAACTGCCTAATTATAGTGTAACATTACAAAACAAACATTTTAATCAACGATTGTACACAATTGACGTGCCCCACGGTTTTATTTTAGTCTAGTCTATGCATATGTTTATAATTCCCACGACTGTATCTATTTTATTATTTTTTGGTTTTTAGTACATTTATCTTAAACATTGCAATGTATGTTTAACATAAAACCGTTTAACTTAAAAAGTTTTTTTACCTATTTTTATTTTTATTAATGTTTTATTTAATTTTTCGTGTGTGTTTTATTTTATTTTTAAGTCTGACTTCGTCGTGTCTGACCCGCATTGAGCACGCGTGGTGATTAAGCTCGAACTCTCCCTCCTAGAGAAGGCCTTTGCCCAGCTAGTGGGACATGTACAATTGTACAGGCTACTTACTTACTTACTTACAAGTCTGACTTATCCCTCCTTGTTTCGACGAAACTTTTTGTGAATTTGTATTGAATCAATTGTGAATTTGTGTATATTGTCAACACATCAATTAGGTACACCTAACACAAACAAGGGTAGGGTGAACCCTACAAAGTTACTAGGGAGACCTGAGTATCCTACTATCCTATTTCCTACTATCCTACTAATATTATAATTGCGAAAGTTTTTAAGTGTGGATGGATGGATGTTTGTTACTCTTTCACGCTGAAACGGCTGAACGGATTTGGATGAAATTTGGAATAGCTAGGCTACATATTATCACGCTTTTACACTTAGGAGCAAAGTAAATCATATACCTATCCTTTTTCTGTAGTCCACGCGGACGAAGTCGCGGGCAAAAGCTATAATATTATAAATGCGAAAGTTTGTAAGTATGGATAGATGTTTGTTAATCTTTCACGCTGAAACGGCTGAACGTATTTGGATGAAATTTGGAATAGAGATAGCTTAGACATCAGAATAACACATAGGTTATATATTATCACGCTTTTACACTTAGGAGTAAAGTAAAGCATATTATTATATCCTTTTTCTGTAGTCCACGCGGATGAAGTCACGCGCAAATCTAGTTTTGATATAAATTTCAACATAAAACCTCCACGCGCTCTGGATAGACGGACAACAATGAAATGGCCCTCAGGTGTATAACTTATTCCATCTACGAGCTAGATATCCATGACGTACGGACACGGTCAGACAGAATGACAAGCGGCAGAGTGGCATAATAGGGCTACGGTTTGTCCTTTGGGTACGGTACTCCAAAATCTAATCACAAAGCATCACGTTTGTACCACTCCGCGTGATATTAGTTACTTTGTTGGGCACTAGTTGTACTAAAATCGTGTGGGTATGTATTCGGTGTGAAAATCTCGGCAGCACAGAGGCTTAGTTGGTACGTTTTTCAAAGGCGCTCATTTTCTTGGCGCTTTTCCATGCTCTTCGGGAAATAGGTCCCATTTTTTCCTTGCAAACGTTAAAAAAGAACGGGTCTTAGTGTTCCTTGTATATTTTGTGAAAGTGATACATGAATCAGGGCCCAACATATTATTATTTTTTGGGAATAAATTCTGCTGCTAAGCCGCCTATAAACAAGGACTCACTGGGTTGTTTGCGATGTTTTAAGGTTTTCCTCGAGTAAAAGTTTATTTTTATTTACCTACCAGCTTTTACCCGCGACTTCATCCACGCAGACTTAGTTTTTTTTTCGTTATCACAATTTAAAAAAATAGCCTATAGCACTCAGCGATAACGTAGCTTCCCATTAGTGAACGAATTTTTAAAATAGTATGAGTAGTTTTGGGGATTACCCCCTACATACATATACATACATAATTTACAAACTTTTCCTCTTTTTAATATTAGTGTAGACTTACAAGTCACATCCTATAGCGATGAAAACCGGGCCATTCAGTAAGTTCATCTCGAGCTCGATACTTTACATGGTACTTTTTCACACCAACAGTCATCCTAAATGTGCAGCCAAGGCAAAGCTCACTTATCAGCAAGATACCTAACCTAAGTACCTATATCAACCATGACGTATTTGACCAAACCCGCCCGTCCCACCGTATGCCCAAGCACGGAAACAATATTGTCTACGAGCAATATCCATAGCAATACGAGCAACCCCACATTCAGTTGCTGGCGCCTATTGTGTAGAGTGACACAGTTGTTTGATTTCCTTCGAAAGGAAAGGCGCATCCTTGTGAAATATTAGGTATCTTACACTTAATTAAAAAAAACTAAGGCCTTTGCATCTGCGTAATGAGATGATTTATTCAGCGTCCAGCCAGTGGCACCTTCACTCACACTAGATGGGTGAAGAGACCACTCGGCGCTGCAGTGCCTGGGACATTGTTTTAGATGGAGTAGCCTTGCCCAGCACCTATACCATCCTGACAGCATAGTCGGCCTAGCCCGCAGGAGAGACAAGTCAATACGTGTGGATCCAACTAAGCCGCGGGTTTCCTCACGATGTTTTCCTTCACCGTCAGCGAGTGGTATTGCTACTACAAATTCACAAATGTACGTAACTTTTGAAATTAAACAAAGTCATGGTGGTGGTGGTCTAGAGGGTAGAACAGTGGACTCTGAAGCAAAAGTATCTGGTTCGATTCCCAGTGCGGGCATGTATCTATCACTTTATTCAACACGTGCAAATATGCTTTTTTTTACTCGACTGCTTGCTCTATTGTTGTTTTATTTACCTAAATTTCATTTGATCAAATTTAATTGATAGCAGTGTTAAGGTAAAGTGTAGTGATGGATGACTATTAACGCCATTAACTTCTGGGTTCCTTAGTTTACAATTTCTTTTACTTTCCTCACATAAAATCATCCGAATCACGCACAAAATACCTAATTTGTTGCCAAAGTAAACGTTGTCGTAAACAAACGTTTCCCCATCGGAATAAGAAGAAAAGGTCTACATTTTTATCAGGGGTGTAAGATCCACAGCTAAAATAATAAAGTTGCGATCGTGTGTCTTCATTTAGAATTACTAAAGTAAGGTCCAGTTAGAGCTGCAAATTTCCTTGCCGCTAAAGATTTTATTGTCTCTTCTTTTGTTTTCTTATAAAGATCGTAACTAAACTGAAACGCGCCGGCCACCGCATTTTTGCCTCTCAAGTTTACTTTTCTCAAACTTATAGGGTTTATTTTTATTGATTGAAAAAAAGGCAGCCATGTATTGTTTACATACAGTACGCTAGCTAGGGGCTTTTCGATATAAAACATTTTCGAAATTCTAAAATTCTGTGTAATCATACGTACTAACTTCAATTCCGGGAAAGATTATAGAGAGGCTTTAGAATAAAATAAAAGCTTTTGTATTTTTCATAAATGATTTTAAAGGAAATTAATATATTTATTGGCCAGCTCTGCATTTTTTTAATGACAACATGTAAGTTGCATGTAGGAGCTAAATTAAAACCTGCTTTTATAATCTGTGGAACCTGCTATGCAGTAAGTAAAGCAACTTGAAACCACGTTTTAATGCAACTGATAAGTATAACTATTTACCTGAAGGTTAATAAAATGGCTAAAAGATATTTGGTAAAAATATTCTAGTGGTGAAACATTGACTGACTTACTGTTCTTTTGATGAATCATTCGTGGAACAATCGACTGTTGATAAACCGTTTCAGATTCAGGTGCCATAATATGTATAGGTACATTGAGGTACAAAAGCTATTCAAATAATAAGCAGTCGTCAAGTAAGTAATGAAACATCAACGTAGCATGTTGTCAATTGCTTCATTATTGGTTATTATTTTACTACCTGCCTGCTTCCTTATCTACGAGTATACTTAATAGCTTCGTGTTGTCTTTAAAAACTGGAATTAAAACCATGATATTATCATAAAATTAAATTCATGTGATGAATAAAATCCAATATATTTATTTTATATTTATTTATAATTGAAACGTGCTAGGATACCTAAATAGTTACTTTTAACATGAACACTAGCGGATTCAGGGGGGGGAAGGGCTAAGTGAAGGGGCTCAAGCCCTCCCCAAAAGCATCTGATACCGTCTATAAAACCAAATGTTGCATGCTTTTTTATCTTGAAAACCTACGCTCATTGGGTTCAAGCCCTCCCCAAACCAAAATCCTGGATCTGCCACTGAACATGAACCATTATTTTGTGTGTTACTTTTTTGTATTTCTTTAGCTTTGAATTGAAAAATATTATTTTTTTTATAAATTGTTACGTAAATTAATTAATTTAGTATTAGAAACTCTCGATTGCCCGCTCTAAATTGTATAAGACAACTAAGAGGATTTCAACTAAAATCAATACAAATAAATGCCAAACCACTATACAAATTGCTGTAGGTATAACTGTATAGGCCAGAATAAATAACAGTACAAAATATTAGACACAACGGACTCCCGTCCGTAAAATACGTCGTTTCACTTAAGATTTGATTTCCACAAAGTTCAAGACAGCTTACTACGGCACCCAGAATTGTCCTAGCGAAGCACAATGGAAGTAATACTCAAAATATGTTGCGCTGCAGCGTGGTGGTGGAAACGCGCTACAAGTTTCCGCCAATTTTTAAAAAAATATTTTGACAATTTTTGTCAAGACAAATCTAGTAAGAAAAAAAAGTCTCTTTTATTCCAGCTCCAGGTCACATTTTAATTAAGTTAAGATCCATAACTATTTAGAACGCTAGGTTTTCTTTTTATTATAAAAGTTTAAGAGATAGTATTTGTATTTGTATTTTGTATTTAGTATATTTATTATTGGACCAGAGCACACAGATTACAATATTAGGTTTAGGCAAACAGTTGAGAAACTTACTTACTACTTATTTGCTACCCATCACCTTAATTTACTAACACAACTGCGTGCAATGGCCAATAAATGGGTTCTGGCTCAGCATATGCTATGGGACAGATATAATCCCATTCCCATAGCGCTGGTATTCTGCCAGAACCCGGAGAAACCTAAAACTAAAACTAGGAAAAAATTAAATTAAAGACTATTTTGCATACCTAAAACAAAAGCGAAACCAAAACAAATAGTACGGACAAGCAAGACAAACAGTCAAACAGCACAGGGCCACAGAAAAACATGACATCTGAAAAACATGATAGCTCTAGTAGATTCGAAATAAAGACGAAAAAAGGAACTGATTTCGATTAAAAAATCTATCGAGCAAAATGATCAAATCTCGTTTCTGGGACCATAGTGTTACCGAGAAAAGATGATTTCAAAGTACATTCAATTGTAGAATAAGCAATGTTCAGGAATGTTTTAATGGCTGGTAAAAACCATTTTATATTCGTTGGATTAGATTAGATCATTTTGTTAGATTTATAATTATTTGGTCCTTCAAGTCTGATAAAACGTAATCAGCATCGTAGCATGTTGAATTTACACGTAACTACTATTATTCAAGTGGTCTTAAAATCATGGTAATGAATCAAAATCATTGTTTCATATAAAATTGTTACGATACGAATTATTTATGTGTAGTGAAGAATGGTGTATTTTGCAGTTAGTGCCATCTAGTGGCGTGAAGGGAAACCGAAGCGCTACGTAGACGCGTAGGGAGGGAAAACGTAGCCGAAGCTACGAGCTCACTGCTACGAGAGCCTACAAAGTTGCTACGAATCTCAACTTATTAACGTCGAAGTATTAAACTCAGTCAAGAGATGTCGCTGGCAGATTTACGTCATGACTCGTTTCTAATTTTGTGAAGGTTTAATTTTGAAAATTTTTGGTTTGCAGTAACACCAATGAGTACTCTATGGCTCACAAAGATATGGGAATAATGTAGAATGTACATCTACGCATGGCAACTTTTAAGCACATGAAAACAAACTTACACAAATCTTTTCGATCAATAATAAACTTAGGTATTAAAATAAAATGAAATGAAAATTGCATGCTTTAACCGTCATAATAAATTATCTTGACGATCAAGAGAAGAACCGTTGCCAAAATATATTTCATTAGGTACACGTTTATCCCGTGAGAATTTTATATTTTCAGCTTTAAAATATTTCCGATTCTATACCTGGGGGGTATACCCTTGACGCTATTGCGATCAAATTGAAAAAGTTTTGAAATTCATTTCTCTTTGAATTCGCATAGTAATGCTTTGATTTTAAATACTTTGTAATGTTTATTCAAAGGTAAGGCTGTTTTATTCAATAAAAACACAAAATGCATCTTAATTTGTAAAATATTAAATTTTCTAAATTGCGCCATATTGCGGCCGTATTGGAAAAATGCGTCAAGGGTAGAGGGGCTGGTCGGCAATGGCAAGGAAATGTGCGTCATTTGGTCGGTACTACGACTGCGTAGGCAGCGCTATGTGATAATTAAATATATTATATCTGTGACATAAAATGTTAGCGAGTGACATTACGCTACATTATATCAGAGTGGAGTCGGTAAATAGAACGGACGGAATGCGAATGTGCGTAACACGCGTTGCGCTGCGCCGCCTTACCGCCCGCTGAACCAAATTCGATCAACGACCATTGAAAAAAATCTTTAACTGTAATGTAAATTGTTGTGTAGCAAGCGGGGCTATTTATTATAACTAAAGTGCTGCACATTTTTTTTTTATCAGAATCAAAGCTTCTTTGTATGGGTCGCATAAAAAAATCTAAAAATGCTTCTTTGTTTACCTTTTAGCACCAAAGGAATACGCCTATTCGCCTATGTTGTTGTTATGAAAAAGTTTAGTTGTATGCCTCATTGTGGCCTCCTTGTACAATGTAAAACTTTTAATTGGATGTGGCACATCGACTTTTAGTATAAATTTAATAAATCCCGAAGATGGATTTAATCTAAACTTTTGACTAGCTCAGTGTGTGCCTGAGGCAAAAGTATAAATCCTGCTCGAATGCTGTGATCAAACATAGAACCTTCGTATAAGGTAAAAGTTACGTCAGCCTTTGAACTCTCACTCAAGCACTCACTCTCCTTAATTTGCAGGCAGACAGAATACCAAATCAGTTCATTGGAGGCGAAGCAAATCTCCTTACCTGTATGAACTTATCTGATATCGACTCTTCCAACTATTCGCGTTAAATCGTACATTGGGTTTATTCAAACTTCCACCTATCAAGTGCTGAATAAAACGTTCACCGGAATGCAGGGTAAAAAGCTTTAGCAATTTAAATGTGAACGTCAAGTTGCCGCAATGATAATTCAACCAAATTCACGGAGTGAACAGCTGATAAAATAAGAAACTTTTCGTGGAAAAAAGTTTAATGACGTTTTTCCAGAAACGACGACGTTCGCGTTTGCGCTTCTCAGCTTTATGTTTCCTTTTTCAATATTGAGGTTTTACTCTTAAAAGTTGGCGGTAACAAAATATGGTAGTGACTCGTAAACTCGAATCAAACTCCTGCCGTTTGAAACCCCATTTTATGCTCGTTTTTACTTCGTAAAAGATAGTTTTTATTAGAGAAATTTATCATAATTCTTGCACATTATAAGTATTTTTATAAAATTTCTGACACTTATGATTTCCTACAAATTGATTTTTTGTTCTAAACATCACATTACACAATTGGTACATTAAAACTAAATGAAACCTCTTGGTGATCAAATTTTTTACCACCAACATCGAGTCGCAGCTGCAAGTCTGCAACGCGTGGAGCTGAATGTAACTGCACGGGAGGTGATGACCGAAGTAACGTGACGCATGTCATAACATAATGATAGATCAGTAGGATGACTCTTCCGTGTCTTCGAAACAATTACCTGTGCCCGCTAGCGGCAGCTTGGATGGAAAAGGGGTTATGCCTACGACCGCCCATACAAAAGCTTCCTGCTATCTGCATTCCGAGACATGTGGGTATAATGCACGTTTCAGCAGTTTCTAAGGAGACAAACTACTGCCACTACTGTGCCAGTGTTCGTTCGGAGTCTGTTCGGAGTGGTCCTGATGCCTAGCCACTAATTTATTGGATTACTACGCTGACGCAACTACACTACCCGTCCGTCCGTCCGTGCAACAACATTGATTCGACAAACAAATAGTATTTTGAGTTATAGTGAGTCTGGATCTGGATTCTCGAATAAAGTGATTCGACAAACACATAGTATTTTGAGTTATAGTGAGTCTGGATCTGGATTCTCAAATAAAGTTTGTTTACTCCGTCGATCCATCAATCTCGGTAATTCCATCGGATGTGCGTCTGCGAGTAACACGATTAGAGAAGATACATTAGACCTAAAAAAATATACCTCACACTCAAGCATTAAATTGGGTCAATCAACTTCTTGCCGGTTCATCTACCCCAAATGTGAAATTCCGACACTGAAATTCTAGGGGTACATAATCCACAATCGCAAGTGGATAGAACAACAACACACCGTACAGCAGCAAAGTACGTAGGTAATACAGAAACAAACAAACGAGGGAAGGGACTTTAAATGGCACAATAACGCTTAACGAGATTCCAATGAAATTCCAACCTCACTTGCACATTGCATTTGCATCCTAATAACAGGCATGGGTAGATCTGGCTCTATAGGCTGTTAAAAGACCGCCAACAAAGCGGGAAACCACGTATTGTCCTCATCATAACGAACATTTTTGCCCAAGGAACAATGCCTGGGTCAAATCAACGGTTTCCAAGATATTGAGGTTCAAAGAGGAGTGTAAAGGCCCTGCCTGCTTGGCCAGAGTCTTTACCGCCAGTCACGGGGTTGCTGTTGCCCGTAACTGGTTGCTAGGGGTTGTATTGTTGTAATCACTTAATAAAAGTCCTTGTTTTAATTTAACACGATATATTAAATTAAAAGGTTGCTACAAGGTCTTAACTACATAGAAGTGAATATATGCTATTGAGAGCGCGCGGTGTGTTCGGGTTCCGTTAGCGAACTGAGTGAAAATGTGCGGCTGCACCGTACAATGAGTTTAAAAAATAAATAACAGAAATATTATAATCAAAAAATCAATCAATTGTATTTTTTATCAAAATTTTGAATAATAATGTCTTACAAAACACGATGCTAAATTTGCAACCCGCAATGTAATCTAAAGATCGACATCTCGAGCGTAAGTAACATAAGTTTATGTCAACGCAATATCACTATCTGCGTTACACTTCCATTACGTGATAAAATACTTTCCAAAATCATAATCTAAAAAAAAAAAATTGCCAGCAATAACGCTGATATACAAAAAAAAAAGTCTGCGGCAGGGATTTCGTTAATGGTTTTTGTTACTCATATTAGACATACACGCTGCATGCTTAATTTATTTATATTCACTCTAGTTATTGAGATAAACGGAGCGTAAGAAATAATTGAAAAAAATCAAACTACCCTACCAAAATTGTGGTTCATTGATTTGTTTTCACTTATGTTTGTTATGTTTTCACGAATTTAGTTACAACATCTTTACTTAATAGCTATAAGACCCCGAAGTTATCAGTTCTTATCGAATTTTTTGTGTTTTTTGCGCCATAGGTGGACGATAGCAACGTGGCGGGAAATTCAAAATGTTCACAGTTTTTTACAGTTTAGCTACAAAATGTAAAAAACTGTGAAAATTTTGAATTTCCCGCCACGTTGCTATCGTCTACCCTTAAAGTGCACTTTTCCTTGCAAAAACATGAGTTTTCCACTTAAAACTTGTATCAACGATCCTAATAGTTTTTGCTTTATTTGTGGCAAGTTTAGTTTACAAAAGCAAAGAAAAGAGATCACAGAGTTTGTAAAAAAAGCCTACGGAGAATATTTCGGGATACCACTAGTGCAAAAGAATAAATTATATAAATAGATTGTCCTGACAAAGTAAATAAGAGAAAATCCCAAAGAAAAAGGTTTTCATGATCTTCATTTATTATTCTAGTTAAGAGCATCCTCTAACTATTATTTTGTCTATTTTTGTAAACATAAACAATAAAAATATTTTTTAAATATTTCTTGGTCAACTTATTGGGGAAACTTTTAGGAAAAATGTTAGAAGCGTTTATCTCAAAAACTGGAGTCAATTTGACAATTTTTGGTTATTTTTTATGGTTATTTTTCCCGTTATCAGCGCACTCGTCTTATACAAATCGAATTCACGTACCCCTGCCGCAAAATGACTGTATAGCAGTGTAATTTATGGAAAAAGTCCGTACTTTGTTTTGGTCCAAGCAGGCAGGGCCTCTACATCTAGTATGCGTACCTTTCGGGTCTGTCGGCGGTCTTTTAACGACTTGTAGAACTGATAAGCTTGTATACGATGGATCTATACAAAATAGTCGAGAATTCGTGTAATGTAATGGTCCAACATTACATCCCATTATTTGATGGATTTCGTAATAATAGGAAACCCCATCGAAGTAAGGTGAAGACTGCGATCACCAACGCGATACCAAAAGGATGACAGTCAGATAATCGCCATAGACTAAGTGTAAAATAATGTGATATTATGTCAAGAAATTAACAAAAATTCCAAAAGGAGGAAACCACCAGTGAAGAGTGAGATTCCAAACTTTGTCGTTCAAGAAATTCAACAGCTGTAAATGCATAACTTGAAATAATTACTGAAGTTTGCACAATTATTACAGTGAGGCACAAGATGGATGGATATAGTGCGAGTCAAGGAAATGCCAATTGCGAATGGGAACGGTGGTTGTCACGCAGATTGCGTGATGCGTGACGCAATGCAATAGGAAGGTTACTTTATGAAAAGCCTTCATTGGACTCTTCTAGAATCTACAATTCTACATAGGTACAGAGTGTTACAGAAAGGAAGTATAACACTGAGAGTAGTATGATGGGGCCAAGTGCGAAATCTCTAAAAAAATATCATAATAATAATATGTTCCTTACCAAAGTTCGATTCTTCTGCACCAAATGTATGGAGCAAATGATACTTTTTTCAAGACTTTGCACTTGACTCTACACTAATAGTTGCTCAGTGTTACAGAATCTTTCTATAAATCCCTGTAGACACTGAACTGCATAATTGCGTTTAAAGAGATCATAATTATAAAGATCGCGGTATCAAAGACCAAAAACTAATTTTAGGAGTCCAAGCAAAAGTGAGGAAGGAATAAAAGAACACCTTGACACTAATATTTCAAGTCCAGTCAATATAAGTCTTTATGATTCGCCATATTAGTTCAGTGGATGATTATAATAACAAACTGTTATTACCTGACGACGAGAGGAGCGGTCGGGACTAATGTGCGTTTGTTTTTTGAGAGAGGAAAATCTAGAGCTAGAAATATTGGAACTAGAAGGTCCGTTTAGTACAGAGCGATATCACGGCGCATGTTTTTTATAACATACCTAGATGGACACGTTTTTTTCAAATGTTCACCAACTCTTCTAATATCCTTATGGAATGCGTTAAATAAACGTCTCCTACTTAAGACAAAGTGCAGTTGTTAAAAAAAATATGAACCTTGGTAGAGCGAATCGACTGCAAAAATCCGTGTTACGGGACAAATATTCCATATTTTTTTGTTAAACGAATTTTTGGACTTGCTGGATATTGATGAGTGCAACCATGCCTTTCGATTTTACCAGGATTAAGCTGGTCGTCGTTGGTGGTCTGATGCGATAAAGGCAGCGGCTGGAGGAAGCATCCACCGGGCAGCTTATATGACGGAAGACCGTTCCGAATGGAAGCAAGTACAACATATTCGCGATGCTATTCTTCGTATTCGTGACGGTAAATGTTTCCGCAACTCGACTACTGATGAGCCTATTTTGCGTGAAAGCTTAGCGAAAGCGAAAAAGAAACAAAAATAAAGCCATGCTACTTATGCCATCCCAGCTCCTCGAGGAAGTCCAGCAGCCTTCGGATGTCTCTGCAGGCCTCCCGCAGCGTCCCTGGGCTTCCGAGTAGGGTCGTTCGTTGTGTGGCCACCCCTGTGCATTCCACTAGCACGTGGGCGGCTGTCTCCTCTGCCTCCATGCATGCTCTGCACAGAGGGCTGTCTGTAATTCCTAAGTTGAAGAAATGTTTGTTATAATACCCGTGTCCTGTGAGGGCGCCCGTTACCAAACTCAGTTGTGCCTTGGTAAGTTTCAGGATAGATCGGGGGAGACGGGGGTCCCTGCCAGGCATCGCTGCTCGGGCTTGTTCACAGTCTGTCCGTGTAGTCCATTCATTGTCGTGTAGCCTGTGTGTGCGTTCACGCAGCCATGTCTTCAGTTGGCAGAACGGTAGGGGCGTAAAGGGCTCCGGTCCTTCAACTGTAGTCCCGGAGCCCTCTCGTGCAAGCACGTCCGCTGCGTCGTTGCCTCTTGATCCACTGTGGCCCTTGATCCATTGAAGCGTGACAGTGTTGTTCTTACATACCTCCGTCAGAGATGTGTGGCACTCCAGGATAAGGCCCGAGGTAACGCTGTGTTTTTTGAGAGCCAACAGCACCGCCGCGCTGTCAGAGAGGATTCGGATACTGTAGTTGGTTACTTTCCTGCTAGCAATGGCTTGTGTGGCGCGGATGATACCTATGCACTCTGCCTGGAAGACAGTGTTGTAGGCACCCAGTGGCGTCGATATTTTGATGTTCAGGTCCTCTGAAAACGCTCCTGAACCTGTGCCATGTCTAGTTTTTGAGCCGTCTGTGAAGACCATTAAGTCGAGTGAGCTTTGATCCCCTCTCGGGGGCTCTTCGAGTTGTATTTTGTACTTTTTATCGAATAGGAAGACCTTTGGGATCTTGTCGTTTATAGCCGTCATGAGTGGCTGCTCTTCAATTGGTTGATCTAGGATCTTGGTGTGCGGGATCCTGTTATCAACCCATAGTTTTAGGGTTTTAAGTCTTACCGCAGAAGTTGCCGCTTCTTGTTGTATGTGCAGGTGGAGAGGAGTTAGACCCAGCATGATCTCTAGGGCTGCAGTTGGAGCGGTTCGCATGCAGCCGGTGATCGCCGTACAAGCCATTCTCTGTAATCTTTGCAGTTTGTTTATGGCCGTAGTCTGGTTTGTTTTTGGCCACCAGACCAGGGCTGCGTAGCTGATGATGGGTCGTATCACTGTTATGTAGAGCCATAGAGTGATTTTTGGGTTAAGTCCCCATGTCTTACCTACCATTCTTCTGCATTGGGCAAAGGTGATGCATGCCTTCCTTATTTTGGAGTCTATATGTGCGTTCCAGTTCAGCTTACTGTCTAGTATTACTCCTAGATACTTGACTTCCGTTGACAGCTGAAGAGTAGTTTTGAACAAGGTAGGCAATGTGAAGTTGCCCAGAACTCGTTTGTTTGTAAACATTACCATTTCGGTCTTTGAGGGATTTACCGATAGGTTATGCTTCGTACACCATTTTTCTACTATGCTTAGGGCAGCTTGCGTGACCTCGCAGACAATGCCCGCATAGTTGCCTGTCACTAGTATCGTTAGGTCATCCGCGTATGCGACTGTATAGTAGCCGCTGATGTTGAGCGTTTCGATGAGTTCATTTACCACTACATTCCAGAGGAGAGGTGATAGGACACCTCCTTGGGGGCAGCCTCGGGCTACTAAAGCCCTTGTTGTATCCTCTTTTGTTATTCTGATTACCCTTTGTCGTAGCATGGCCTCGATCCATGCTATTAGGGAGGTCTCGATTTGGTGCCTGCTGAGTCCTCTGTTGATGCTGGTGAAATTTGTTTTGCCGAACGCTCCCTCAATGTCGATGAAGGTTCCGAGACAGATTATCTTCTTTTGGATTGCAGCTTCCAGCTTGGTGACTACAGCATGGAGAGCTGACTCTGTCGATTTACCTGAACTGTACGCGTGTTGGTTGCTATGCAGCGGTGTTTTGTCTAGCGCGCCGTCCCTCAGGTGCCTGTCGCAGACTCTTTCAAGCGTTTTGAGCATGAAGGATGTAAGGCTAATGGGTCTGAAGGATTTGGCGTTTGTGTAGTCTGTTTTGCCTGGTTTTGGGATAAACACAACTTCCACCTCCCTCCAGAGCGTAGGTATGTACCGATGGGCCAGACAGGATTGCAGCAATGTCACCAGTGTATTTGCTAGGTCTACCCCGCCCCATTGTAGCAAGGCGGGGAAGATACCGTCCATACCTGGCGCCTTGTATGGTTGGAAGGTGTTGATTGCCCAGTTTATCTTGTCATGTGTGACGATGGTTTGGGCTAGGTCCCAGCTTGTTTCGTCAGCGTGTGTGACAGTTGTTTCCCAGTTGGTATCCTGAATGATTTGGCATCCAGGAAAGTGGGTTTGTAATAGTATCTGCTGGGCTTCCTCGGGGGAGTTTGTGTAGGAGTTGTCTGGTTTGAGTATCGAGCCTACCTTTTGTGAAGGACCCGAGGATAGGATCTTGTTCACTCGCGTGGCCGCCGAGCACGACTCGATATTTGTGCAGAAGTTGCGCCAAGATGCTGTGCACCAGAATCTTATGCGTCTCTTGTAGTGGGATTTGGCCTCTTTGTACCTGTCCCAGTCGATGTCATTTGTGGTGTTCATCGCCCTATTAAGTAGTTTTCTAACCTTTTCCTGATGCGTGCTAGTTCTGGCCCCCACCAGGATTGACCTTCCTTGGGCCTAGAGGGGGGAGTGGTTAGAGGGCATACGTCGTGATAGCACTGCGTAATCGCATTTGTAATATTCATAACTTGTTTTTCGATAGAGTGTGTGCCTACAATTTTCTCAGGAACCTCAAGCGATTCTAGTCGGTTGGATATCGCTTTGCTGTACGCAGCCTTGTTTGTTTTGCGTGGGTTCCTTCGGAGAATCGGTGTTGTCGTGTGGGCCTGTAGGTCGAAGCGTATCCATCGGTGGTCCGAGCAAGACGCCTCCTCCGATACGTGCCACTTCGAGATGAGATCCGAGGCCCCCTCCGTTGCTAGGGTTAGGTCGATAATTGTCCGAGAGACTCTAGTAACGTAAGTCGGAGTCGAACCGATGTTAAGGACGTTCAGATTTGTGGAAAATAGGTATGTGGCTAGTTCCTCACCTCTTTCGTTGTGTCGGTCCATTCCCCAGAGGGGATGGTGTGCGTTTGAGTCCGTTGCGACGATTAGTTCCAGGTTCAATCGTTCGCAGTGTTGTATGAGTCTATTGAGTTCGTGAGGTGGTGCGGTTTCGTTGTCATGCATGTATGCGGATGCGATAACTACTTCGGGGCAGCCAGGTGTGGCTGGCTGCAGTAACCTGATGGTCGTCAGGTCTCTGGAACAGAACTCGGTTATGGTATGTGTCTGTATGCGTTTGGAGATGTATATACATGTCCTGGGAAGTTCTTGTTCGGCGTTAGTGATTAGCTCGCCTCCGATGTTGTTGAGGCCGCATATGCGGTTGCCACGGATCCACGGCTCTTGGATCAAGGCAATGGCCTCGCTGGTGTTTACCTCCAACCACCGTCGCAGTTGAGCCGTTGCGGTGCGGCTGTGGTGGAGGTTTATTTGTACGACGTTAATCGTCCTGGGTGAAGAGTCCGCCATCGTTTCCTTCTTCATCATCCAGGGTAAGCCCGCTGAGGCTTTTAGACCACGCCGCGAGGCCGTCGAGCTCGGGACAGTTGTCTTCAGCGTCGACTCGTACTGGGCTGCTGGTGGTTGTCGTGGTGTGGTCCATTGGTGCTGGCTCTTGTTCAGTTGTTGCCGCTGGGGAGGGTTCATCCTGCGGGCTTGTGTCGCCTTCCGTTGGTGGCAGGTCGTTGTGGAATTGTAGTCCACGTCCTCGCGTCTTCCACCTAAATTTGACGTAGACTGAGCCTAATATGTAGGGCAGTCTGCGCTCCTTTTTTAGTATGAGAGTGGCTATCTCCTCCGGCACGCTGACCACTAGGAAGGTTGTCTTTTCGGTGACTGTCAGCCGCACGAGGGTCCAACGGTCCACCTGCGCCCAGTCGTTTTGCCACCTCAGCATCCCCGCAATTAGCTTTTGGGGTCGAGTGTCCGGGATGAGGATGCCGCACTCTATGCGCCGGGGGACATCCTCAGGTTTGACGACGATGAGTTTGCCCCCCGGTACAGAGATCTTGGACACCTCATTCCTTAGCCAGTCGACGTCCTTCCGATCCTTGCACCAGATGCTGAGGTTTCCCTCCTGGACGCACGGCTTTCCACGGAATTCGTGTGCAATGCCCTTGTTGAACATCTCGTTTATTAGTGCCGTTTCTATTGCCTCCTTTACCATGTCCGCGTGGCTGCCTAGGGTGCCCGACCTTTCGGTCGTGACGACCATTGCCAGCTCAGCTTTCGCGGCGGCCGCGTAGTCAGTGGCTGGTTTCGGGGTGTGTGTCGCTTTGCGCCTCTGCGTTGTAACCCGTTGTTTTTTGTAGTCTCCTCGGGGGGAGATGGTATCGTCGTGGCGTGATCGCTTTGACGGTCCCTCCCGTGGATTCTCGTTTCGAGGGGTTTCTTTTTGTTGCGGGTTCGTGAACACTTGTGCGGGTGTTGGGTTCACGGCGTCGCTGGAGGCGGTCTCGTTTGGTCTTTCCGAGGACTTGGCGGCAGCTGCCGCCCTCTCCGCTCGGATAGCGAACTTCTTGCGGTCTTTTTGGCGGTATCTCTGCCACTTGCGCTCGCCCGCGCTACTTACGCGCTGGGAACTTTCTGCCCGCAGTGGTGAAAGGGGTCTGCTCATCTCGTGTGGGTAAAAACCCCGGACCTCACCCCATGTGTCGGATATGCCCTGTATACCGGGCTTGTCGTTGATGCTCGACGAGCTTGGTCTCGGTTCAGAGCGCGAGGACTCTCCCCTGGAGGGACCCGGTCTAGGCTCCGAGCGATAGGGCTCTCCCCTAAAGGGGCCCGGTCTCCATTCATCATGTCGGGGGCGGTAGGCTTCGTACTGTCCCGCGTCGTATCGAGGTCTGTCCCCTCTAGTTCCCGATGGCTCTCCCCGAGAGGGGCCCGGTCTGGGTGTGAAGGGGTTCGGTCTCCGCTCCGGGCAAGGGGCTTCTCCCCTAGGGGGGCCCGTTCTCTGCTCATGTTTTCGAGGGCGGTAGGCCTTGCCGCGATTGCTTGTCATGCACGGGGGCTCTCCCCTAGGGGGGCCCTCAGATGCTGTTTGTGTCTCGGCGAAGGTCGCGACTGGGCGATCTTTCTTCGTGCACGGGGGCTCTCCACTAAGGGGGCCCTCAGATGCTGGTTGTGTTTGGACGGAGGTCGCAGCTTGGCGGTCTCTTGTCGTGCACGGGGGCTCTCCCCTAGGGGGGCCCTCAGATGCTGTTTTTGGTTGGGCGGAGGCCGCGGCTGGGCGGTCTCTCACCGGGGCTGCACTGACGGATTGCTCCATCGGCGCAGTAGTCCTCGTATGAGGTCGAAGTGGGTTCATGCCCCCCCCAGAATACGAGGGGCAGCCCGAGCTAGGCTCGGGGAGGGATTCTCCGGCGTTGCCGGTACCCTCCTGGGGTAGTTCCTTTTTGTGATCCACTTTCATATTTATTTCTGGCCGTGCCAGGGTGGCTAACTAATAGCTTGCTGTAGTTTTGTTTCTTGAATGGGGGAGGGATGTGGGATGCGGAAGGGTGGGGCTGGGGTGAAGGTGCGCCTGGCTGTTTCTGTTACGTCCGTTTCTGAGGGAACCAGACCAATAACAGGCGGCAACCGCGAGAAGGTTACAGCCAGACTTGCCTTGAGGGTCGTGGCGGAACTAGCGCTGTCCTCAAGACCTTGTGCCAAATTGCCGATTGGAGTTGTCGACAAGATAGGGGAGTATCTATTTCTAGGCAAGCAAAGCAAAGTAGAAAAAGAAAGAAAAAGCGCGGGTAGATGAAGAAGAAATAGACCCGCCCCCGCCCGCGATCAATTCATCTTCGCGATGCTAAGATGAATTGATGATGAAGATGAAGAAGCTTGACAATGTCATCTACATCATATTCTATCCTATCATGTAATTAGATTCAAGGGCCAAGCCGGAGCTTCTGTAGCTCTCAAGCCCATGGCGAGGCCCGAGGGTTTCTTACGACTCTTTGCGGAGGCACCCCGTGACGACGCGGCAGAAATACATAATTAAAATAGCACTCCGCCGTGGCTCGACTATAATGGAACGCGCAATTAGGTCCTACCTTATTTTGGATCTAATTGAATGTAACAGCCTGCTCCCTTTTTGGTAAGAGCGTGCCCATACCTCACTGATTGTGTTATGTATGACTAGGAATAATAATGAGTGTGTATATGAGCAATAACTCTTATTTTGTTGTACAGGATGGTACAGAAAAGTCACTGTTATACTTTAAACTTTAGTCGATTGTATGAGAGTGATGGTGAGAGCCTTCATAGTAAACGACTTTGGTACTACTGTTTCCCGAGCAGAACATGATGGGTCAGCAAGATCTATCACCGCAAGTTTGACATGATAAATTGCCATCGTGTGAACTTCGAGCCCACTTAGTTAAAATTGTTGCCGTCAGATATGTAAACATTTCGGCGGAGTTCCGATAAATTTTGACAGGTGTGTCACCCTACTCATGACACCGCGCTTTCAAGTTTAATTAAAATTGTGTTTATTCACAAACTGCCTTCATGTCATGCCATTGCTGACAGCGACATTCCTACACAATTCCTACACGACAGGTTTTCCAGTGCAAAAGGCCGGGAGGTACAATTGGTATTTCCGACCTCTTTGCATGTCGGCGCTGGGTAGTGCAGTTTCCGTTATCTACTATTAGCTGTTTGATGGCATTTCCCAAACTACAGTGTTCGCTTTGAACGGCTTGTTAAAGCGTTATTAGGTCACACACGGAGGTAAGCCGTGTTGGTAGCAGGAGCGAGTTATTTGCGTTTGTAATTATCGAGAGCGTACACCGTACAGTGTAGGCGAGATCGTATCGCTCGTTACTACTCATAAGCTGGAATTGCTGTCCAGGGTATTGGCGAAGTGCATCAAACTATGTAGCATAGAATTATCAACAATAGGTAAGCAACTTTCATGTTTCAGCTTTACGAAAAGCAGAGGAAATAAAGTATGATTGGTGTTTTCTTTTTATAAAAAAAAATAAGAATTTAATACTTTATTGCACACGAGAAAAAAAACAACATAAATTTCATACAGAAAAGTAGTGGAGTGGTGTACATGGCGGACTTATTTCAGGAGAAATCTCTGGACGAGATTAGCTTTTGGCCGAGGGGGTTGATGTGAAAAGGAAGGGATCTACTGACTTGTGCCCAGCAGTGGGCTTTATTCGTGGGCTGGATAGATAGGTATATTTTAGTCAGTTTGAGATAGGTAGGTACCTGAGACAACAACAATTATACAAGGTGTTACAAAAGATGCTAACTCTTTTTACAGGGTAATAGCACCCGGTGATAGGGATTACAACCTAAATATTTTTTTTGCTCTATGACGTTTCGTTGATTTTTAAATTAATAAAATGTAAACGCTGTGGCGGGAGAAAAGTTTTTTTTTTTTTTTTTAATTTTCTTTCACAATGTTTTAACAACTCAAAGCTATGCAAATGCACCTACACCCACTAACATATTTTTAAATTTGAACTAATACCAAAAACAAAAAAGTTATGAAAATTTTTCAATTTTGAGGTTATAAAATAAACATTGTTTTTTTCAACTTTTTTTTACAGAATTGACATCCTGTTGACCAGTAGGTTACACACTGTAAAAAGAGTTAGCATGTTTTGTAACACGTTGTATAACGTTTTCACGGTATTTTTTTTGTAATAATAAAGTCTCCGGGCTGTCAGTACTAATCGTGATTTCAGATAAACTTGACACTCTTACACAATAAGTTAGAGAATGATTAAACGATAACAAACTAAAAAAGAAAACTAATTAGTAGTTGCAGAGTAAAAAAAACACGTCAACTCATAGTTACATAAGCTGATGCTGGCTATTTAATCTAAAATATTGTAATTACTCAACAAGCGAAATGCTTTCAACATTTTGTCTGTTGTCTGTAAGATGAAATTGTAATGTTGACGACTAGTTTTTTTTGTCCTAGTGCTTTGGTTCTCTCAAAATAACATGTCCAAAAATACATTAAATTCATTTATTTCAGATATTAAATCTATAGACACAGGTTTAATACAAAAATTATAATAATCACATAAATAAAGTTGATAATATTTTAGATTAAAATTATTATAAAAATTCAAAATCAATAAATAATTACCAAGTTAATTAAAATCAAAATGAAAATAACAATCCAAATTAAATGATACATTACCCAACTAAATTGTATAACTTCTCTAACATAGGGGTCGTCACTTAACGCCGGACCCATAACAGTTGCTAATAGGGCAAAAAAATGCTATGGCCATTGGCAGTAGCATTTTATTGCCACATTAACACCTCCTTTAGGTTCAGACATCCTGTCGTTCCCCATTATCTTAAGGCAAACGTATTACATGAGTCTCTATGACGATACTGTGCCAAACAAAATAAACAGGTCACTGGGCACAAATTCGTGGGATGCCAAACACGCCCTAACCGCAATGACGCATCACATTCTACGCACAAATAGTTTTACAATTTTCCGGCAAAAGTACATGCGTCAGTTTACGTTGTAAAGCTTTTAGTGGAAATTTCATCGTTTCGTGATGAGCGATTAAGCACCGGGTCTCGCTTGTCAAACATATGCGTTTGACAGGGGATATCCGGAATTTGCCGACACCGAAGTGGTAAAATAGACGCATACTGCCGGTTTCTGAACTGAGAAATTTGCTGAGAAAGCACCTAAGAGAAAGCACCTAATATTTATTTAAAGAATTACTTGTATGTTCTGTTCTTATTTTTAATATCACTTTCGGCACAATTACTTTTTATTGATATGATGATAATACTATTTTACTAAAAAAATACTTTGCAATGTACCTAATTATGTACCCTACCATTGGAAACAGCCAGTGAGAACAGAGGGTCTATTATGTAAAAAAAACACTCAACCTTTTGGCGTCAAAACACAAAAAAAATAGCCCTTATTGAAATGAACAATCCTTTTTTTGACATTTAATAACCGTTATTTTTACGG
This sequence comes from Zelleria hepariella, assembly GCA_949319315.1. Classification (NCBI taxonomy): domain Eukaryota; kingdom Metazoa; phylum Arthropoda; class Insecta; order Lepidoptera; family Yponomeutidae; genus Zelleria; species Zelleria hepariella. Next base: position 9,259,943 of record OX439390.1, on the reverse strand, counting down.
TGGATATTTTAGATAATACAGGGGCTGGGCCTGGCTGAAAATCAGAGCTATGCAGATGCATGCACTCACAGCATTTAGCTGAGCCAGGTCCTATTCATCACAAACATCTATTTATAAGATTTTATCGAGATTTGTACTGTATTACGTGTTGTTATGTGATGAATAAACTTTTATTTCAATTTCAATATTGTTCAATCTCTGTAGATTTCTCACAAAAGAATGTGACAGAACGATACATAGTAAAATTCTCAATTCAGAAAACGGACCATAATAGTCAGCCGAGTTTTTCAAAAACTCGCGTGCCTCCGCACTCTCAAATTTCGCAAATTAAAGAGTTGAGGCGGAATCCTGATGGTACATGGCAGTTACCCGACTTGGCAAACAAATCTACAGGTTTGCTCTGGGCAATCTTTGCGCCTGTTCTGTATCAAGATAAATAATAGGGTTATTTAATTTTTTTCTCCTTTATTCCCGTGCCGCTCCCTATCAGAGCTTGACAGTCAATTTGTCTGTCTCGCCTCTCTCAAAACTGCCAGATGAAACAAATAATTGGTGGTGTATTTATAATATGAGGTGTAACAAACTTTTTATAGGTAGCACCCGGTGATAAGGGTTACATTCCGTTTTTAGGGTTTCGTACCTTAAAAGGGTAAAACGGAACTCTTGTGTCCGTCTGTCTGTATGTCCGTCTGTCTCTCTGTCAGTCTGTCTGTCCGTCTGTCACACCCGAATTGCTCCTAAACTACTGGACCGATCGAGTTGAAATTTGGTACACATATGTAAGTCGGCGACCCAAATACGGACGTGCAAGTTAAATAAATGGATTTTAATCATGGGGACCACTTTGAGAGGATAAATTAGTTTAAAAAGTTAGTTTAAAGTTAGTTTAAAAGTTTAAAAAGTTTTGCAAAATATATCGAGTGACATATAAAATAAAACGGCTCATTGTGAGATTCTCAAATATATACAGGGACATTTTTAAATAGCTTTTAACCGCAGACACGTCAACTTCTAAATGTGATTTCCAACAACTTTTGTTCTACGACAAAAGTTGGTTTGGTTGCATTTACTCGTATTTCAGCCAGATGATGATGCTATTCATTGTTTTCTCACCTCATCCAACGCATGTCCATCCATCCTTATACCTATTAAACTTAGGTATAATAGGTATAAGGATGTGTCACGGACTACAGCTCTAAAGCTCTAAAGCATTGACTGTCTGACTGACAATACAGAACCGAAACCACTTTTTCTAAACATCGCGAGAAAAATAATATTACTAGTGGTTCGCCCCGAACTGTGAACTCGCGACCCCATATCTCAGCAACCCCTCGACCGATTTGGCTCATGTTGGGAAAGGGTCAACCTGAAGCAAAGCTACAAAATTGAGGTTTCGTATTCCCCATTTTCCTATCTCATGACTGCCCCGATTTAAAAAAAAAATTCAACACTCATATCATAAGAAACTACTTGATGTTGGACGCTTTTGTTTTTTAAATTTGTTTAATAGGTTTACCAGACGTCTTTTGCCGCCGCTTTAAGTCCTAGGTCCTAGCTCCTGTTAACAATAATTTATTTAAAAAATCTAAACAGTCCGACATGCCGGGGGTGGAGAGGTCCCAGCATACCAAAAATGTTTGCTCTAGTGCCATTATCCAAGGAGAAAATCGAGTTTGTATGGAGAAAACACTACTATGAACCGGGTCTAATGTTTTGGAGGTTTGGAGGAGGATATAATCTTTCCGCTTGTGTGTACTCCCCCGCCCACTTGTTTTGTATCGTGTGTTAACATGTGTAACGGGACGGACGTAGCCCGAGTACCTCGGACACCTGTGGAGTGATTTAAAACCACGTGGAATATAAGTCTTCCTACTATAAATATTTCGTTCACTCTTGCGTAAATGTTTTCCTGAACACGTTATTTTTCTATCTATATATATCCATTATTAATCACTCGATGCAATCAGCATTACATCAAAGGCATTACAGTGTTCATGCCCAGAATACAATAATTTTGAAACGCATTCTGTAAGTTGGATATAGCTATTATTAGTAGCTACGCTAGAGTATAGTTTTAGAGGATAAGAAAATTAAATTTTAAAAAAAGTATAGAGCTTTCGAAAAGTCATAGAACAAAAGTTGTTGGCAATCACATTTTAGAAGTTGACGTGTCTGAGGTAAAGCTATTTAAAAATTACCCTGTATATTGTGAGTGTGACCTGGCTACCGTTAGTTTGTTAGCACCTGGCCCTCGATTGTCGGTTGAAGACCTTGTGGAAAGAAAGTGAAATCAAACAAAAATGTGAGGTAATGACAAATGTATACACACCGGGAACTTATGCCAAGAGAGTCTATTTGTCGGTCGCAAGAAACGTAAAATAAAAATTCGGGAATTCGAGATAATGAATGCATTGTGGAGCTGATATGACAGCTGTCAACGTGAACTTCCGTGTTTAGAAAATTATGACTGATTTTCTTTCAAATAAACTCCTCACAAAACTAGTTCATACTGAGAGATCCTCTCAGTAGGTATAATATGATATACTCGGAGATATAGAGATCATAAAAATATGAAACTCTACAAAATCAATATAAAGATATTGTACGGTCGGCCACAATCTCAGATACCCCATGGCAGCTCTTATCGCGCGCGGCATAAGGGCGCCAATCGAACAAAAAGGGGTATCTGAGACTGTGGCCGACTGTACTTATGAACTTTTTATCACTCTAAATATTGCATGGACATTGAAAATGCAGAGGATTACTTCAATTAAGGTGAATACCGAGGCACAACTAGCGCTGCCAATGGAAAAAAATCATAATATGTTCTTTTTGGATGCGTTTTTTGCAAAAAACTCTTCATTAGAGTATCAAAGCGAGGCTTAACTATTTTTAGGACCTAAGGTTTAGATTTCAGATCCTAGAACCTACGAATAAAATCTTTAATCGCCTTTTGTGGCCACTTTTGGCGATAAAATATTTTATTCGTAGGTCCTACTAAAAATTGTTAAGCCTCGCGTTGATACTGTAATGAAGAATTGTTAGCAAAAAACGCATAAAAAAAAAGTTTTTTTTTTTCATTGGCGGCGCTAGTTGTGCCTCAGTTTGGACCTTAACTACATAAATACATCCCGTACAAAGATTCCGTACTACATCTGGTACATCTAAACAAACATCCAAACTTTAACACAATAATTTTCTACAGATAGGTAATTTCGAATCAATGAAACACTTAGAAAGTAGTACTAGATTGTGACGTCACAAGCTAGTATTTTGATACCATACATCGTTTTAAAAGTAAGTCATTTGACCATCCATGTTAAGAGAAAAGAACATTTAAGGCTGGAAGATAGTAAAATTCAAAATTTTCACAGTTTTTTACATTTTGTAGCTAAACTGAGCTATTTTTGTTCAGCGATTTTTCGTTCGCGAGAATAAACCCGTATTCTTTTCATTATTGTAAACAACAGAACAATAATAATTCAGCCGATTATGTGTTCTGGTCTACGACAAGTTTTTTGGGCACTACCCCTGCTTCGTAGACCAGAACACCTAATCGGCTGAATTATTGTTGTTCTGTTGTTTACAATAATGAAAAGAATACGGTTTTATTCTCGCGAACGAAAAATCGCTGAACAAAAATAGTTCAGTTTAGCTACAAAATGTAAAAGTCTGTGAAAATGTTGAATTTTCCGCCACCTTGCTATCGTCTACCCTTAAGTATATTGCAACGCAACATATTAGTTAAGTTTAGTTATAACGTAGATTATAAGGTCTTTTGTTATTTAATTGTTTTGGTCCCGGCAGAATACCAGCGTCCCACCTTCTCTGTAACATATGCTGAGCCGGGTCTATTTCACAAGCGCAGTACATTGGCATTATTTTACTTTTGTTCACGTAGTGACCAACATGCTTACTTGTGTATTTTTAGTTCTTAGTATCATTGTACACACGACAGCACGTCGACCTTTACACGCTAGCACTCTACTCGGTCGCGTTACGGGCGACTTTGCAACAGAAATGTATAGTCTGACGTGCTGTCGTGTGTACTGTGTTTTATCTTGTGAATAAATATCTTACTTACTTACTTCTTAATTAGTCACTGATACAAAAAAATCCTTCTTGTAATTATCTTTAAGTTACCTTTAATCCCAGTCAACCTGTAGGTAGAGGTGGATCGTTAAAATGAGAGATACGAACAGCCAGAGATTAATAATTTCCTTACTGGATTTGGATGTAGGAAATTAAACGCTACCATCATCCCTCGTTGCCCAGTAGTTTGTAGGTACAGACGTGCCTCGAATTGGGCAGTATGAGTCCTGGAAGATCCAAGAAATTATAGCTACAAAACCAACCACAGTAGGATTATGACCACATGTCATAATTATGAGTTAATACTATGGTTGGTTTTGTAGCTATAATTTCTTGAATCTTGGATTTCTTGGACTGCCCGACCCAATAGTAGCATGTAATTATGGCTTACTACTATTGGGTCGGGCAGTAGATATTGAGAGCATCTTCATCTTGTAGAAGAGAGCCATCCGATTGATCTATAGACTAAGCAGTAGAGTTTTTTTAACACGCTTTTATAAGCTTGGCCTGTATGTATGTATGTATGTATGTATGTATGTATGTTTGTATGTAACGGAATCTTTGAGCATAATTTTTACCAACTTCCAGAAGTCTGATTAATTTGAAACTTTGCATACGTATCAAGGACCAATGACAATGCAATAATTTGATAACAGTTTCCCATTATACTCCTACAGTGCCATTATACAGGGTGGATTTTTGAGACGGGGCAGTAAGGGCAGGTACCTTAACCGTTATAGTTACAGGAAAACTTTCTTAGGATACCTTCCATAACTTTTTGAGATATTATGAACTGCATTCACAGATTTTGGAAAAAATGTACGGTCAGCAAAAAAAATGCTAAAATACCAAATTTATTTTTATGCCAATCGCTTCTCTTTCGTGTAGGGATCAAAAGACTCTAAGGAGCCAACTGACGTTTGAGTACTAGAAATGTCAGAAATTTACAAAAAAATAATAAATCGAACTAAAAAATTAAAAATAAATAACAGTTTAAAAAAACTAAAAAAACACGCTTTTATAGCTAACCGAACTAAAAAGTATAAAATAATTTTTAATTACAAAGAGTTTAAAATTATAATAAAATTTAAGTCATTAACAGAATAATACAATACAGAGTAAAAAAGCGTGGGGTGCATCTCATAGATAGTTGCCAATAGAATGATTGTAACATTTAATATATCAAACACCCCACGCTTTTTTACTCTGTATTGTATTATTCTGTTAATAACTTAAATTTTATTATAATTTTAAACTCTTTGTAATTAAAAATTATTTTATACTTTTTAGTTCGGTTAGCTATAAAAGCGTGTTTTTTTTAGTTTTTTTAAACTGTTATTTTTTAAGACTGAACGCGGGTAGCCGGCTGCTCCATACAAAAATACAAAAAGGGAGACCTGTTTCCTCCCTGGATAATTATTTTAGAAAAAATATGTTTATGCCATTCAATTTATATGTACCTCTGCCATGTCCCTATGTTTTCCGTTTTTTATTATTTTAATAGCATTGAGCAAGCGTGGTGATTAAGCTCGAACTCTCTCTCTGAGAGAAGGCCTTTGCCCAGCTAGTGGGACATGTACAATTGTACAGGCTACATAAAAAAAAAATAAAAAAAAAAAATTAAAATATTTAAAAAAGCAAAACATAGGGACATAAACATATTTTTTCTAAAACAATTATCCAGGGAGGAAACAGGTCTCCCCTTTTGTATGGAGTTGAGGTTACCCGCGTTCCCTCTTAAGAAATTGGCATCCTGACAGTTGCAATTTTCAAGTCAATAGGTACGTAAATCTACGCCATCATTATTTTGTGCTAAGAGGTATATTGCAGAGTTTGATCTCGCTCTTTGTTTCGTCTGGCAACTTGGACAGAAGAGATAGCCAAATTGATCGCCTACCCGAAGAAGAAAATAATTTGTTTTAAATGTAATGTGTAAAATACCTTACGTTACCTTGCGTTTCTACCTACTTTTGTTTAAGATTTTACCACAGTTATGGACCGTACTGGCAGGGGTTACTCGGAGCATAAAAACCTTCTGCGACAAACAAGGAGGCATACACCTAGTGCGTCAAAAATACGAGGTTTTACAGGATACATATTGTAAATTCCTCTAGATTTATACCCCTAGAGCATGCCTCCCATATCTGAACCACCTACGGCCACATAATATCGAGAATATTTGCTGCCTCGCCTTACAAGGCTACAAAATATATTTAACGTCCTGTTGTCACGGTAATAATCTGTGTAACGAGGCTGAACTTTATTACTCTATCTAACCTAACCCGTTATTACTTGCCAACCTAATAAACTATGAAGGGCAATCTCGTCTACGTAATAATCTAACGACGCTGCGATACTTTATTTCCCCCATAAGACATGGCCGGTTCGCGGGGTTCGTGGAACCGCTTTGGCGAATAAAAATAAACATCTGTTGTGTTTCCTTTCTCCGTGACTTTCTCTCTATTTTCTTTGCAATTTGTTCCGCGATAAAAATGCAGTCATAAACTATATTTTATCCCTGCAAGGTAATAAGTATGTACTTATCCACTATTGTGTGTAGTCTTGTCTACATTTTGTTTGTTTTCGATGAAGGTATGTTCGGTCAGTGACATACTACTCATGGTAGCTCTTATAGCACGCAGTTTAAGTTTTACAAGCAAACAAAAAGGGGTATCATAGCGTACCTCTAATTACGTACTATAGCTTACAAGAGTTACTTTTTCCAACGGTTGGCTCGTGTGCAGCGACACTGATATAGTCTTAGCGACATTCCATCCATATGGAGTGCGATTTCCGCCCTCCTATGTGCCTCCTCACTCAGTAAATATCCCTGCATTTGTTATTGACACCGGATAGAAGGCAAATAGACGCTACACGAGTCTTTCTATTCGTAGCATTCCTGCGCGTTTCAGAAAGGTACGTACTTATAAAGAGTTTCATTGCTCAGTGACTCCCTAGGGCGGATAAATGTTATGAATAACCTAATAAGATATTACATTTGTACATAAGAAACTGGATAAGAAAAGGCTTTTGAAGTAAATTATAACGGTTCAACGATGCAACGTGCGACCTGTGGAAGTTTAGGGTATGCCTGCAGCCTCTCTATAATTATACCCTTGACCCTATTTAAGTTTATTATATACATACAATACATTATCTTTGAATTTCATATAATTTGTAATTTTTATTAAAATTTAAGGTTATTTTGCTCAATAATTTCTGATTAAAGAACTTACCTGTAAGTAGAGTTCGATCACAATTTATTACTCGCAGGGCTTCGTTCGATATAAGTACACACGACAGCACTTTAGACTGTACACTTTTGTTATAAAATCGACCGTAACGTAACCGAGTAGAGTGATAGCGTGTAGGAAATTTCTGAAGTATACAATTTTGAATATTGCCCAATATTGACAAACAAGAGTAGAGCGGCTAGTCTGGGTAGAAATCATGTTTAACAAACCTTCACGCCTATGCCTTAAGCGGTAAACAAAAACATTTAAAAACTATAAATAAAGAAAACTGTTTTACCCTTTTGTATTTTGTAAATAGTCTCATTTTGTCCGTCCCAAATTGACAAATGGAAAGTCTGTCTCTGACTTATTGCAAAAAAGGTTGACTCTACTTATCACTGCACCTTATTTTTGGCGTCACATCTAGAAGCCCCCTATCATCGTCTTTGATACTTATCTGTAAGTAACCAACTTGTGTTGTACTATACGTAAGTAGAACTATACGAATTCATTTATGATTTCTGGAAAAAGTTTGGCACCGACTCCAAAAGTTAAGTGCATTTTATACTTCTGATGTGTTTTTCCCCCTTCGGCCACGTGGTCCAACCGGCTTGTTCGATCGGACGACCAATATTTTTTTTCCTACAATTTTATCAAATTAAATCTCGGCGTGGTATCCAAATATATTTTTTATTTTTATGTAGCCTGTTTTGTGTCCCACTGCTGGGCAAAGGCCTCCCCTATTCAAATAAGAAAGTAAATTAAAAATAGATACCTACAATTACTAACGAACAGGTCGTATTGAGAACCGCCCGATTTTTTCTGAAGTAGGTTAAAAATCTAGAGGATGTACGTTGTACGCAACGCAGTTTTATAAGCAAGCATTTTTAACGCGTCCCTCGCATCTAAAAGTCGGTCAAAAGCCACTGAAACAGAACGCTCGTGGTTTAATGTGTCGTAAATCTCCGGTCGAGGGTTACCAGGAACCGCTATTAGCTTGAAAACTTGTCTTTATTAAAACTCCAACTAGCAGTATCACTGGCACCCACACGTGAACAAATTACTACACAGGCATACTATGTACGTCGACTTTGGCCAACTTTACTCTTTAATTAGTTTTAGTGCACACTTAGAATTCACTGACAACGTCGGATATAGACACCATTAAACTTTGCCATTAGACTTTAGCCGCACGCGATTTTGTTGGATGCAAAAGCCAAGAATTAATAAGCCCTATTCCAATTACTTAGTTGTGTACCCATTTGACAATTTTATAACATAAGTAATGAGAATTCGCCGCCCTTTCCCCGCATAACTCACCAGCCAAGGCCGACGGAAATCCACTGAAATGCTCATAAAATATAATTGGACGTCTTCGCCGACGCCTGTGTTCAATTCAAAACCGTACTTGTCGGGCCTGCCTATGTTCATAAGCTATCTAAATTTTTGTATCTGTAAATTGTACTTCTGCATGTACTGATTTTTTTATTATAAATATTGCGCAATTATCTGATGGCAATCGTGAATAAATACGATTAATCACTACGGAGGCACTGAACGAGTTGGGTAAAGCTCTTAAACATAAAAAAGGGATCAAGTTCCTTTGGTAAATAAGAACAAAATAAATAATTGTGTAACCCTCATTAGCTTATGTGCCTGAAGAAAGAAATTCTAAGCCAATGCCAAGTACAAATAATTTCGAACATACTTGTGTAATGGCTTGGATATGGTTCGTGGCAAGGGAATCTCCAGTATGGCCTGGAGTCTACCTGGTGACGTCGTTTTTGACGAGTACGTTTCACACCCGTACAGAAGAACTGATTTCATTTTGGAGTTGAACACGCTGATCTTGGTGCGTTGAGTTGTAATTATAGTATTTAGGCGCATGTCTTTTGTTTTTATTATTTAATTTTATTAATATTTTAAAAATAAATAGTCTTACTGCTGAACAAAGACATAATATACCTCCTTTCAGTAAGGTATGTTTAACAAAATCAAGCAACATTTTCCTCTACACGGTAATCTTGTCAGTAATCCAATAAACATCCAATGTATCCTAAACTCGTAGCCGATGGTGGAATTCCTGCCAATTGATCCCTATTTCGTGAAAAAGTCCAACAAAAAGGGAGTGAAATTGGGTTAGGATTTTGTAACGTCGATAATAATTTACACTTTGACTACAGCAATAAAGCCCGTTGATAAATAACTGACTGAACAGAATTGCAATGTTAATCAAACCATGAATTTGCATTCATTTAGTATTTGTTTTTGTTGTTATATTGCAATTTCAAAAAATGTAAAGAAGATATTATTGTAAGCTGGAAAGCATCGAATCGTGCCAGCTCATAACTTGCGCTTCAGACAAGACTAGCCAATGTCTTCAGCATCTCAAACGAGCCACCTGGCGGACGGAACTAATATAAATTCAAAATTTTACTACTTTAACTGCGCCAAACATCCCGCGTGCTTTGCTTAAGACGCGGCGCGGTGAGCTGGGCGCTACGAAAACAACAACCTATCCAATACATTTACACATTGTAGGATCTACATAAACTGAGTGTTTTCTCCCTAGCAATAACAAGTAAACAACCGTGCAGAGTGGAGATCTGAAAGCTCATCCGTTCCCGGGCGCACTCAACTACGATACACTATCTACTTACTGCCATAGCTAACGCAGTATCGTGATGCAACTCCTTTTAAAAAGCAGCCACACAACGCTGCGAAAGCAAGCGTATCATCTATTAAAACACTGTTTTCCGCCACACAACAACAAAACGAAAAAAAGAAAGCACTAATTAGTGCGTGAGGATGAAAGCTCACGTAGATTAGGTTTAAAACACAGTTGAAGTAGGTACTCGTACACAATTATTCTCGGTGTGCCCTCTTCCCTTACTGATGCGGAACTTAAGGACTGTATCTTCGACCAAAATCTTGCGGACAAGTTCCCGGATATATTGAAAGAAGTAATTCAGTCACAAATCTGGTAAAAGAAATACCGCCTATTGTAACTTTGTCCTCGAAGTCCCAGCGAATATGCGTAAGGCCTTAATCAAGCAAGAGAGAGTCTACGTCAACTGGTCCTCTTACCCTGTGAGGGATTTTACATTGGTGACAAGGTGCTTCAAGTGCCAACAATACGGTCATGCATCGAAGACCTGCCGGGAGACGACCCCAACCTGTAGCCATTGCGGAGACCAAGGACACGCAATTAATGAGTGCACTAAAAAAGAAAAAGAAGAAACTGGAAAATGTGCAACATGCATGCGCTTTAAGAAACCATGTGCGCACAAAACCGGCGATGTTGAATGCCCAGCTAGAAAAATGGCGGAAAATAGGTATATAAATTCTGTAGATTATGTGGGCGACTAGGAACTAAGATAAATTCTCTGTATCATAAGCAAATCATGTGTTATCGTTACTCTACTATTAACAATCACCGACCTACTAACATTAAATTTAAAGCTGAATAAGCAAAACACAACACATACAACCTTGAGTATGATTTGTGCTGCATGCATCGACTTTGTTTTTATTAACCCAGTTTTTATTTCAAATGCTGAGATAAACGTTTTCCCTTATAGTTGGAGAGCTGGTGACCAATCGAGATATTTTTTCGTACAAGGCTGGGAGTTAGTAGGCTGATAGAGTAGACTTCGCTGAGTCTGGGAAAAATATTTTTTTGGTCCGGTCGCGGTTGAAAGTTAGATTTTTTCGACTTTGAAAGTTTAAATGTATGGGTTGAGTCATTTCTTTTTTGTCTACAAGGCTGGGAGTTTTTAGGCTGCCTTTTTAGTCTCCGCTGATCACGAAATCACTATTTATTACTAGCCAAACACGGTAGAAATATTGTTTTTTATAACCTAGAAAGTGTGAATTTTTGGGTTATAAAAATCAAACTTTCAACCACGCTTGGCCAAAAAACCAAATATTTTCTTGTTCAACGGAGTCTCAACAACTAACCTAGAAGTTTCTAGCCTTGTACGACAAAAAAAATATACTGAACCCATACATTTAAACTTTCAAAGTCGAAAAAATCTAACTTTCAACCGCGACCGTGCCAAAAAAATATTTTTCCCAGACTCAGCGAAGTCTACTCTATCAGCCTACCAACTCCTAGCCTTGTACGAAAAAATATCTCGATTGGTCACCAGCTCTCTAACTATTACTTAATATTGAAATTACTAAAAAGCGTCTAAAAAACGATAAAATGCAATACAAGGTCAATCTGACTATTGTGCGCTATTTTATTTATAGAATAAATCTAGTTTGTAAGTTTAGTTATGTAAGTATATTAAATATTTCTGGCTAGATAATTAGTACATTCTACCATTACATAATATCATTATTTGTACTTCACAATATTATTGCCTATTTTAGTTTCCTGAGATACAGAATACAGCTGTATTCTAGTTCAGGCACTGTGTACGTCTTTACCTAAGTTATATTAAGTAGTTATGAATATGTAGTACATAATAACAATCGTTAAGCCATGTCAGAGACCCTTTGGGTGGCCTAAAAACTCTGACACCAGGGGTGGCCACTACCTCATACGATTACCTACCTACATAATTTTTATTGAAATAAATGAATTGAATTGAATTGAAATTGAATTTCAGTCTAAAACGAAGCTAGTTTTACCCAACGAGCTTTAAGCCTATCTTTCAGTTGTGATAAATTTTAATTGCTTATTTTGATTTAATTTGTTATGATTTCAAGGTTGAATTTGAAGTCGTATTTTACCGCCGAAAATTGATCTTGCCGATTTGTACCATTAATGTATTAATAATGTCTGTCCATAAAATGTTTTCTAGTACAATAAAGAATATTCTATTATATTCTATTCTATTCTTGTCCCAGATTTCCGGGATTTTCCTTAAACATAAATTTTAGAACAATAGGGTCTTCAAGTTTGCAATTAAACAAATTGTGACCTAATAAAATGGTCACATAAAAAAGTATTGTTTCTGCCAGAGTGGCCGTACTGTTCAAGAAATATAGTCTTATCCGAGTCGGAGGTGATGTATGCAGGAGTCGCTACGAGGCTTCAAAGGAGCCGTGCACCCATTGGTCCTATGATTCCATCTCGCACACAGACGTTTTCCTTTGAAGTTCGCGTTACCGAAACATCGAAACCCCCCCTAAAGATTGTTCGTTCCCGACAGTACCAGAGTTTCGCCGCATCAGTAGGTAGCACCCCAACTGGTGTAAAAGGGTGTAATGGTGCAGGTCGGGTGGGTACGCGACTCTCAAGGCACTAAGACGCGAACAACGGCCTGCGGCGGAAACCTCGGGGCAGGGCACACGCTCAAGGAAGTCATTTCACGACGGAGGCTTTTACGTCCTCCAGGGTAATGTCTGAGGCTGAATCTCTTTGACTTCTTCACAAAGACCTTGATCAACAAACAGACCGTCGGAGATAACGGAAAACATTCGTGTTTGTACTAATCTAAGCCGGCTTTCTCTAGGTTTTTCTAGCTGGTCTACAATAAAATAGGTGAATTTGCGTTTTAGAAGCGACTCTGCAAACAATTAGCGTTACGCGTGTCTGTTGACACTTTCAATAAACGGGGCTTCCACGCAAAGCCTGGACGAGGACGACACATCAATCAAGAAGCACGTTGGAATCAATCACTGTCGTCAATAAACAATTTTCAGTTCTCGCTGCCGCCGCTCAATTCGATACACCTTTATTCGCCCACGTGAAATATATACAACGAATAGTATTCAATATGTTATCTATTTATGTCAATCAATCATATGAAATGTCGCGTGTTATTGGGGTGTCGTTTTCATTCAACGCTTTTCAGTGTAGCGGTGGTTTTAATGGTGAAATAGAAGGCTTGAATGGTCATGTTTGCAAGTAAGCATAATAATAATTATGTATAGGCCTTTTACATTTCACACTAGATTTTTCACACTCCATCAAATTTTATTTTTGGATTGTTTTAGATGGAGTTAGCACTACTTGTATTCGAAATTTATTATTAGTTAGCGCTAACCATTTAAAAATTAGGTCACTACGATAACTTTGTTGACTAACGTATATAATCCCTACAACTTTCCTATTAGTAAAAATAAAATGTGGTCTGTTGGTCGTTTATCCCTCTGCTACCACTTATCTGATTGTGTTGAAATTCTCGGGTTTTCTCTCAGACATGGTTCGGGTAAAATATAGGCCACATTCTCCGGACAAAAGCAGGATTCCCTCGGGATAACTAGTACCTACGAATTGCCACTTTGAGAAAATCCGACCCTGTGCTAGTTTAGTTATCTTTGTTTGAGTTTCACTGAAGTAAATATCATAATTATTCTGTATATTCCTGAATCCTGATTATGTGCTAACAATGAAAACAACGATGTAGAGACAGTGACATAATCAATTTCAAACCTAACGAATAGTTTATGAATTCATGAAGACCCGTGACTAACTAAATCTGGTAGCAAAGCTACCAAATATCAAAAACATACAAAAATATTTTGATTTTGATAAATTCCCAAGAACGCAACTAAAACAATGTTTATGTCTGATTCTGGTTTCAATTTCAGATCGATGAAGACACATTGAGGTATGAAACAAAGAGAAGCGAAATAAATATAAGGCGATATTGAAACACCCAAAGCTTGTCCGTCTTATCTTATTGGTCCATTTTCAGATGCCCATTCCTTTGTGCAAACGCAGAGCCTTACGCCCTTCATTTTGATTTCGTTTCCTTGTTTTTTTTTTTTTCAATTTTCAATTCAATTCAATTACCTAGCTAAAGTAGCAAGACTATTAATAAAATGTTTTCCTTTCGATTCAACAGAATGGAATGCCATTATCATTAATGTGAACTTAATTACTTATTATACGTCTGTCAACTTAAGTTACTCTTAAGTGTAGAGTTAATAAATAAGATTAACCGAGAACCGTTAATTAAACTGAAAAAACCCGTACGCCAACAACAACAATAGGTGGAAGATAATGGCGGCTTTGTGTTCAAATCCTTCCACCTTAAAAAATGTGCCCCTAAATATCTAAGAGACAAAGGTCAATGAATTGAGAAAGGTTTTCTGGGACAGTGCTAAACCTTTTCGCTTGATCAATGCATGTGCAAAAGAAGTTGATTTATTTTTGTTACACTTGTTCGGCAATTTATTCCTGTCAATACATTTATTTGTGGTGGTTGCGACATGGAAGAAAAATTGTTTCGTCTCACGTCCACAACATAACACTGCGTGGTTAGACTAAAAAGAGGAACTTTCTGAATATAGGACGCCAAAATTGACTTCGGTTACCGGCGGAACTTTGGACTAAAGCAAACCTAAAAGCGGAATTATTGTTTGTTTCATTATTAATTCGACAAAGGCGGCTTTCCAGAAATTAAACATCGGGAGGAGGCATTTTGCCGATCGCCCCCTCAGCTTCGGCTGAGGTGTGATCAAATTACATTTTCACGAATTGTTTTTCTCGAATTCCTTTTTGCGAGGTTCGGCTAAATTTATTACTTTTTAACTGAAAGGCAACAAGTTCTGTTTTGATCTTTAATTAAAGAAGATAACTTCCATAATTAGACTTTTCATTGCCGGTGCTACAATGAGGGCCTGAGAAGGTTGTTTTTTGCCGGTTGCCGTCGATGCTATGTTAAACAAATGTAATTACACTCTTCATTCAATCGAGTAATTAAGAACTCATCACTTAGATTGACTATCGCGTGAACGATGAACACGTTGCATGGCATGTGCCGCTGTTTTAAAACTCTATTATTACCCTCGAAAAGCCCCGAGACAGGGGAATAAGATAATGGCATTACCGTCTCACTCAAATTGCATTACGACGACGGACGACGGAACAGTGGATATAAATATTACGAAATCATAAGAAAATTAGTCAAAATAAGCCGATTTCATACAGTTTGTACATAAATCTCCAAATATAAAGAAAAAACTTTCGACTAAATGCAACTGCCGACACGTGCAGCGACTGTATGCAGTTGCGCGCCTGGTTTGTATGAATTTCTATCAAATTAAGAGCGCCGCAGCAGCAGCTGTTGCAGTCAGCACTCAGCAGTTTTTAATACGTAGACCGAGTGTGAAGCCAGTGAAGCCAGAGTCGCAAGGATCAAAGTCATAAAAACAATAGGTTACTCAATACAGTCAAAGTAGCCTCAAAAGCTAGACTCACCGGACATTGGCGAGTGTGTGTCGTCGACTCTTGAGGTAGCGGCCGTGGTATTTCTGCAGCTCCCCGATGCTGCCCTGCTCGGCCTGCATCCTGGGCAGCAGCGGTTGCGCTGGCGGCTCCTCACCGGCGTCCTGCGGCGAGGCGCTAGACGAGCCACGTTTGCGCGCCTTAGCGTACTTCCTCGCTGCAGACGACACGCATATCTTCACCGACGTCGACGGGCTGCCGAAACTGTACTTCTTTCCTGAACTCCTGGAGGAGGTGTAGACAGTGTCCGTGGAACTCTTAGTGGACTTGTAGGAGGGCGTGAGGGTAGCGTCGGTGGCGTCCTCTAGCGGCCAGTCCGAGTCATCTTCCTCCTCCTCGATGCCGGGCAGCGGCGACTGCTGCCCAAGCGGCCGCGGCGAGCTCACTACAGGCTCCGGTGCCACTGCAAGATAACACAATTTGATGATCCAGAATCCAGATCGGAACGCGGGTAGCCGGCTGCTCCATACAAAAATTACAAAAAGGGAGCTGTTTCCTCCCTGGATAATTATTTAAGAAAAAATATGTTTATGCCATCCAATTTATATGTACCTCTGCCATGTCCCTATGTTTTCTTTTTTTTATCATTTTAATTATTTTAATAAAAATTATTTAAATAATTAAAATACAAGGTGTTACAAAAGATGCTAACTCTTTTTACAGGGTAATAGCACCCGGTGATAGGGATCACAACCTAAATATTTTTTTTGCTCTATGACGTACCGTTGATTTTTAAATTAATAAAATGTGTACGCTGTGGCGGGAGAAAAGTAATTATTTAATGTTGTTTTCATTGACTTTCACAATGTTTTAACAACTCAAAGCTATGCACATGCACTTACAAACACAAACATATTTTTAAATTTAAGCTAATTCCACAAACAAAAAAGTTATGAAAATTTTTAAATTTTGAGGTCATGAAATAAAAATTGATTTTTTGTACTTTTTTTTACAGAATTGACATCCTGTTGACCAGTAGGTTACACCCTGTAAAAAGAGTTAGGATGTTTTGTAACACGTTGTATAGATTGAGGCCGTCTTGCACCACTTCTTAAATGGCACTTAAGTCGCCATTTAAATCGACTTTTGTGTGAAGATTTTAGTTAAATGCTGTGTAAACCACATTTAAGAAAGTGGTGCAAGACGGCCTGAATGGCATAAACATATTTTTTCTAAAACAATTATCCAGGGAGGAAACAGGTCTCCCCTTTTGTATGGAGTTGAGGTTACCCGCGTTCCCTCTAATGAAGAAGCCGATATCAAACATTTATTTTCTGCTACTGTTGAGCTTCTGATTTTGGAATTGGCTTATAACCGGTAGGCCTCTGATGGCTCTATGATATGGAGATGAACGAAGAAAATTAGAAAATTTTCCTAAACGACTTCTTTTAATAGATGTGCGGGGGAAGCTCTTGATTTGTATCACTTAAATATACGTTACGCTAATTAATGAAAGTAAGAAAATGAATGATGACAAAAATAATATCTGCGGTACCTATTTTTGCTCCTTTTTATGCTTAAACTTGA
The DNA here is from genome assembly GCA_949319315.1 of Zelleria hepariella. Lineage (NCBI taxonomy): Eukaryota > Metazoa > Arthropoda > Insecta > Lepidoptera > Yponomeutidae > Zelleria > Zelleria hepariella. The sequence goes on along the minus strand of OX439390.1, from coordinate 9,242,903 downwards.
GAATGTTTTCCGCAGAATGATATTAAATTAATCTCGGAGCGAGGTGCTGAGCGTTTCATATTCTGTGTTCGTAGGGCGTCTCCAAGTACGGTTTAATAATTCCTAATTGCTCGCCGTCATAAAAACACAACCGGAATAAGGAATTAGATTCAATTTATTGCGTTTATTATCCGCCGTAAAAGAAAGCATCATGAAGAAACTAGGCCGACTAAGCTATCAGGATGGTATAATATAGGTGCTGGGCAAGCCTGCTACTCCATCTAAAACAATGTCACACAATAACCTCAACGTAAAATCGCAATCCACAGTGGGTGAAGGAGGTGACATACCTATGTGTTGTATGTGTGTGTAGGCTAAAGGCTATACACTATACCAACTATACATCTTAGCTTTTCACCCGCGATTTTGGATAGTCTATTTTTTTACCATTATCAAATCTGCATAATTAGAATCATAGATGTATAAGCTATCTCTATCTATTCATCTAAATCCGTCGGGCAGATTCAGCGTGGAAGTGTGTGTTGGTGACAGTGATGGACAAAACATTTTGGGATTCTAAAAACCCACAAAGAGTTCCTCCGTAGTTCTTTGGCGTGATTCAGGTAAATCTGTTTATTGCAATAAAAAATAGTAAAAAAATTTTAATACTTTAAGGGTTAAATTTGAAAATAATCTTTCTTTAGGTACCCATAGCCTTGTCACAAAATAAAAATATTGTCAAAATGACATTATTGTAGCTTTAGCGGAATGGTCCCAGCATTGATCGCTACTGAAAACAATATTTATACTTCGGCACCCATTTTAACCCTTTAGTGGACAGAAATTATTTTCAATGAAGTAAGTACATGAAAAAATGCCTACTAACCAAAATTTTTTTTTCAAACTAAGACTTTTTTTACTAAACTGACCCTGTATTAGGTATCTAAAATATCCACCGTTTTATTTTAACGGTTTTAAAATGTCAAAAAATAGACTGTACATTTCAATAAGGGCTATTTTCGAGTGTTCTGACGCTCGCAGGTTGAGTGGAATTTTTACATAATAGAGGCGCTGAAGGGGTTTATTATTTGATTTGTCAATGCGATTTGATAGCATGGTTAAGTATTCTTTGCTGCACTTGGAAAACATTAAAAGGACAGAGAGCATTAGTAAATCTTAATTAAAGCCTACAACTGGGAGCCTATCGAGGCACTTTGCGTTACAGACTCAGGCCCCAGCAATTACTGCGAACGTTCCCGCATTCATTTCGATCGCTTAAGAAATACAAAGTCCCTTTCCGATACGAGTACAGCATCGGAGTGTAATCTCGCGAAAAATGAGAGGGCTTTGTAAATAATGTCTCAGAAAATTTATTATTTAACTGTTGCGGCGTCGACGTAGCATTGAGGAATCGAAAACTTTAGCAATTTGTGTAAAATTATCAAAAACTCTCGGGTAGCTAAGGCACGATTTAATGTTTGTTTAATAAAGGTATAATGATATAATGCCCGATCTCTAGCTTCAGAAGAAAAAATGATCCAGTTGAAACATTCATTAGAACACATAAAATACGACATTATCGGCCTAGCGGAAATAAGAAGAGTTGGAAACCACATTGAAGAAGACAGTGAACACATATTTTGCTATTATGGACAAACAAAGGGCCATCTAGGAACAGGCTTTTTGATTAAGAAGAAACACAAACGAAATATTCTGAGCTTTATAGGTCTCTCGGAAAGAATTTCTATACTTAACCTCAAGTTTGGACAGCAAAATATCTCTATCATACAAGTACACGCTCCAACAAAAGATTCAAGCATAGAGGAAATAGACAATTTCTACAAAACACTCGATCAAGCAAAACTTATGACAGAAAAGACAAAAATAATAATAGGAGACTTCAATGCAAAAATAGGTATACCAAAAGATAGTGAAAACTTGGTCGCAGGCAAGTTCGGCCTAGGAACCCGAAACGCTAGAGGACAACGACTCATAGAATATGCGCTAGAAAATAAATTATTCATTAATAATACCCTATTCAAAAAGAAAGACAACCGTAGATGGACTTGGATAACACCGGACAAAAAGAATACAAACGAAATTGATTTTATTCTTTCAAACAAAAAATACTTCACAGATGTGGACGTGCTGAACATTCAATTTCCATCCGACCATCGCCTAGTCAGAGGAACCTTCAACCTGTCTCCAGCAAAGAAAAAACGAACACTATTTAAAAACATAATACCAAGAATAATAGAGACAGATGAACAAAAAACCGCAATAATAGAGAAGATGTTGAGCAACAGAAATACTATTATGAATACAGAAACAGACGAACCCGTTCAAACGTACTACAACAGACTAGAGTCGTGGATCACAGAAAGTTTAGTACCCACAACGAATAGCATTCAGAAACAAAAGAAGTCAATACTATCTGAAAACACGAAAACACTCATAAGTCGCAGATCAGAGCTACAAAAAAAGAAACCCTTAAGCAAAGAAGAGAAGTTGGAACTGAGCTTTTTATATAAAAAAGCTAATAGAATGATAAAAGAAGACTACACAAAACATAAAACAGAAATCATACAGAAACATCTAAACATGTCTGGAAGCTTAAAAAGGGCATATAAAGAAATTAACAAAACAAAAAAATGGATAACTAAACTGAAAAATAACCAACAAAGACATGATATTTTGGAAATAGCAACATCATACTACGAAAAATTATACGCAGATAATAACAAAGCCGATAGTGACAACATACAACCACTAAGTATATTTTCTGAGAAGGTAAATGACTTTAACGAAAGTGAGATAATACAACTAATTACCAAAACCAAATCAGGTAAAAGCCCAGGCTGCGAAGGCATAACCAACGACATAATGAAATCAATAAGCAACATACTAGCCACACCAATAACCATACTATTCAACAAAGTACTCGAGCAAAAAATAGTACCAACACAATGGGTAGAGTCGGACATAATAATTTTGTATAAAAAAGGAGATGCAACCGACATAGGAAACTATCGCCCGATAAGCCTTATGTCAAGTATATACAAACTGTTCTCATCAGGCCTCCAAAACAGAATAACCCCAATGCTGGAAAGCTTCCTAAATGTTGAGCAAGCAGGATTCAGGAAAGGTTTCAGTACAATGGACCATATCCAAGCCGTGGAACAGATAATAGAGAAATACAGAGAATTCCAGAAACCACTCTACAGGGTGTTAAAAGACCGCCAACAGACCCGAAAGCCACGCATATTAGACACCAAAACAAAGTGCTTTTTCGATAAATTATTGCTGGGAAATGATTTTGGTTTTTAAGGTTATAATTTTGAAAAATATTTTGTCACGCAATGGACTTGTGACGCACAGAAGTCATATTGCGCAAGCGTAGTTATAAGTTTATGTTACTTAAGCTTGAAGTGCCGATGTTTAGAATACATTGCGGGTTGCAACTTTAACGTCGTTTTTTCTAAGAAATATTCATAATTTTGATATGGCTTCTTGAGAAGGTATGTTAAGAACTAGATACTGAATACATTTCTGCAAAAAAAACATTTTGAAAAGTCCGACTTTGAACCTCATTATCTCGGAAACCGTTGATTTCCCAGGCATAGTTCCTTGGGCAAAAATGTTCATTATGATGAGGACAATACGTGCTTTCCCGCTCTGTTGGCGGTCTTTTAACACCCTGTATATGGCCTTTGTCGACTACCAAAAAGCTTTTGATTCGATAGAACATAACTCAATATTAAAAGCTCTAAATGAAGCACTAGTAGAACCAACATATAAAGATATAATAGACAACATATACTCAAAGTGCAAGAGCAGAGTAAAGCTCGAAAATACCGGCAGATACATAAAAATCGAAAGGGGGGTAAGACAGGGAGATCCGCTGTCGCCATCCCTTTTTATAATAGTACTACATTACATTACGAAGAATATAAACTGGGATAATAAAGGTATTGTTATAAACAAAAAACAATTGACCCATTTGGCTTTCGCAGACGACATAGTACTACTATCAGAAAACTCCCAAAACCTTCAATCCATGCTCAGTACACTACACAAAGTAAGCACAGAGATTGGCCTGGAAATGAACTTACAGAAAACAAAAATTATGACAAATAGCGAGGAAAATAACATCTTTATAGAAAGTACAAAACAAGAATATGTCAAGGAGTACATCTACCTAGGAAAGCAAATATCGTTCAGGACGAGTAACAATATTGAGGAGATAGAAAGAAGAATCAACAAAACCTGGAACAAATTTTGGAGCATGGCTGAGGTTCTGAAGAGCTCATTACCCATACACCTTAAACGGAAAGTCATAGACTCTTGTCTACTCCCTGCACTAGCATATGGTTGCCAAACTTGGAAATTTACAAATGAAGCCAAACAAAAACTCACAACATGTCAAAGAGCTATAGAAAGAAGCATATTAAAAATAAAACTAACAGATAAAATAAACCACAACAACATAAGAAAAAAGACGAAGATTATAGATGTTATAGAACACACACAAATTGAAATGGCAATGGGCAGGTCATATTGCTAGGATGCACGAAGACAAATGGACTAAAATAGCAACTCTGTGGAAAGGCCCAACAGGCAAAAGAAGAAGAGGAAGACCTACCGCTCGTTGGGTGGACGACATAGAAGAGGTGACCAAGAACTGGGTAAAAGATGCACAAGATAGAGACAACTGGAAGAAACTGGAGGAGGCCTATACCCTTACGGGGTCCTAATTTCATTATTTAAATTTTTACTTTTACTTGAAATTTTTAAATTTTTAAATTTTTAACGATGTTAGGAATAATAAAGGCTTTTTTATTTTTATTTTTATTTTATTTATTTTTAATAAAGGTACTGAACTTCTAATTTGGCATCAACGCCGTAACCTAACTTGGTGCTGAAGCTAGGTTCATCCTCTGTTGACGGTCATAGAACCTAAGTGACTTGAAATTCTATACATGAAAACGTAACATTTGATCGAAGCACGTAAGCTTTTATTTTCAAAAAGCTTGTCACGGGTGATAAGAATGTAGGCGTATGCCTACTTACCAACTAATGAATATCGAATAGGTTTGGGAATGTGTGTGTGTGAAGGTACACACGACAGCGTGTAGACGCTTACACGTTTGTATGTAATGGAGGGTGCATCTAGGGGTGTATGAATGTTCGTTCGACGATAACTTGGTCGGATTGTCATGAAATTTGGTAGGCGGTATGAGTATTTTTTTTTTAAATAGCATCATGAGCTAAGTAAATCGGTCGAGGGGTTGCCGAGATATGCGGTTGTAAAGTTTTTATGCAATTCACGCGCGCCTGCGCGAATGAGCGGACGGGTGGTATTCTAGAACGCTACTTAAACTCAGTTCAAACTAGAACGCTACTTGAACTCTGTTTAAACTCAGTTTAAGGCTGGAAGATAGCAGCGTGGCGGGAAATTCAAAATTTTCATAGTTTTTTACATTTTGTACCTAAACAGAGCTATTTTTGCTCAGCGATTTTTCGTTCGCGGCAATAACATAGTATTATTTTCATTATTGTAAACAACAGAACAACAATAATTCAGCCGATTATGTGTTCTGGTCTACGACAAGTTTTTTGGGCAGTGCCACTTCTTCGTAGACCAGAACACAAAATCGGCTGAATTATTGTTGTTTTGTTGTTTACAATAATGAAAAGAATACTGTTTTATTGCCGCGAACGAAAAATCGCTGAACAAAAGTAGCTCAATTGAGCTACAAAATGTAAAAAACTGTGAAAATTTTGAATTTCCCGCCACGTTGCTATCGTCCACCCTTAAGTAGAGTTTAGTAGTGTCGACTGTCGATAAAACGGAGCATGTTTTGATTTGAATATCCCTCCCTTCATATCAAAACATGCACTGTTTTATCGACAGTCTGAACTCTGTTTAAACTGAGTTTAAGTAGCGTTCTAGAATACCACCCTTAGCAGTGCATGTTTTGATATGAAGGGGGGGATATTCAAATCAAAACATGCACTGTTTTATCGACAGTCGACACCACTAAACTCTACTTAAACTGAGTTTAAACAGGGTTCAAGGAGCTTTCTAGTTTGAACTGAATTTAAACAGAGATTAAGTAGCGTTCTAGTTTGAACGGAGTTTAAGTATCGTTCATGAATACCACCCTAAGAGCACTTGCTTACAGTGCTTCTGTATCATTAGGCACCTTATTTACGTAAACCTCTCAACAAGACATACCAATCGAGATCGTTTGATGCTGCGAGCACTTCGATATAATAAACATTAGGGCAGGTACTTTACTCTATTATTACTTATGAAATAAATGTAAGTCGGTGTGATATCTTCATGGTTCCTTTGCAATAACAAACATTTCACCGAAAGCAATAACATCTCGATTGTGGAGCATTATTGGTAGTGGAGTGACGAAATATTGATACGCACGTCGCACACGTCTTGGCGAGTAAAATACAAGGTGTTACAAAAGTATCTAACTCTTTTTACAGGGCACCCGGTGTTAGGGATCACAACCTAAATAGGTTTTTTTGCTCTATGACGTTCCGTAAATTTTTAAATTAATAAAATGTGAATTATGTGGCGGGAGAAAAGTATTTTTTTTAATTTGTAGCCAATAAAACTACCGCATTAGAGGCTATGATGACGTCATCGAAAGAAAAGTGAAGTAAACATTTTTGGCGATAAATATTAAACCCTTAGCCACCTGACGTCGGTCTCAGAGACTCTGGTGATTTTATTTTTAAAATAATTCCGATGCTATGCGCGCGACGCAACCGTCCATTCATGTACTTTTTCTAATCCACCTTCTGTACGCACCACGCGATCGGCAGCTCCAGACGTGCACGCAGTTGTGAATTATAGGTAATTATATTTCGTGAGCGGTCTGAGTGACCGACCTCAGGTAGTTACGTTATCTGATTCAGACTGCGAAAATCATCACAGTGTACCAGAACTTCCAAATGAAGATTGCAGCGACGTAGAAGATGTTCCAGTAGACCACATTATTGATGACGGGTGTCAGTCAGAATCAGAAGTGGAAGGTGAAGAGGTTGAATTTCAACCAATTGAAACTGGAACCATTACACAGTGGATGAAGGAAGATTCATCTTCTCTGATGACGATGTTCCACTGTCAAGGCACCGAAACTTCTTTGGTAAGAATCGTTTTCGTTGGTCAGCTCATCCTCCAGTTTCAAGATCAAGGACTATGCAGCATAACATCATCCAACAGCTACCCGGTCTCAAACCAAACTTTCGAGGTGTTTTGCATGCCAATACTAAAGCCCTGGATTTATGGCGTTTATTTTTTACGGAAGGTATGTAAGAACAAGTAGTTAAGCTTACGAATGAAAAAATTAGGACCATCCGACAGAATTATCAGAAGGAAACAGCTGTTCATGATTTAGATGTCATTGTATTGAAAGCCTTTCTTGGTCTGCTAAACACCCAGCTAAATGCCCAGCACATCAACATCTAACAATTCTGAAAAGCTTGAAAAACGGAAGACTTGTTCAACATGTGACCCTAAAAAGAGGCTTAAAACAGCTTATATGTGTTTTGTATGTAAAAATCCAATTTGCATTGAATGCAGTCAAAAAATGTGCTTTGACTGTCGCCGCAACTTGTAAAATTTTGTTAGTTGTGATTTTATAAAAATTATGCCTTGATTGAGCTAAAAGTTATTTAGAATTTAAGGAAATATGTTGAACTGATAGTAAATAAGTAAATAATATTATGTCTTTCTAAAAATTCCTACTCAGATCTCTAATTTCCAAAGTACCTAATTTTTGTTCTATAATTTCATATGTTTATGTTAAGTGTTGATTAAGATAAGTAAATAAAGATTTTTGCATTGTTTAAAAACTTAAAATTAATAAAAAATATAATAAATATACATACCCGACTGTCATTTAAAATAATATATAAGAATAAAATAATTAAACATAGTAAATACGCAAGCGGTCTCAATGACCGACGTCAGGTCGTAGTGTAACTGAAAAACACGTCAGGTGGCTAAGGGTTAATAATCCGTTTTAATTTTACTTATTTAAACCCCTAATAGTAATCAGTATCCCTATTCCTCGAAATGGTTTTCAATTTATGTCCTTCAATTTATGTCTCACTGATCAATGCCCATTACATCAGCTAATGTAACCCATTATCTAGCAAAATAAAAATTTCATTCATTAAACCATACAACGGATCTTGATGCGGTTTCCACCGTCAGTTAGATATTTTTTCACGGAAGCCCGGGCGGGTCGCTAATTTTATTGATAGTAAATATCAAAAAGTTTCTCACTATGCAAATCGATGTCTTTTTGAACTTAAACTTTCGTAAGCACTGCACATTTCACTAAATAGAAAAATGTATCGATGTCATTGCTGGAATAATGCGCATTGACTGATAGTTATACTTAATTAATCGAAAAATCGGTTGTCGTGGATAGGAAATAATTCAATAAAAGCGCGTCCGAATATACTTTAATTATTCACGCCTAATGCCCATGGTATGGAGGTAGGATCGATACAGGGTCGTGACATTTTTTTTCTTAGTTCATGCCACGATAAGATCGGCCTTTAGTGGTTCAAGCACCGATCTAAATCCCATAGAATCCGCATTACGTTTAAAATCACAATAAAAACTTGTCCCCACAGAAACAAAAGATATCAGCAATAGAACAATACGAAACATCATTTCGACCATACGTCTAATATTCGAATGTCAACCTTATTGCATTAGTGTACAGTTTAACTTTAATTGCATGGACTACGAGGAAATAAGCTCCCAAAGGCAATTTGGGCATCTATTTTTCCAGACACATTTCAGAGTTCTATGTTGTATCTAGTTTTATCCTTGATCGAAGGGTTCAAGTCATACTTAATTTCTGTCTTGTTATTTTAGGGGACGCTATACTCGCCTGCAACATCGTTTCTCCATTTCGTAAGAAGCCTTCAATGTCGAATAGTTCGGATAGTTACAGAAGTCGCATTCGATACCAATATCAGATACTGATAAATAGGTATCGCATCGTAATAAATCTCATCATACCATTTCAAGTAGGTATGAACCAAGACACTAATAAATTTTACATGAAATAACTTGGCTACGTCAAGGTTATAACAACGCTGGAGATAACAATGTTTAGAATAGATAAATTACGAAGATTTAGCCGGATTTTGTTCCTTAGTCAATTTAGCTGAGCAAAATCTAGGTCGGTTTTGTACGTGATCTGTTTCCAACAGAGCATTACCTAGGTATATTACAGATCAACAAAATTTTAAGAAGAACTAGCTACTCTTTTTCAGATTGTCAGTTTTGACTGAAGTAGAAGTTTTAGTCATTTGTTTGTATGCTTTTCAGACTTCCTAAACATAACATTATTTTGACAAGAAAACTCCTAAAAACTCAGCTGCAATTCAGAACTAATTCCGTGTGCGATTGCCAGGAAAATTTCGACAGTATTGTAGGTAACTTTTATGGATATTTGTTGGAATTAAAGGTGCTTAGGTAAATACGAATCAGTACCTACGTGGTCGCCATACGCCACAAGCGCAATCCACAAGGTGCTTTTTGGTTAGGCAATGTTAAACGTTCGAGAGTAGGTAGGTATGTGCAATTTCCTCGTCGCTCGTCATATATTTTGGGCGGAACGGCGCGGCGGTGTGTTGTGTAGGTAATTCCATTTGACGGAAATAGAGCCAAATAGGCGAAGCTCCGTCTCGGGTCCCGAGAGTGCGGTTAGTACTAACACACAACTAACACAGAATAGGACTTTACTAATGTACATTTCAACTTTCAAGGACGCCTAATTTACCCGTTCAAATAATTTAATGGGCCTTTCTATCAATAAGCCAAAGGACATTGCTCACAGTGTCTATTATCATAACAATACACAAAGCCGTTTTCGATATACATAGAGTTGTTTAAGCCCGCCTTTAAATGAAATAGCTCGTGTTATTATACGTATAGATACCTACGCACTACCTAATGGTGCATGGTGGATGGGCACATTTAATACCAAATTGCCGTATACAATAGTTTGTGGTCAGCAGGTTTTAGTGATATAGGTATGCATGAAAATTGGGTATGGATATACAAATTTTAAGTAGGTACCTCGGTATATTAGTCTGCTATTGATCCTCGACGGTCAATATTTGTGTGATTGCGAACGCTCCCAACCCGTATAATGTTGCATGCTGTTGCTGGCCCATATTCAAATTGGAAAGGGGAAAGTTACGCCGGAAAAGTTTTATGTTCATCGTATTTTTACAAACTTAGCTATTAGTGTAAACTTCCGACCACTTTGAGCAAATAGAGCAACCCCAAGCACTTACCTACCTTGCTTCAGCTAATGCCATCAAACTACGTAATTAACTGTTACGGATAGAACGATTCCCTTTTAATTTTACTCTGTAGGATATATTTAGAGAAGTCGTTTAGGCAAATCCCTTTTTATTTGGCAGTGCCACTGTAAACAATGAATTGAATTACTGGACGTTAGAAGTGAATCGCGCCAAATGAGGCCCATTCCGACCTATATGAAATCTCGACATAGATACATGACACTTTAGTATTTATTATGCGAATGGAGCTCAAAAGCGAGCAACATTTGAGGTTCATTAGTCATACACAGTTTAAAGGGCTTACTGAAAAAATAAACATAATTTGATTAGCATTCTAATTTCAATGATTGCGCATTAGAAAATCGATTCATTGCCTGAACTCTAGTAGATGACATTGTTTTTGTGTTAGATAGATATTTTGAAAATTCCCTTACAATGTTTTATAAAGTAGGCTTAATAACCGCTATTTTCATCTAGACTCGCTAACCTTTGGTCTCCGTAAACTGTTAACACAAACGCACACAAAATTACACTTCGGGACTAACAGTTAAAGAATCTTGGTGAAAACGGCTCTAAGATTCACAAAGAATAGAAAGTGATAGTGCAACTCACCGTATCGATCGTGCTGCAAGTGAGGGCTGCCCTCGTGCAAGGCATAGTCGGCGTCGTCGTCGGCGGGTGCCGGGCCGCGCGCCCCGCACCAGGGCACGCAGCAACGGAACACCCCACCTCCGACCACCTTGGTGCCGTGCGCCGCCCCGGCCAAGCGACCGCACCTGCGCCTGCGCCCGCGCCGCTAGCCGCGCATGCGACCCGACCGCATGCGATCCGACCGCCCCGCGCCACGTTCACCATCCGTGATCGCGCCAACGTGAAAGTCACGCAGGTCGCAAGGGAAACTTTCGAATCACTCACACTTTTTGTATTTTTCGGTCACTTCCTTCTCTTCACACTTTTTTCTTCTTTCTTTGTATTGAATTTTATGTACTCGTAGGTATAACTTAGGGTTCAGTCTTGAATGATGAGCTTAAGAAGTAGGATAACGATATGTCAGTCGAATTTGTGAACAAGATATAAAGTGAAATAGTTTGTTTATAAAATTCCTTTCAGAAAATGCTTTGATGACTTGCGAACAGGTATAGATTTATCCTATTAGGGTAGGGAAAAGTCTGCGGGCGATACTTTAAAATTATATTCACTTGAAATATTTATAAATTTGTTAACTTCTGCAGGTTTCAAATATTCTCAGTCAGCATTTTATCAATCCATAATCTTATTTCCATTTGTATTTCAAGATCTGTTAAACAATTATAAAGATTACTGAAATGCTATCGAGTTGCTGTGTGAATTATTTAATCAGGCGGCCAGTTTCAGACCCACCTCATGCTGAGCCAATGTGGTCAAATAGATTATTTAGAACACATTGAATTCAGGACACACGTCATTACTTTCATTGTTATCTGGGGGCACGGCAGTGCCCCCGCCAGGTCGAGCGCGAAGCAAACACTGCCGTACCATACCATCCTTTACTGGAACCATTTCGCCGCATTTTCAGGCCCCTATTTGAGAACCTCTGGATAAGACCAGAACGCAGAAATTTTCGTCATCTAGTAAGCTATAATCACATACCTAAAATCCAAAATTTCAAGTCTCTAGGTCATTTAGTTCCGAAGTTAAGCGAAAGCAAAGTTTCGCATTTATGACACACACTCACTCACTCACTCATGATCATCATAATAGAACTAGTACTTCCCATAAACTCAGAGAGCTGAAATTTGGTACAGAGTTAGGGTTGAATGGCCACATAAAGGGAAAACTATAAAAACTAGGATAATCGAAGATCTGGAGTACCTGGTGACCCTGATTAGAAAACACAAGAGCCCTAATAGAACTAGTACTTCCCATAAACTCAGAGAGCTGAAATTTGGTACAGAGTTAGGGTTTAATGGTCACATAAAGGGAAAACTATAAAAACTAGGTTAATCGAAGATCTGGGGTACCTGGTGACCCTGATTAGAAAACACAAGAGCCCTAATAGAACTAGTACTTCCCATAAACTCAGAGAGCTGAAATTTGGTACAGAGTTAGGGTTTAATGGTCACATAAAGGGAAAACTATAAAAACTAGGATAATCGAAGATCTGGAGTACCTGGTGACCCTGATTAGAAAACACAAGAGCCCTAATAGAACTAGTACTTCCCATAAACTCAGAGAGCTGAAATTTGGTACAGAGTTAGTGTTTAATGGCCACATAAAGGAAAAACTATAAAAACTAGGATAATCGAAGATCTGGAGTACCTGGTGACCCTGATTAGAAAACACAAGAGCCCAACCAAACTATTATAGATCGACATTTACCGCCCTTACAAAAAATATTCAACTTGGTGGGCCGCTTCATTTGATGTCAAAAATCGAAGGTCTGAAGTATCTGATGAAGAACCCTCAGCTGGTCTCAGCTGTATAAGAGATTATGGTAATACCCCCTTCTACTAATTGGTACATAAAAATATCGACTGTCATTGCAGAAATCCAGCGTAGTGGGACACATCTTCTAATTTAATCTAGCCTATAGCGTCCTACTGCTGGGCGAATGCCTCCCCTTCTGCTTTTAATACGTATATAAATAAAATTAAAGGAAATCTCTGGATAAGACTAGAATTTTATACTTATACTTACAATTTAACAAGAAGAAATAGTCGAACGATTAACTTTATTCTACTCGAACTTTACACAAATTAAAAAACTGTTTCCAATAAGAAAATCTAATAAAATAAATCAATATGCCCACGTTTCTACAAAAAGAAGTGAAATCCCACCAAAAACATTCTGTAAAAAACTAGCCAGGTCTCGATGGAGCTGCTTGTTTATCTCTAAAAAGTAATGAAATCTAGACAAAGTCGTGCCAAGTCTAAGGTCCCTTACTGCGATTTCTTTAGTATTACAGTTAATGTTGTGTGACTTGGCCGTTGAAGGGTATACAAGGGTACAAAGCCAGGTGCTCCATGACACCATTGCACCAATCTGACGCCAGAACCGCTTGTGTACCCTTCAACGACCAAGTCACACAACATTAACTGTAATACTAAAGAAATCGCAGTAAGGGACCTTAGACTTGGCACGACTTTGTCTAGATTTCATTACTTTTTAGAGATAAACAAGCAGCTCCATCGAGACCTGGCTAGTTTTTTACAGAATGTTTTTGGTGGGATTGATATTTACGAGAATTATGACGGCGCGAAACGGATGCGTATCAGATAAAATGACGTTCACCTTCTTCAATCTATGTGTGCATTTTATATTTTTATGACATTTCACAAGTATGTTACTGGAAAAAGGCCAACAGACCTATCTCCCGTTTAAATTTAAAATGAGTTATGTCTACTTTTCCAGCTAACGAGTGCCACTGGGCACTTACGCACGGGACTGGGTTTTTTGGAGAAATCACGTACTGACATAAATAAGTATCCAAATTATTATCATACTTTCTGTTTTCTCACAACAACGAGCACGTCTGCAGTATCCTTCACAAATACAAAAATCCACTCTCTGAAAAAGTTGCGCAAACATCTTTGAATCTGGCATGAGCCAAGCTTATAACATAAATAAAACAAATATGCCTAGAAAGGACCGAACGGATTAGTTGATATACAAGTTTCAGCTTGGAAAATGTACTTTGTGATAAAACTGACTTTTAGGGTCATCAATTCTCCATTGGCCCGCTAACAAACGCCATGATCAAACTTTATAGGTCACGTCATCTTGATCACGGAGAAGATATACAGGTATTATTAAAAATGTATCTGACGACTTCAATAAACAAAGAATGAACACGATTACGAAATTTAGAGCTTTATTAAAATAATTTAGCCGACTGCAACATTGTAGATAATGTTTTGGCGTAAGAACAAGTTATAAAGCAATCATACCTACGTAACTTTGGCGTTTCTTACGTAGGAGTGGATCATAAAGTTAAGAATACATTTTGTAATTACCTATAGGAAGTAGGTACCTGCTTGAGACTTATCACTATAGACGTATCCGTAAAGTTTTTAATTAAATTAAAAAGTAGAGCGAGACCAATCGGTTAATTGAACTTTGTTTTCTTATGCTTACACGAGCACATGCAAACGAGGGCTGTTATTGAACTTATAATTTACTTTTTTTTTGTTTGTTTTGTTTTATTTTTTAGTTTCACTCAGCGTTGTAAATCCAATATGATATGAAACAACAATTATGTATGAGAGAGGATTCGTTGTATTACTCATTCAAAGACAGTCGTAAATAGACTCAACAAGTGCTCCGATAGCACCGATTTATGCCAGTAATATATTAACTACTTCTTTTGAACATTTATCAACATTTGAAAAACATGTTTAACCACTTTTCAAGGTGCTTGTTTCTCATTTTATAAAAACGAGACTATTAGAACATCTATTTTTTTAAAATCTTTTGACGTCCATCCATCCCGTAGAAGTTTTCTTCACTTTTCAAAGTCATCGGATAAAAGTTGTTAGGTTGGGCTTTCCTATCGCGCATAGTATATGCAGCCATAGCACATTTAAATTAAATGGCGAAGAAAACTTTTACACAAACTTTGAACCGCTACCTCAAAGAACTTGAAACGTTGGGATTGGCAAATCTTCTGTGGGTAAGTTTTATTTTAAAGAAAATTTGTAGGCCCATGGTTCAGCTACGCTTACAATAAAATTAGCAAAGAAGAAGTTAAATCTCCCATTCTCTGATTGATTTTGACTTTAATCTTTCTCGCGTGATTATGCTTATAATAATATTATGTTTAGTTATACTCGTTACGAAAAATCCTAGAAAAAAAACATCCCTTAGCGACTTCCCACTGCCCTATCACCGAAGTTTCTAATGAGACAGGTGAAAACACCGACCTCGTTCTGTAGCGTAAAAATAAACCAGATTAAAAATGTCTAGTGGCGAGCTACCGATATTTATAACGTATTTTATTATTCTAGTCTTTAACTGTCCGTCGTCGCGTGATTGACACAAACTAATAGGTATGAAGGTAATTATTTTTTTATATGAAAATAACACTAACGAAGGAGCAAATCTAAACATGAAACTTTATCAAGATACATAAACCATTGACGTTTCATCGGGGATTACAGTAAAATCCCAAGAGGAATAAGCCAAAAAGATTTAAATGTTAATAGCCTTTTTACTGTTACTAGATAATTAATATTATTTAAACTTAGTAGAATCTAACTGAGTACCTATTGATGCATATTTAGTCGGTTTCCTCGAACCTTAATAATACGGTATTCAAAACACTATCCGATTCTCGTCGCTATTAAGTCAAGATCGACTTTTATCTATGAATTAAGAAAATAAAAATTCTTCGATTTTGTACAGGTAATCAATAAAGTTATATTAAAATCCATGCCTACTTATTTAAAAACATACATTAACACAATACATCTAAATTCCTCAAATATTTGATATAGATGAAAAAAAAAATTGTATTAATAAATTGCGCGAAGAGCAGAGGGGCAGGCAGAAATTCTCTATCGCAAGTAAACAGATCATATTAAGGCTGGAAGATAGCACCGTGGCGGGAAATTCAAAATTTTCACAGTTTTTTACATTTTATAGCTAAACTGAGCTATTTTTGTTCAGCGAATTTTCGTTCGCGGAAATAACAAAGTATTCTATTCATTATTGTAAACAATAGAACAACAATAATTCAGCCGATTAAGTGTTCTTGTCTGATTATGTGTTTTTGGGCAGTGCCACTGCTTCGTAGATCAGAACATATAATATTTCAGTTTAGCTACAAAATGTAAAAAACTGTGAAAATTTTGAATTTCCCGCCACGTTGCTATCGTCATCCCTTCATGTTATCATTTATGGATCAATAAATGTCAAGTCTATTCTAGCCAGGTTAAATTGCGGCGGTCAACCGTATCCACTACTACGGGCTCAGCATCAGCAATCGCTAACAAAGAGGTGATCCGACACGGACATTAACACAGAATTCGACAAAGTGTAGTTGGTTTCTGATACATGAAATACCGTAAACACACATGTAAAGCATAACAATAGTTATTTGTTATGCAAGAATGCAAAATTATTGTTTGCGGCGAGTGCTTGTATTGAAAACCGAGCTAGCGAAGGTTTCTAAAATTGAGCCACGAGCGTAGCGAGTGGTTCAAAAAAAGAAACCTGAGCGTAGCGAGGTATTCAGAAGCACGAAACGCAAATAATATTGCATTCGTGCGAAACACAAAACTTTTCATCTCACAGAAGCGAGGAAATTACTTTGTTAGCCAAGCGGGAAAAACTCTATAGACAACTACTTACAGGCAAAACAGGTGAGTCAAATAAGTTCCTTTTAAAAGCATATGTTACTGTAGTTACGGCTGCCGCACTAAAGTTTTGAGCTTCGTTAGTATTAAAACCATTCGTTTTATTAATAATTTCCTGAAGTTTATTTATCCAGACACAAATATAATGTAAATAAAAGAATGTTTTTTTTTCCGGGTGCATTCTGAACTTTAACCATATAAATTAAAAATTTCTAGGAGATAAAAAATGAAATTAGTAATATCGTTTGAAAAAATGTATTTAACAAACCAAAACATAATTATCTATTTGATAAAACAGAAGCGAAGCATTTTTTTTATTTACTGGTATTATAAAATAATTATGTGTACAAAATATTGAAAAGACTATAAGAAGAAACCGCGTTTCTGAATGTTCTATTCCGTGACTTTACCTTTTTAAAAGATGCTTATGCACCATTTACATTCACAGTTTTGTATAGAGAATGGGCACGAACAATCGCTTTCGCTGAAATACGCGTGTAAACGAACTATGAATGAGGTTTTATTTTCCGTCGGGATCTGGCATTTACTTAAACGGCCAGTGTTTTTTTCTTTTTCAACACCATAGGGCGCGGGAAAGACTGTCCCGGCGTCGCGTTCAAATTTCGAAGCGCATAAAAATTCAGATAGTTTAAATCCGGCCTTTACACGATCGTAATTTACTAGTAACAGCAAACTTTCCGAGCGTGGGAGATGAAAACAATTTTGTATGTGGGGTACCGTGAAACTATACATACAACTATTATAGTCCTGCTATACAACTATGGTCCATATACACTGTCAAGTTTCGAAGGTCATTATGCTGTCTTTAGTGCCATCTGACAGATTTCATACGTTTTAATTATATAATTCGTTAATAATCGAATCCATTTGGAATATTTTTACTGTTTGAAGGTTTGAAACAATACTGCTATTATAAACGTTTATCATGATATCACTGCAGTATTCGTTTCTGTGTTAAATTCTTACACTTTTGTGGAAATAATTTAATTTTTCGTATTTTGTCAAACAATTATAGTCCAAAAAATTTTTGGACTATATTTAAAACGATGACTTTTTCTTGGAAGAAGAGGAAACTGAAGATGCAGAAGATGAAGATGCAAAAAAGGATAAGACTCCAGAAACATCCAATCATTCGATCCCAAATAAAGACGAATTCGCGGTGGTCTACTGGCTTATAGAAACGAGAAACCATAGATAATCAAATCACTCTCACCACTTCCCCGTAGCTATATTAATACTTTGAGTGATGTATGACCGAGCAATTTGTTCTTAATATTCAGCGAAGGCTGAGTAATAAGTGGAATAATTGATGCAAGGGGTTCTTTATTAGAATTTGTATGCAGAATAGAGCTATTACTGAGGTAGAGTTAATTGACTCCCACACAATGAATAATTTAAAAACACGTTCTTTTAATTTATTTTTATTAGAAAGTGCATTATACTCATTGTTTTGCTTAAGCATTAATTAACTTATTTGTTTCTGAAAAAATATCTTATGATATTTTCACATCATCAAATGGATTGAATTTAGGGCGAGTCAATGTTAAATGTAGTGAATTTACAAGCGACTATGGCCTACAAAGAAGAGACTTATCCTCAGTAATGAAATATAAAGGATTTCTAATACGGACTCTTTATTTTAGGGCTTCAGGGTATGCAGGAGCTTGACTCAAGATGTTCATACATTTTTCATAGAAGGATTTCGTGGTTCTGGTTCTTGGTTATAATAAACTATGGGTTTAGATTTAATATTGGATATCACTGTTACAGTGATATCCAATATTAAATATTAGTATTATCTCAGTATAGGTGCTGGGCAAGCAACGACCCGGGCACCGCGTCCCAGTGGTCGCTTCACATATCTAGTCGGAGTAGAGATACCACTGGACGCTATAAAAATAACCCAGGTCCTTCTAGGTAATATCTTCTAAAAGCCAAAGTTTATTTAATCTTATTAGGCGAATATGCGTCAGTCAGGGTTAGGGTTAGTTAGTATGAAAATGTCAAACTCTGGGTTAATTTGACATTTCCATACATTGACGTTAACTCAGAGTTAACTGGCTAATCCTGCTCGACGCAAGTGGACCCTAATAGTGTAAATGATAAACATGTATCTTCTTCTCTTCTCAAACTAAGAAACAAAGTCGTATCCCGTATATATCCCTCTGTTCCTGCGCTTATATCTTTTAAACTACGCACGGATCTTGATGCGGTTTTAAAGTTTCTGTTTTTTCACGGAAGGTTTATAATTAAGTACCTAACGCACTTTTTCTTAATATCACCCGTGCGAAGCCGGGGCGGGTAGCTAGTTTATAAATATTTCGTAACGAACCTGTAGCGACCCCTGTCGGGCGCTCAGGAAACTGCTACATACTCGAGCTGTCAATCGCTACTCGCTACAATCCTGCATCGCGCCAGCAAAATATCTTTCGTAGCTGAGTATATATAGAACGTCCAACTATGTTCAGTTGGACCCGGCCGGTCCCCAAGCATAACATCTGCTTGGCAGGAAATTTCCCTTTGATAGTGAGGAGCATGATCACCCGCTCCTCCTATAAACCTATTTCTTTATAACTGTAACTCCTCTATAATGATTACCGCGTCAAAATAGCAACAGTCAATTGTGTCTTGTTGTGAACGCTTTGGGTCGCTCGGATCAATTGTGAAGTCATTTTCGCGACCGCGTCACCGCCGTTCATTATCGACTTTATAAATTACATCAATTCAGTCGTCCCGTGATGACGATATGAGTGTTTTTTCAATGTTCACACGGCAGCACGTAGACGCTTACACTTTCGTCGCCCGTAACGTGCAGAAATACAGTGCACTCGTGTAAGCGTCTACGTGCTGTCGTATGTTCTTTATTTCACATAGCTTTTCGCCCGCGACTTCGTCCGCGGTGACTGAGATAAAAGATTGCAGCTCTTTTTTTAACCCGTCAATTTCAACCCAATCGGTCAAGCCGTTTAGTAGTTGAGATACCGAAACCAGCGCCAACTACCAGGTCCAATTGTATTTTTAAATCATCCCGGAAACCACCGAAATACCCATATAAAATTTCAACCGAATCGGTTCAGCCGTTTATAAGTTATGTGAAAAAGATACGTACGGAAGGATAATTCTTACTACCCTTTGTCCTATTACCCGTTTTCCCGTAGGAATGAAGCATTTTCCCGCGGTAAAAAGTAGCCTATGTTCATCAGGAATAATGTCGGCTTCTAATGGTAAAATATTTTTTCAAATCGGTCCAGTAGTTTCGGAGCCTATTCAATACAAACAATCATATCTTTCCTCTTTATAATATTAGTGTAGATAAATGGAATTCATTTTCGCATTACGATTTTAACACTGTGTGTACATAACTACATACGTTTCCCAAAAAGGCCAAGGAAAAATAAAAATCTAACGTTATTCAATTTATGGTACTCCAAGTAGGAATTATGACAGCGTTTTTTTGTCTGTGGCACGTTATAGTTATATTCCACTTGATTCCACAGATAAAAAATCTAAAATAACTTTCAAAATGTCGTCACAAATTTGTGCTTGAGTGTACGTATAGATACGTTTTAAAATGATTCCGGCTAAAACTGGATTTTTCAGTGGAGACCTAAACATATCTTGTAATTGTCGTTAAATGTTTAATGGGGTGAAATTACGGCCACTATTATTCCAGAGGTAAAACGCTGTTAGTGCGTGCTCAAGTCAGCTCTACGTATCCCTTGAGATCTCATTAGCCTGGCCTTTACTTTGCTTTATACGATCCCTTTATCTTATCAGACAACTTGTCTTTATACTCCACAAAAGCAATTCAATCCGGTGGCAGCCTCCGTAAATACTAACCAAAAGAGTAAAATGTTGCTACAGTGTCAAGTCTACAACGCTAGATTCAGAATTGTAGGAGAAAAAGTGGAGAAAAGCCGGCTTTTTCCTAACAACTGTCGACCTATCTAATCACGATTGGGTTACAGATTTGAGGTTAATATAAATGTCCCTCTGGCTGGGCAAAGGCCTTCTCTTACAATTTTAACACCCTGTATAGCTCGGAATTTTGTTACAAAATTTTTATTTTAAGTGTTCTTGGCAGTAAAGTTTTTTCACTTTCACAATTAAACACGTTCTAAATTAAAAGTGGCAAATATGAATATGGCGAATTCAGTCCCATGACCAATCATTAGACCAATCTAAAGGGGGTCGGTTCTGTTCCTTAAAGCTAGCTGAAAGTTCAAGATGGTATTTAATTTAATTTTGGTACCAGTTTTATAGTTATTTTGTCGTACCTACCTAATAAAAATACACAATAATAGTGCTACATCTTACTTACTATTATTATTAGTCGATGAGAAAAGCAACATTGCAAAATGCCTATTGCCATTATCTTTTATTTTCGTAACGCCAAATTCTGTAGGTACTGTACCTTTGTAATGGAACGAATGAGAGAATATTCTGAAGCCTCTTGTTTACGCAGGCACCAAAAGCTCCAGTTCCGTAGCACTTATTACAATGAGCAGTATTATTAGTATTCTGAGGACAGAATGGAATGGTACACAGGACAGCACGTCGATCCTTACACGCTAGAACTCTACTCGGCTACGTTACGGGCGATTTTACAACAAAAGTGTACGCTCTGATGTGCTGCTGTGTGTACTATTGTTATGAGGCGTAGGCTTTCCGACGTCGTCGTCGGTTTGATAACGCAAAGTTACAAGTTCGTACCATTTTGGCATTGTTCTGTTGTTCCATTTAATTTTCATAGTCATCATTATTATCATTGTTGACTTTTCCCATTGTGAGGGAACTTTGTTAATATTTTTGCGCCTTCCTAGTTTTTAACCCCCGACCCAAAAAGAGGGGTGTTATTAGTTTAACCGCTATGTATGTGTGTCTGTCTGTCTGGCTGTGGCACCGTACGTAGCTCTTAAACGGGTAAACCGGTTTGGATGCGGGTTTTTTTTAAATTTGAAAGCAGGTTTTCTAGCGAGTGTTCAGTTTAGCCGTTTATGAGCTATGCTTATTTGAATTTAAATGTCGGGGGTATTTGAAATTTTTAATTTAGTAGTTATGGTTTGAATTAGCTTAGTCTTTATGGTTTTGCTTTCATTTAAATCGTTATAATAAAGTTAAGAATAGAAAAGCGGAGAGATAACATCCGTTTTATTTATTTACAACACAAAAAGCTACATTCAAGAGAATTAGACTGCTCTACCTGAAGTTTTCTAACAATTTATGTAATACAAATTTAACTTAAGTTTGGGGAATGCGTGAGAGTCGGTGAAAACATAAAGGAGTCAGCAACGGGTCATATAGAGTCAGCAAGAAACTTCGACATGTAACGGCATTCACGGTCATTAAACATTTTTTATTACTTGTGCACAACTACTAGGTAGGGTGGAACTTAGTTATATCTCAAGCCATAAACTTGAAATACATCAACAGGTGTCCAATATATAAAGTGACATTGAGTTAGGTTTAAAGTATACAAGGAATCTCACAAGGGATATCGTAATCTCGTTAAGTTGACCAGTTATCCTAGTATCCGTCTGATCTTAAGGTCTTCGATATCATGAAATTTATGAGAAAATTCTGTAAGTAATAATAAAAAAAACTGTTGATTTCGTCCAAGGCATATCTTAATTTGGATGTTAATGACGTATTAGGAACTGCAATTATTGTGCTGGGCCGCAACGTTGCGTGCACATTGGACATTCAAGTTTTCACGTTTTCAGTTTAGTCGGCCTTGACATTGATACGTAGGGTGCTACGTCATAATACACCAACCGCTAATGCGTGTTTATAACAGCGTGATATTCAGATTAGGTGTGTTATCTCGTTTATATCGTGGAGCCTTTTGGCCTTAAAACTTAATCGATACGAATATTTTAAATAAACGCACACACAGCAGAATCACGCCAGCCTCCCGATAGCATTTCTTAATCTACGTTTAACACCACACTTGAACTTTTGTAATAGACTGACCATAAAAAACACGAAACAGCTCACGACACTACTGATGTTTATGTTCGAAAAAAAGCTAGAGCACTACACAAACAATGGCCCAGTGGGCCAGTGCACCGGTGCACGGCGCAAGTCGCGGGCTCGGACGCTGCGGGAGCCCGGAGCGGCGTCCGTAGCGACGGCGGAGGGGCTCGGTGACAGCACCCGTGCTCAGCAATGCATGTTCATGTGACGAGGTGAGCGAGGAGGGGCTCGCGGCGCGGCAACAGGCGCCGAGCGTCGCGTCGGCCGGCAGACCGCGACTGGAGCGGCGGCGGCGGCGGCGGCGTTGCGCGGCGGCGTCGCACAGCCTAGGGCGCCGCGAGAGCGGGACAAACAGATGCCAGGCCGCCGCACTCTCGCCACAATTCTAGCCCTTGAACCCTCCGATTTGATTCCCTTTTACCTTGATCGACGCGTGGTCTGTTACGTTTTTGCGCGGTCTCGAAAGGGTTTTCACCTCGGGTCTCGTCCGGTCCTGTAAAGTGTGTTATGTAGCGCTGAAGACAGAGATGCTGGAGCCGCTCCTGTGGGCCGTTTCGATGTTATGTCACTATTGAGCGCGCTCTACTTCGTTGTTTGGCCGTGAACGTTGTTTTAACCGAGAGCCGCGCCGTGGCTCGTTTAATAAGTTTGAACAGAACGCTACCGGCGATCGACTTCACGCACAAATGTACGCAAGTAACATTATCTATACATATACATACGGGGGGAATCACGTCAATCAGGACATAATCACGGGAGAAATGTGTGTTTTAATTACGCCACGCACGTGTTTCCTTTGATGTGTACGATGTGCGTTAGCGCAGTCGGTGGCCTCTTGGCAATAATATTCCCTTTCTTATGATAATAATTCTCTAGCTAGAGTGATAAACATAATTGATGACACTTTTTCCCGTTACACTGGGGCTGAATATAATGTAAATATTAACCTTGACATTTTCGCTATGGTGGCGTCTCTACCGTGGGAATAACATTGTTGGATACAAAGGCAGCTTTGATTGTTATTAGATTCAGGTATCCACGAGTAAATACTACGATGTCGAACAAAATAATTAAAGTGCATAGTTGCAATAAACTCATAGCAGGCTAAATCGATATCGATGCATTATTTATTCATTCATCAAAGGATCTCGCACTCTACACTGTAGGTGGTCTGTAGCATTAACCCGGTGATAATCATTAATCTTTCATCGTAATACCCGCAATAATCCAGTCAGATTAATACTTTGCCAGGCAGTGGAACCTGGTCGTTATCGCATTAGTGTTACAGGTGAAGTTCGTTGGGTGCGAGCCAATTATCGGCATGCGTAGTTTCTAGGGTAAGTATACTCAAGCAAGTAGTGCGGCGGCTTCAACAGAGTGCATTGATGAAATTTCACGATTCACTGTTCCATTCTGTGCAAACCGTACGGATTCGATGGGCGGTCGCGTCTGACGCCTAATAACTGGAGCCTTAGCCTGTAACACAATGGCGTATCAATGGCGTCCTAGGTAGAAGGACCAAACCGGGATTTTTTCGTTGCTCTCCTACAACCAGCGAACTAATCCTCTAGGATTAGACTCCTAATTTTCTTTGCTGTACTACAATAACATTAAAAGGACCGACACTGGACCGACAGCATCAATAAATCGTAATTAAACCGTCTACCGGAAGCCCATTTTGGCACCATTGTGTTACAGGCTAAGGGCCCTGATGATCACCGGCTGCGCTCTGGTGAAAACGGCAAGATTGATTCGTCGATCGCTTTGAATTAAAACCGGACCCGACTCATCGCGCAGTCAATTTCAACGCCAAACCGATCACTATTTATATCTTCGAGAGCGGTCGGGTATGGCATCTGGTATAAAGAGACTAGGTAGTTTGATTAGACTGAATGAAGCATCGCACAGTACGTCCATTGTTTCGATCATTACGCATTCAATTCGTCTGTATAAATTGTCCATTGCCTCGGGGCGTTGGACGATGGACGTAATAGCGTTCTTTACTACGTGCTTCTTTATAGTAAATGGAATCAAGGGTATATAAGAGGGATCTTTGTCACACCAAGGAAATAGACAATACTAAACTGCTAACGCACTCTCACTTTGCTTTTATTTAAAAACGTTAGGGCGTTATACGGCCTTTATTATTATTTTACTTTAAAACATCTACACAAGTGTTGGTTCCCGTTTCTGTAAACAAAATGTCATAATCTTTCGTAATTATCTCGCTCGGTGGAGGTATTATTAAAATTATTTCATGTAAAAAACGTCGAGGAATTCCGCACCGAGATAACCTTAGCTTCAGATAAACATATTGTATATTTTGGCAGAGGTGTATGGTAAATAATTGTCACACCTGTGCATCCTGACATATAAACATAAATAATGACCGCATTTATACTGTGTTGTGTTATGAGTGAGCTATTTTCAGCGAACGGTGTTTTATATCTATCATTTTCATACATAGGTAACTAAAAGAAATACTGCATAGTATATCAGCGGACGTTTTTACTATGAAACAGGAAATACCGTAATGCCAAGAATTTAATATTATTTATATTAATGCCTGCTTTGGCTTAATATTATTTTTATCAATCAATGTTAACATAATTACACTTGTACTTACTCCTAATTAGGTAATTAACGTTTAATTAATTGCATTAAAATATAAACTTACTTTTTATCACATCCATTCGAAAAGATCTTGTTTTTTCCCCGCAAACAGGGACCAAAATTGCTTTTTAATCCCATGGGACAAAAGTTATTGTAATTTGGAATGTAGATAATGCTGTGTTGGTAAAAATTCTAATAACCAATGAGATCATTCATGAATATTGTATGGACAAGTAACTGGTAGCATAAAAAAATCAACCGCTCACGAACAAATAAATTAAATAAATTGTAAAAAAAAAACGCCTTCGTTTTATTTATTTACTAAAATTCTAGGTTTACTAAGTTAAAAAAAAAATGTGTTTCTTCCTCACGTAGTGAGAATGAGAGTATTATAATAATACATATTAACTCGATAGAACATTGTATTGTATCGGACGCGAACATTATTCGTAAGTTCTACTCTCTTATTTTCTCATAGAGGGTGATAAAAATAATCATGTGATGAGTCAAAAGTCATTTTTGCGCGCTTCGCTATTTGAACGCGTCGCCCTACGGTGTAGAAATAGTAGATTGTTACCCGAGGGACTAAAACACAATTTGTAAGGCGAGTCTTTGAATCCAAAGCGGAGCGAAGGATTCTTAAGTAGAATCCTGAGCGCAGCAAGGAATTCAAAGTACTCGAGCTTTAAAAAGTGATGTTCCCGAGGTGAACACTCTGCTTTTTATCACTCTCTATGAAAAAATAAGTGACTGGAACTTACGAATAATTAGCGTCGGCTCGGTATCCGACACACTGTTCTCTGGAGTTATTATTATAACACTTTAATTCTCACTACTTGAGGAAGAAACACTTTTATTTTATGAAAGTAAGTAAAATCCAAATTTTAGTACACAAATAAACGATACGAACGAAGACGGAATGCATTTCTGACGTTTCTATTTTTCTACAAACTTTTTTTTATTTGGCTTGCTCCGCGCGGTAAGTATATTTTTTCATACTGCCAGTTTCTTGTCCATACATTGTTCGTGATTGATGTCTTTCAATGTTGTCTGTAAACTATCTAGTCACTTGAACTTTTACTTACAGATCCATGTTCCAAATTCAAATCACTCCAAATTGAAAAACCTGAGCGTAGCGAGGTATTCAGAAGCTCGAGACGCAAATAATATTGCATTCGTGCGAAACACAAAACTTTTCATCTCACAGAAGCGAGGAAATGATTTTCTTAGCCAAGCGGGAAAAACTCTATAGACAACTACTTACAGGCAAAACAGGTGAGTCAAATAAGTTCCTTTTAAAAGCATATTTTACTGTAGTTACTGCTGCCGCACTAAAGTTTTGAGCTTCGTTGGTATTAAAACCATTCGTTTTATTAATAATTTCCTGAAGTTTATTTATCCAGACACAAAAATAACGTAAATAAAAGAATGTTTTTTTTCCGTGTGCATTCTGAACTTTTACCATATAAATTTAAAATTTCTAAGAGATAATAAATGAAATTAGTAATATCGTTTGAAAAAATGTATTTAACAAACCAAAACATAATTATCAATTTGATAAAACAGAAGAGAAGCATTTTTTTATTTACTGGTATTATAAAACAAATATGTGTACAAAATATTGAAAAGACTATAAGAAGAAACCGCATTTCTGAATGTTCTATTCCGTGACTTTACCTTTTTAAAAGATGCTTATGCACCATTTACATTCACAGTTTTGTATAGAGAATGGGCACGAACAATCGCTTTCGCTGAAATACGCGTGTAAACGAACTATGAATGAGGTTTTATTTTCCCTCGGGATTTGGCATCTACTTAAACGGCCAGTGTTTTTTTCTTTTTCAACACCATAGGGCGCGGGAAAGACTGTCCCGGTGTCGTATTCAAATTTCGAAGCGCACAAAAATTCAGATAGTTTAAATCCGGCCTTTACACGATCGTAAGTTACTAGTAACAGCCAACTTTCCGAGCGTGGGAGATGAAAAAACTATTTAATTTTCGACTTGTACGGTAAATTTGATGTAGATAGAAATTGATTCTCAAAAATCTTTCAATTAATATGAATAATAATGGTTAAAATCATAATTTAGTTTTTTGAGGTGACTGGCACCGAAATAGATTGAAAACAACTTGTCCAGACATACAGCTATCGAGTCAATATTTTTTTGGATTCCATGTATTAGGTGTTAGATCTAACCACTAATAGATGGAATTATTGATTCTTCATAGTAACATGAATATTAATTTCGTAACTGCTTTAATTATCCTGAGGATCCTCATTATTTTCTACGTGAGTTCGACATACTATCAACAGAAGTAGACCATAGACTGCTACATTGAGTTAATTTAAACTAGAATAAGCTCTCAGTAAGCTTTCCCCTAGTATAAAAAAGGTAAAAGCTTTATTATGTAGGCGAGCAACAATTTGCATAGGTAAGGTTGAAGGCTACTTTGATTTACAACACAAAGTATAATTCAGTCAAAGAATAGTGTCCTTAATATTAATACAAGTAGAGCCAAGATCAGGTGAGCATGTTTTTATCAAGGGAACTAAGAAATTGTAAAAAAAAATTAGAATAATTGAGTACAAAATCATGTACATTTATGCATTTTAGTAGCAATATAACTCGCTAACTATACAGGAAAACATCATGAGGAAAGCCCCCAATACGAAAATCACCAATCCGCAGTAAGCACGAAACTCTCTCTCTCTCTCTCTCTCTGTCACTCTGAGAGAGGGTCTTTACCCAGCTAGTGGGACACAGACGGATACGTACAATGGACAATAATAAAAAAACCTTGAGCTTAAATAAAAATAAAACATTTCGAGATTCAACTTAATACAAGAAAAATACTGGGAGATTTTTTTGCAGTATTATTTCAGAGAAAATAGCAAAATAATAAAATAATAAAAAAACTGTCACAGTGGCTCTAGCTGTAGATATGTCTTTGCCAAGCCTTTGCCGTCTAGAAAAGAAGCTAAATGTCATTAGTATGCGTCAACTTCTATTCAAAAGATTAAGACGGAACGCGGGTAGCCGGCTGCTCCATACAAAAAATACAAAAAAGCAGACCAGTTTCCTCCCTGGATAATTATTTTAGTAAAAATATGTTTATGCCATTCAATTTATATGTTTTCCTTTTTTTATTATTTTAATTATTTGAATAAAATTTATTTAATTAATTAAAATAATAAAAAAAGAAAAACATACGGACATGGCAGAGGTAAATATAGCGCACCCTCAGAATAGGACAGACATAACTAAAAAAATCAAATTGTTGGAAAATCAAGAAAGAAGTTTTAGAATTTGGAACATTCAACATTGACTTTAAATTGTTCAATTGTTTCGTATAAAAACATATTAAATATTTTATTGCTATACTTAGTTTGTTTTATATTTTATTGATTCATTTTATGAAAAATTAACTTTAGTATTTATTTACATTTTAAAAGATTTTTTTTTAAAAAAGGGTATTAATTAGGTCTTTATGTTACAAAAATTTTTTTTTTTTAGAAGACTTATTTAGTTATGTGTCTCTTTTATTTGACATTAGATAGACCCATTCCTTATTAGGTCCTAGAGATCAATACTTAGTTCGGAAACTTAACGACCCAATTTAAAAGACTGTCTTTTCTACACTGAATATTAAAATATTTTCTTACCCTTTGTTTAGTCCAGAAGCAGCGCTATGACGGTTTAGGTCAATCCACGAGTAAACTTGCGACGTCACACTCACTTCACTTTTGACCAAACACTGATCGTGTCCTTCCCAAACCGAGGGGCGCGGGTGGAAGAGGGGAGTGTGAGAGAGACCGAAGTTATTTTTTTCCTTTTTCGACCATGATAATGCCTTTGTTTTAATAATTCACCTGATAGAGCATGCCATTTTGTGTCCCTCTATGACCTTAACTCAATATCCATGATTTTTTAATTAGGTCTCTCCTATTCTGAAGGTGCGATAGATTGAATGGCATAAATAAAAGAATTTATTATTATTATTATTATTATATTATAAACATATTTTTTCTAAAACAATTATCCAGGGAGGAAACAGGTCTCCCCTTTTGTATGGAGTTGAGGTTACCCGCGTTCCCTCTTAAGGCTCGGTTTCTGAATTGAGAATTTTACTAAGCACATACTTACGTATTGCTCTGTCACGCTCTTGTGTGAGAAATCTGCAGAGACAGGACGATACTTACCCATTTGTTTAGCAAAAATCTCAACTCAGAAACCGGGCCTAAGCCACACTCCTTTAAAGCTTCTTGAAGTCGAATTTAATTAAAACAAAAATTGACAAATCTATTCATCCACTCCACTTAATTTGTTTTTGTTCTCCCTCACAATATTCAAAAACAATTTTTCACAAAATTATCATATCATTATAATTATTCATTAGCATTGTATTTTTTTAATGATTGTATCGTATTTTTGACATTTAAATGGTGAATAATGGTATGATGTAGTGTCCACCCCTGGTGTCAGAGTAAAATATTTTATCATACTTTTCAGCTCATGACTTCGAATCGAATACATTATCATTATTTCGGTAATTTTTGCACCGCACTGCGACTACTGCGATGGTAGACCTTGAGGTTGTAAGGCTTTCGAGCATCACAACCGTGTCGCGTGACGAGATACCTTGTGAACAGGCGCGTATCCCATACATACTCACGTTCTCGGCCTTTCAAGGGACTTCATGGCTTAAGTGTGGAGAGGGCACGGAGAAGGCTTTGAGTTTCAAGGATATGAACACTGACAAGTATTTTTTGTTTTTTAGGAAATTATAGTAATTTTTACTGCCTTCTGAGCTCCGTTACTTCCGGTCCAAAATATGTCTTTCCTTCATGAAAAACAATTTTGAAATATTGTCCATTGTGTAGGCTACATCTTACTTTTATTTACTTGAGTAATTTTGTCGTACACTCTAGTACCTGAAACTGTGTTTATATTGTGCGTGCGTCAAAAGCCTTCAACGCCAAAGCGCTGTCTTGCAAGTCCCTGAAAGCTTTCAGAGTCAATGGTATTGAAACATTATTGCTCCGTGAAGCGAAATAGGGCCGGTCGTGGTGAAAGGGCGAGGCGTCTCAGTTTCATTATCAAAAGGGCTCACCTGTCTCTATTTGATAAGCTAAATCTGCCTCGTTCAACAGGTCTTAAGTATTCTTGAATGAGATGAAAGGAACGTTTAATTACAAAAACTGCTGAAACCTCTAATAATTTTGTAGCCATCAATTTGAGATGCAGCATGACGTGACATTTAATTTTAAAATTCCAAAAAAGATTGGCAACTTATGAGACAAAGTGAGTAAGTTCAAATAGAAATGTCATTCCATAAACCCTTTCTTTATTTTTTTTTATTTTTTTTTTATTTTATTTTTGCATATAAAGTACTTAAAATTATAAATTACATGCCAACCGCTGAAACCTGTAAGGTTTATGTGCGGTTGGTTGAGTTAGCTGGCTTAATTTAAATTTAAAGATTTAGCACGGATTAGTGCTTTAAAAAAAACAAAAAGATGTTGACTTACTAGGTACATACAGGGTGTCCCACGGCCATGCCACATGGAGGGAAAATACTTCGTCCGACCATTATGAGACCACACATGGCAGATCTCTGCTACCTCCATCTTGCAACATTTTTGCTTGATGTAGGTTCGAATAAAATATACATAAGCTCGCCTATTCACTACATTATTTACTGGGGCTTGGGCAGATTTAATATTTATATCACAGAACAATTAGACCAATAGAAGAAACAATGATCACGTGACACCGTACTACCTTAGTTGTCAAAGTTTTTTTTTAAATTTTATTTTCCCCACTGAATACCCATCAAATTAAGATGGTCACCGTAGCCTACAAAGTGTCAGCACTTGGGATCCTTTCATATTTAGTCGGGTCACCATTTGAGTCAAAGTTCTGCAGCCGGTCGGACGAAGTATTTTCATAAATCTGTTCTAAACGTTTTAGTGATAAAACAAACAATAGTTGGCGAATCTGTAATAAATGCACAATGACGTGTATAGTGCGTAAGTGCCCATCGAGTGCGAAATCCAAAGAAAACGGAGGTGAAAATTTGAGCTTCCATATGTGAGTACCTAAAACCTATATTTTCTCGTCTAAAAGAACCGTGAGATGATCTATCAGCAATGAAAATAAACTTCCCCGACAGCTTATTATCCAACATAGCCGTAATTATTGAGTTTAGATCAAAACTGGGCACTAAAATGTGATAAATAAACAAATCCATTTGTAGGCTATACTAGTGATGTTTAAAGCATGGTCGATAAAATTTTTCGATAAATGATAGTCACAATATCATACACATTGTTTTTCTGTTAAAGATTTCCCAAAACCGAAATCCGGGCGCAATAGTTTGCCGCCATTGGCAGAAATGAGAAGCAGTACCGGAAACACTGGAAACTATGCTCAAGACACTTCAGACCCGAGTGCTTTATACGAGGGAATTTATTGCGAGCACGTATCAAGGAAAGTGCGGTGTCCACCTTGAACTCACCAGAAAAAATGGTAGTGACGGTAAGGGTTGGGCTGTAATTTTAGGGATGCTATGGGCCGAGACCTAAAAATAAAATTTTGTCCCATAAGTACATTGTATATCTTTTTTGGTGAATTTTTCTACTTTTTGTGCCTTAAGCAGCCCCCTTTTTTGAACCATTCTTGAAAGTTTTTTTTTTATCAGGGCGTTTTGAGACGCCGTATTGAGACGCTCAACGTAGAAAGTAACGCTAATGTGTCCTTTCAGCCTATGCCACAGTCTACGACAGGCACCGTTAGTTTTAAATAAATTTTATATCACGCATTACAATCATTCTGTTTTTTCATAATTCCTAAAAACAAACGAAATAGTGGAACAATTTTGTTCCTCTTTTGTGTACCATCCTTAAAAGTTTTCTCTTGTTTACAGGGCGATTCAATGCTTAATATGGACAATGCCACGGGCTACCACAAGCACTGTAAGTTTTTGATGAATATCGTATAACATAAACTCACCGGCGGTTTCTCAATAATAATATGAGTCATACAATTTTATTCTGTGTATTAAAGGTAGGTCTTCAAAAAAACGAGATAGTGTAAGAACTTTATCACATAAGCGTACCATTTTTTAAGGCTTCGTTTTGTTTTCAGAGTGACTCAATTCCAAACATGGGCACTTGGGCAGTAACACAATCACGATTATGTATTTACTTCAATAATACATTTTTTATCTCCCAGGCTCGGAAAGTATGCTGATAACAAGACCAAACTATCGTGGAAAATCCAATTTTACACGATGCAATTTTGTGTGATTCTAAATTAAAATTTGAACGCTGTAAGGTGTAGAAAACAAAAACGTAGTCATCTGTCAAAGCAATGAAGAACGAAACTTATTTCACTAACCTCTATGTCGTTGTCTTTTGTTTTTCTTTCCTAGCATTTCCTCGCTCTGTGAGATGAAAAGTTGTGTGTTACGCACGGATGCAATATTTTTTACGTCTCGTGCTTCTGAATATCTCGCTACGCTCAGGTTTATTTTTTTAAACCACTCGTTACGCTCGTGGCTTAATCTCAGAAACCTTCGCTAGCTCGGTATTCAACACTAGCACTCGCCGCAAACAATATCTTTGCATCCTTGCATAACAAATAACTATTATCTAATGCGTCATACAGTTTCATTACAGCTTTGTGAACTTACTACATTTCTATCGATATCGATGAAGTGGCAGTCTGAGGGTTGGCCCATCCCTAGCGGCTAGCGTCTGACAGCAGGGGCTGTACGCACTATCAAATCGCTGTACTGATAAACATTATGCCGTCTCTTTTTTTCTAATGGAAGTTTGGTTGACGAAAGCAGGACAGTATTACCGTCGAAAGTTTCTGCTAAGTATGGTTTCTTCTATTGATCTAATTGTTCTGTGATTTATATAGATCAAAACGCGACTTAGCTCCGCTCCCTCGCTCTTCGGCGACGCAAAAAGGTCGACTTGTAGAAGATTGAACTCACGTACCCCATGTCAGTTATAACCGCGCGCGGCATAAGGGCGCCAATCGAACAAAAAGGGGTATCTGAGACTGTGGCCGACTGTACCTACTTAACAGTACTATGATACAAGGTGTTACAAGTTCTTACACTTTTTACAAGGTGTAATAAACTGGTCAACAGGATTACATCACTATAAAAAAGTTGACTTCCTTTTATTCTTTTATTACCTCTAAATTGAAAAGTTTTTTTTCATCTCCCACGCTCGGAAAGTTTGCTGTTACTAGTAACTTGCGATCGTGTAAAATCCGAATTTAAACTATCTGCATTTTTGTGCGCTTCGAAATTTGAACTCGACGCCCTTAATAAGAAATCTAAGGAACTCCTTTAACTTGTAGCGTTGCCTAGCAATGGGTTGTTGATTTTATGACACTTCAAGAAGACACGATTTGTAATCAACAACCCGTTACTAGGCAACGCCACATACTCCTTTGTGAAGAAGCAAAGAAGAAGGAAACTCATTTCAGTAACCTCTATGTAGGTACCTATGTCTATTGTTTGTCTCGCTTGGCTAACAAAATCATTTCCTCGCTTGTGTGAGATGAAAAGTTTTGTGTTTCGCACGAATGCAATATCATTTGCGTCTCGAATATTATTATTTTCTGAATACCTCGCTACGCTCAGGTTTCTTTTTTGAACCACTCGCTACTCTCGTGGCTCAATTTTAAAAACCTTCGCAAGCTCGGTATTCAATACAAGCACTCGCCGCAAACAATAATTTTGCATTCTCGCACAACCAATAACTATTTCTTTAGTTTTATGATCGCGGCATTATTGATTTACAATTTATTTGTAGTCTCGCGCGAGAGCCATTTTGTCTCTATCCGCCACATAATCGCCTGAATTATTGTGAAAATTTTGAAATTCCCGCCACGTTGCTATCGTCCAACCTTAAGGTCGTCGTGCCGTCCACTGTACCTCACATTAACATTTCACCGGCAGGAACATTTGTGCTGTCGCGCGCGGCCAGGCTAACACCACTAGATGGGACGCTTCGACAATTAATGGCAGCCATATTCTGCGTTCCTTTCTTTCTTTAAAAGTACGATTCCCGTGATAAACGGCTTGAATGTTTTAATAGACCCTCATACTTTGACAAATCTTTTGGACTTATGGTTCAACTAAAGCTGCGTGGCGGAAAAGGCAATGTTTTCAGTTTTTTTTTAAATTTTGAATATATACAACGTGTTACAAAACATCCTAACTCTTTTTACAGGGTGTAACCTACTGGTCAACAGGATGTCAATTCTGTGAAAAAAAGTTGAAAAAAACAAATTTTATTTTATAACCTCAAAATTTAAAATTTTTCATAACTTTTTGGTTCTTGGTAGTAGCTCAAATTTAAACATATGTTTGTGGATGTAGGTGCATTTGCATAGCTTTGAGTTGTTAAAACATTGTGAAAGTCAATGAAAACAATATTTAAAAAATACTTTTCTCCCGCCACAGCGTTCACATTTTATTAATTTAAAAATCAACGGAACGTCATAGAGCGAAAAAAATATTTAGGTTGTGATCCCTATCACCGGGTGCTATTACCCTGTAAAAAGAGTTAGGTACTTTTGTAACACCTTGTATAAACTGAGCTAATTTTGATCAGAATTTTTGTTTCACGGCAATAAATAGGATTCATTCAATTTTGCTTTTTCCGCCACGCTACTTTAGTCGAACCTTAAGCGCAGGAAAGGTACATAAACACAAGAAAGCGGTATTTGGGAAACGTTTGACCTTAGACCAACGTCAACAATGCTAAAGTCATGAACCGCACACCAACACAGCAGTACCAATATTATTCCGAACTGATTTTGCATCAATGTATGCCATCATGCTAGATGTACAGATCAGAATTGGCGCAGAGTTAGTCGCGAGACTACCCTTATGCACGGAAATGATTTGATTTGTTTGCCCGCAAAAGTTGATTGTGTTGATGAGTAGAAAAACCCTTCAAAGTTTGGCTGCTGATTAAAAAGTCAGCCCGTACATGCTTCAGGTACCAACCTAATTAATTACATACCGATATTGTTTTGGGATAATAAGTGAGTTGCGTACCCTTAACTACTACGTGCTCAGCTCTTACCTATTCTTCCCCAAAATTATCAGAATACTTTTGTTTTATGACCCATTCATGAAATCCAGTGACGAAAAGCATCTCATAATAAATTGTTGATCTACGTACGTATCATCGTCTCTGCTCTACATAACGTTGCGTGATTCCATACGTGTTTGTCATAAAATAAATCAAACAATTCTTTGAAATTAAAATACTTTATTTTTATTCATACCGTAGAATAGATGTTTCCAGGACATTATTCTTCACCCACTTTGAAGACCCGTGGAACTCGGTAGAATTGTGTAAACTACACCAGTGGGCATATTTTCTCGTTTTTCTGCATCCGCATCGCATTTGAGAAAAAGCCTTTTTGGTCTGTGACCAGCAAAACCGTGCCAAATGGCATTGGAAGTCGAAATAGCATTGAGATGTGCAATTACGTACCATCGAATGTCTCGGATTTATATTTAATTGAGATGATAAAATAACTCAATGTGAAGGAATGAGCTGTTGATAGTGTAATGGCAGAAACAACTGACACATTGGACGGACCGTCACGATAAAAAAACGCTGAATAAAATATCGACACGCAGTCATAGAATTGGCTCTTTTACTCGTATCGAAACAATATAGCTGGAGAGCTGGTGACCAATCGACTTCTTTTATCGTACAAGGCTGGGAGTTGGTAGGCTGATGGAGTAGACTTCCCTGAGTCTGAGAAAAAATTTTTTTTTGTCTGTTGCGGTTGAAAGTTATTTTTTTTTTACTTTGAAATTGTAAATGTTTGGTTGTTATTGTGGTACAGTCGACAGCACGTAGTAGTAGACCCTTACACTCGTACACTTTATTCAGTTACGTTACTGGCGACTTTGCAACGAAAGTCTACGTGCTGTTGACTGTAGAAGGCTGGGAGCATCTAGGGTGGTTGTTTAGACTCCGCTGATGACGAAAATAAATTTTACGACCGTACCACAATAACAAAATACTCAACCCAAACATTTACACTTTCAAAGTAAAAAGAACAAACTTTACCGCGTCCGGTCAAAAATAAGCCTACCACCAACACTCCCACTCTTGTACGACAAAATAAGTCGATTGGTCACCAGCTCTCCAGTTAATAACTGCATATCATTTAAAAAAATCAATCAAACTTTTTATACTCCAAATGATTTCTGTTCTCTTTATCGTTACGAGGTATAAAAATTACACAAAAACAAGAGGTCGGTCGGAGACAATAGACCGCGTCATAAACGACCGCTCAAAATTATTGCTATTCGGCATCAAAACCGACATCTCTCGGATACGGCTTTGAGCTTTGTTAGTAATAAATGGGCCACCCAACGGTGAAAATACAACTTTTAAATTGAGATCGATAGTATAGGTACTTGACTCATTGATAAAATTTAAATGCTGTGGGAAAATTGGTTCGCCGAGTTGCGAACAATTTATTTTCATCCTCGGGCAATCAAGCAACGGTATAGCTTGACTTGACGTCATTGACAATGTACATGCTTTCACTTCTATATTCTGGGATACTGAACTTTAGCTTGAAATGGACAAAAATATTCTGCCTCAATGACCGCAATTCAACGCAAAACGAATTTAGTACAAGACAAAGGGAATCGTTGAAAATACCTACAGGGCCAGGAACGGCTGAGTAACGACGTGCTTGTCTAGATAAATCATGCACCGCTTGTTATATTTCTCCCGATCTTTGTCTGTGTCTCTCTATTCTTTCTGAATTATTTTTCATAATAACAAAGCTTTTTATACAAATTGATAATTTTACTTCTAAAATCTGACATTCGTTTCATTTATTGCCATTTGGAGGATCTTACCCTCTCTTGTTTAGTCCACTTACCTGAAACAATAATATTGTAAATTAAAACTCTTACTAAAAGAAAACTCTTACTAGAAAGTAAAGCAAAAAAAACCTAAAGAAATAAATAAGTTAGCATACATTGTGAAGGAGCAGTGGCGTCTACGTAATTAGATAATTTATTCAGCGTCCAGTGGCACCTTCACTCACACTAGATGGGTGAAGTGACCATTCGGACGCTGCAGTGACTGGGTCATATTAATAATCAAATTATATCGGTGATGTAGTGTAAAATAACAAAGAAGATTTTTTTAATGCTATTTTGATATTATAAGACCAAAATAAACTTTGGAGTTTACAACTTTTTCTGTCGTCTCCCTCAGAAATTAAATTGAAATGGGTATTCCACTTAGCAATTAGGTGTAGAGTCGTAATAATTTATACAACTCACAATAAAATGAACAACAAACACCCTGTCGGCAATTTACTGTGAAATTCTGACAAATGTGTACAAATGTGTGATAAGTACCTATTACAATTCTGTAATTGAATGCAGAATAATTCAGATTCAATGAAATGAAAATTTCGTAAGCAATTACTTAGTAGGTCACGATAACATGTACTTTGAGCAAGCGGGACAAAATACCGCTAAGGAATAGTTATTTCTTATGGAAGGATGAAAAACTATTGTTTGCAGCGAGTGCTTGTATTCAGAAGCACGAGACGCAAATGCGAGTAATATAGCATCCGTAAACACACAACTTTCATCTCACAGAGCGAGGAAATGATTATGTTAGCTGCAACAAAAAACCGTAGACAACTAGGAACGGTCACTAGTCAGCCACACTGAAGGATACCCCATGGCAGCTCTTGCCGTACGCGACATAAGGGAGCAAATCGAACAAAAATGGGTATCCTAGCGTGTGGCCGACTATAGGTACATAAAGGTTAGTGAAATTAGTTTCCTTCTTTACAAGTGACAGAAAAGTCAAGTGTTCCTTTATTTATTTACACTTCGGTGATTTACACTGTAAAAGCGTCACGTTAAAATTTCAAAGCGCGCAAAAATTACTTTTGCCTCATCGTATGATACCAATACCAGTAACAGCATACTTTCCGAGGCTGGGAGAAGAAAATGTAATTATTGTCGTGGCGTCGAATTAAATTACTTACTACTGTTTACTCGGGTAAAATGGAGGCACACGTAGCGTTGTTTTTAAGATAACGTAAAGGTAATTTACATTACCGCAGTTTGTTTACTCTCAACGCTCACATTTAGCCAAGGAATGTGCTAAAGTAAAAACAAAGTTTAACAACAAGCCCATAGACTGAGATGCGGGGTGAGGTGACTGAAGGTTGCGTACCATCAAGTAACAGATATGTTTTGTTCTGTTCTTGTTCTGTGAAGTGGTCCTAAGACCTTCACACCGAGATCGCACACGCGTCAGTAAATAACCTACATACTGTTTTTCTAGGATAAATATGTGAGAGGAACTAGTTTTTTTCGTAAGTGCTTTTTCTAAATTGACAGTTTGCACAAAAACGTTTTCGAAGTCATTACAGTACATGCGTATCTAAAAATAAATCCAGATGACAAAACCGCGCCACAAAATCTAAATCAAAGAGGATATAGGAAGCTCAAAGAATGAGACTTAAATAAATTATGGAATCCTTTTTATACTATACGTGTGTGTACCTAATTACAGAAATAATGATGAGCTACAAGACAGATAAACGTACGCCTTGAGCTAAGTATATTCGATTGGATTGGGTTTCTACATGGTCACAAGTTTCAGCTATTATGGATCTCGGTCTATTACTAAACTTATACTAACGTTCCGATGCTTTCTAAATTAGATCAGAATCCGTCCGCGTAAAGCTATCAGAACTTCACCATCTTGCATTTATAAGTACGAGCCGTCTCAGGTCAAGCATGGAATTAGTTTCTCATCTCGTTTGCACACTCGTAAGCTTGCTTATAAACTGAATTAAGTACTAAATACATTCATTAGGGGAAGCCAATCAGGCATTCAGCATACGATGTCATGATGACAAATTGTGCACGCACAAATGTTTTATACTTTAGAGCCTTATTTAATGGAAGTATGTAATAAAAAATAATTTAAATCTCCATTTCGGAAATGCGATTACAGAACCGACAACGTTTGTGCAACAAAGACAGTTACTGTTGTTGCTCTCCAAAATTAAATGTGCACAGCAGCTTTACTTCCATTGTCTCGAAAGTGGCCACTTTTGGCGATAAAAGATTTTATTCGTAGGTTCTAGGATCTGGAGGTCCTAACAAAAGTTAAGCCTCGCGTTGATAACCTAATGAAGAGGTTTTAGCAAAACACGCATCCCAAAAAGAAGAGATGTTTTTTTTTTCATTGGCGGCGCGAGTTCTGCCTACGTTTGGGCCTTAACAAGATATTAATATATAATTTTACTCAAAAAAGCTCGTAATGTGGTCATTAATTCGACAACCTTCTTTGAGCAAAGGAGGACTTGCGGGCTACTTTGATTAGGCGCCAGAAAAGTTGTATGGAATTTCATTAATGTCGTGTTTTGCGGCCAGAAAAACTGTATGAAAATCCATTAATGTCGAGTTTTGTTTCATAAATAGAACTCAAAAATCCGGCGCAAAAAGTATTTATTTAGAATTGGGCTGTATGAGTACTGGCAGTCTACAAATTTGAAAGAAAAAAAAAGCGCGGCCATATTGTTTTCGCCGTTTCGCGCGTTGTTCAAAGTGTTTTTTCTGTGTTTTTGTTGTAAAAGTGAGCTGATATATCGACGAATCCTCCGATTCATTGTGTTTAACACCAAAAGCATCCGGCGAAAGTGAAATTAGTAATTAAAAATTTATTGCCACCGAAGTCAAATGAAAAATACAAGCAAGCTTACCAACAAAAAGTTTGCGGAATGAAAAATCGACAGAAAGTAATCTACGACAAAAGGTAATCTAATTAAATTACTATTTAAATTACTCGCATTGTTTGAGTAAAGCACTATACAAGCCTTGGTCTGCAATGAGTGCGCTTATGGCCACGCTATGATGGCCTCGAGCTTAGCTTAGCTACGCTCTCGGCCTTCAAGCTTGGTCATCATTGCAGCCCTTGCTGTCCGCGCTATAAAGGCCTCGACCTTCGGTCTCGGCCTTCATTCCAGCTTGTCCATCAAGGGCTGCAATGCTGACCACGCTGTGAAGGCCTTGAGATGCGCTACGCTGCGCTACGCTGCGCTCTGTCGGCCATCAAAAGCGCGCCAGAAACACGCCCATTAAAGACCGCGGCAGTAATGTACTATTAATTTACGTGTCTCAAGAGCGTACTAAAGTGGAATTAAAATTTTAATCTATAAATAGGGAAGTAATGTTTTAAAGTATAATGTATAATTTTAATTTACGTGTCTCACGAGCGTACTAAAGTGGAATTAATATTTTAATCTATAACTAATGTTTTAAAGTAAAGTGGGTGTTTAGTTTTCATTTAGTAGTTTTTTGTCGTGGTTGTACTGGCAACATTACCCCCACTACTGGGGCTGCGGTTGGCAGCATTTTGGTTTTCCAACCGTCTGTTCGTTACAATACCTTATCGAGGCGACAGTCCCTTTCGATTTTCGTAACAATTTATCGCCATTTTGCATCCTATCGAACCATCGCGCCGGTTAGATCAATAAACTGTGTGCCAGCACAGCAAACAAGAAATACTACAGGAAGCTGAAGGACGCGCCAGTTAAGATCGTCGTCAGGTCGGGCTACGCTGCTCAAGGTGGGCGGCTTGTGGAAGGTAAATCGGTCGAGGAGCTGGAAGCAGCTTCCTACCAAAGGTACGCCGACCTCGGACCCCCTTCGCTATCGGATCTGGTAAGTCCTTTCGTTTCCTAACTTTCATTCCTGAAGACACATCAGCGATCTACCGGCAACCGTCGTAATACAGTCCACTATAAATTCTCGCGCCCCCACGAAATCCCCGAAGTAAAACATTGGTCCTTCGAGCCGGATCATTACTGTACGGTGACCTTGTCGTTTTCGTCGATTTCGTGGGTTTTCTCGTTGTTTTTTGCTAAATCATTCTCGTTTCCTTTGTTCTCTCGTCGTTTTATTTTTTCGTAAAATATTGTCGGGTACATTACTTTTGTGTTTTCGAGAGTGCAGGTAGTGGTATTTTCTTTTCGTTGTGTTGGCAACAGTGTTGAGTGAAACGGAACGCAGCCATAGAAATTTTGTTGTTGTCTGTGGTCAGGTGTCACTTTGACATTTGTTTGTTTACTTTGTTTTCGTGTTTGATTTTTTTTCGTTTTCGTTCGTTGAATTAGTTATCGCACAATGCCAATTATGGATGTAGATTACAGTGATTCGTCTACATCAGACGCGAATAGAGTAGCCAGGGATTACGCTATGATTCGTCTAGGGATCATGGGCGATTTGGACTTGGAGGGTTATACAGATCTAGACTTGAAGGATCTCGCGAGTGACTTCCATTCAGCGCAACAGAGACTCTTTCTTTCGTTGAGTTCCTCTGACAGGCAAAAGGAGATCGAGGTTACGGTGGCGTTCGAGGCGAAGATGAGGTGTGTTAAGGCGAGGCTTTTGTCGCAGTTGGCCGAGACCAAGCCTCAAGTGTCTACCCAGTGTCGCGGTTCTGAAGCTAAGTTACCCAAAATTGTAATCACACCTTTTGATGGGCGGGTCGACAACTGGTTGTCGTTCAAACAGTTGTTTGACTCGCTCATCCATAGTAGGAAAAATCTGTCGGAGGTGGAAAAACTCCACTACTTGCTATCGTCAGTGCAGGGCACCGCCTATGACCTTATCAAAACCTATCCGCTCTCTCGGGAAAGTTATATGCTTGCCTACAATGCCTTGGGCAAGTATTATGATAGGACATGGGACATTGCAACCACCTATTTTGATAAGCTGGTGGCCTGCACACCTATGGGAAATGAAACCGGTGGAGAGCTAGAGCGAGTTTTGCGGACATTCTCCGATAATCTTGCCGTGTTGGAGAGATTTGGTTTGCCCGATGAGAACTTCATGCTTCTCCACCTGTTGTGGTCGAAGTTGGACGTGACCACCCGCCTGGCATTCAGGATGCAGCATGATTCTGTCGAAGTGCCAAAGTTCGAAGATGTCAAGCAGTTTGTGGACAAATGTTGTCGGGCCAATTCCATGACTCATGCTGCACCTGCTGCCTCTCCCCCTCCGAGACGACCCTTTCAGATGCATAGCAAGCCTACGGCAAACCACTTGTCGCTTTTCGTGTCCGATGCTTGCTGTGCACTCTGTTCAGGTCCGCATGACCTGTCCAGTTGTAGGGACTTCCTGAAGCTGGACAGTCACTCTCGCTTTCGGGTAGT
Organism: Zelleria hepariella; assembly: GCA_949319315.1. Lineage (NCBI taxonomy): Eukaryota > Metazoa > Arthropoda > Insecta > Lepidoptera > Yponomeutidae > Zelleria > Zelleria hepariella. The sequence continues at coordinate 9,200,356 of OX439390.1, read as the reverse complement.
AAAGGAAAACCGCCTGTGTATTCTTTGCTTCTCCCACACCCACACGGTCAAGAGTTGCCGGGCAAGTCGTTGTGGTAATTGTCATTACTCACACCACACTTTGCTGCACTTCGGCAACGGCAACTCTGACGTTCGATCGGTGAGGAGGGAGGAGCACCGTTTCTCGGGTGGCAAGCATTGCCTTCTTGCCACCAACCTTTCGTCAAAAAATCCCTTGTCGATTGTTGAACAACCCCTTCCGGGTTCTGTCAGGGTGGGCGGTTCGCGTCCGGCTCTTGACTCAACTGGTGGGAAGCCTGATAGTTTGACTGGTCGGAGCAGGCCTCTCTCCAGCTCTGCAGGTGAACCCGGAGAATCTCTCGCTGTCGCTCTCGCTCTCGACCGGAGACATAGGCCTGTGGATGTGAATAATTTGGTGGGACAGGTGGCTTTGGCTTCGGAGCTGTCGACGGGTGTCATGCCAAAGCCGAGGACACGCTTCACCTATCGTCGCGAGTGTCGTCGGGTCCTCCCTCCTAGTCTGGATGGGGAACCTATCGGGATTGGAGATGCTGGCTCGCTGGTGAGGGAGTCCCGCGGATTCGCGCTCTCGTACGGTCCTCCACGTCCGAAGCTTACATTCGGCTCATCATAGTTTAGTCTCCGGTCAACCTCTTCGTTGTCGTTTTGTTTATTTTAAATTATCGTTGTTATTTTGTTTTGTCTCGTTTAAATACTGTCGCATTTAGGTGGGCGGAATGTTTAGTTTTCATTTAGTAGTTTTTTGTCGTGGTTGTACTGGCAACATTACCCCCACTACTGGGGCTGCGGTTGGCAGCATTTTGGTTTTCCAACCGTCTGTTCGTTACAATACCTTATCGAGGCGACAGTCCCTTTCGATTTTCGTAACAATTTATCGCCATTTTGCATCCTATCGAACCATCGCGCCGGTTAGATCAATAAACTGTGTGCCAGCACAGCAAACAAGAAATACTACAGGAAGCTGAAGGACGCGCCAGTTAAGATCGTCGTCAGGTCGGGCTACGCTGCTCAAGGTGGGCGGCTTGTGGAAGGTAAATCGGTCGAGGAGCTGGAAGCAGCTTCCTACCAAAGGTACGCCGACCTCGGACCCCCTTCGCTATCGGATCTGGTAAGTCCTTTCGTTTCCTAACTTTCATTCCTGAAGACACATCAGCGATCTACCGGCAACCGTCGTAATACAGTCCACTATAAATTCTCGCGCCCCCACGAAATCCCCGAAGTAAAACAGTGGGTAAGGTTCGTGAAAGAAAAAAGAAAATTACGTAAGTCCATATAATTATGGGTCAGTCTTTCATTCCTTGCTCCGAAACGACACCTTATTCATAAAGGCCCCTCAGCGAACTGGATAACATGGAAGAACTTCTTCAAGAAAAAACCATCCTCTAACACGGCACACGCATCTACGCGCGCAGGTTGCGTTGTCAAAAATATTTTAAACCAATAAGAAAATAGGAAACTCCTTGATTGGTTAATTGTTTACGCGCCATTGATGTCATTGGGCTTTTCACAATGACAGCGTCATGCCATGCTGCAGAGGTCAAAAGCTTTGCACAGATTATATTTGATAATCTGTCATCGTGAACTGTAAAAGTTTCTATATATATATATAAACAGAAAATCTGTATGTTTGTCTGTTTTCGTATAAATCTGTGGTTATACATATAGGTACCTAATATTGTCTAATGTTTATTTGATTGTTAATATCACAAGTGGGCAAGACACCTGGCGAGACGTACCGATGGCAGATGGACAAAGTTCATTGCGGAATGGCGACCCCAAGGGGTTGAGATCGGTTGGCAGTCTGGCAGACCACCAGCCAGATGGTCCGACGACATAGCCCAACTCTTTAGACTTTACACTCGGAAAACCGTGGTTGCGCCTGGCACAGGATCGTGAGAGTTGGCGTAAGCATGAAGAGGCCTTTACTCAGCAGTGGGTGTTAAAGGGCTGATGATGATGATGATATAACAAAAAAGAAAGTCTGCTCGGAATCCAATGCTGTTCATTCCGTTCCAGACAGATTGCTTCTACCCATCGCCGTTTTCGTGCAGGATCTTTAGGAAGTGTAAGATAGTAAAAATCAAACAATACAACATTATCTCCGAAAAAAAAAAAATGGCGGCAAGCAAAGCCGAGGGTAAAAGTTTTATAGTTCCGTTTTATGAGTCCAAGATAATCGCACTGATGAATTTATCATGTTAAAACATACTAAGACGGCGAAGACCTCAAGCAAAGCCACGGAAAGAAGTTAGTTTCATATTTTTATTTGGGTTTATTAAAAGTTGTGAATAAAAACGCTACAAGACATTACTTCCGTATGGTAACCGATACCCACTGCTTTGTGGTGCACATCAGCACGGTTTTTGCATCATTTTACGGCACATGAAGTCATTTTCTATAGTTTATTATTCACGACAAAATTTGATAAAATTGACGTTTTCTCGGTCATGTCTGTCGAACTCTTCGATCAAGGATAAAACTAGATACAACATAGAACTCTGAAATGTGTCTGGAAAAATAGATGCCCAACTGCCTTTGGGAGCTTATTTGCTCGTAGTCTATGCAATTAAAGTAAAACTGTACACTAATGCAATAAGGTTGACATTCGAATATTAGACGTATGGTCGAAATGATGTTTCGTATTGTTCTATTCCTGATATAATTTGTTTCTGTGGGGACAAGTTTTTATTGTGATTTTATACGTAATGCGGGTTCTATGGGATTTAGTTCGGTGGTCGAACTACTAAATCGTGAGAGGAACCATTTTGTAGGCTCCGCCCACACAGGAACCATTTTCGTTAGGTCATTTCTCAGGGCTAATGCGGTCTCTATGAGGCCCCTCTACACATTGGCCCATGTGTACCTACAGAGAAATTTGTGTATGTTGGCCAGCGATTTTGTATAATGATGGGCTTAGCCCATATTGGCCCGATGTGTAGAGGGGCCTTAACACTAATGGGATCCGTACTACATTAGCCGCTCTACCATCTGCCGCGTATCAGAATCAAAGCGCGGCAACCACCGCAACAGGCCTTCGAACAATGCGTTTGACTTCTGTCACACGAAAACATGATAGAGGTGCGCGAAACGCTTCAGTGAAAAGAAAAGAATGATATAGTACATTTTCTTCACTGAACTAGTTCACTATTTTAGTTCATAGTTCACTTATAGTTCATTCATAGTTCACAGCTCATTCATAGTTCATAGTTCATTCATAGTTCATTCACAGTTCATTCATAGTTCATAGCTCATTCATAGTTCATAGCTCATTCATAGTTCATAGCTCAGTAGTTCGTTCACGTATCTTTTCACTCACGGTAGTCCGCGAATGACAAAGGTGACAAAGGCGAGACACATGAGTTACAGAATTTTGATTAGTGTGGTAGATTTAAGAATGTTTCTTGAAGAATGAACTACGTGGACTAGAGTGAATATGATATATAAAAATTTACAGAATTTTGGTTCTTAGTGTGGTAGAGAAGAAGAATGTTTCTTGAAGAATGAACTACGTGGACTAGAGTGAATGTGATATGTAAAGATTGGTAGTGAATGAATGAATGAATGGTTTCATATAACGAATGCATTCAATCTAAGCATTCATTCGCGAACTACACACCTCTAAAACATGATCAATGCGATGAGCCCTAATTACATATTGGCGTTTGCTTGCCACACAGCGGACCGAAAGTTCCCTCTATTGCCATACAGTGTGCAGCATTTACGCAAGTAGTAGGTATGCCTGGTCTAGAGCAGAACAAACCAAAGTGCTAGGGGAGGGCATGTTGGCTCATGCTGGCTTTGTGTTGTTCTCCTTTGTATTGAGGTTTATGGCGGAGAAACTAGGATCTGAACACTTAGCAAAAGAAACAGAAAAGCTTGTCAGTGGTAAATTTTTAGCAATTGAGGCCATGTTCTGAGTCCGTGCGGATTTATAACGGTATACCCTTACAAGGTACGGATTTATATCAAGTCAGGAGAAACTGAAGGCAAAACTGCCTATGTAACTGAATCATTGCTACCCTCTACATTGTTCTAAAAACAACGTAAATCTGCACACAAAGCCATTTAATTAAAAGGAGGACATAGTGAAGGTGAAAATCCGGAGATGTAAACAATTCGTGCCCTCTGCGAAGTTATTAAAAATGCCGGGGAGAGAGTAGGTAATTAGTTTATTTCAAACAGTTTGCTGGCTAATGCAGCGTCGTGCGCCATCACTCCTCGACGAGTTGACAAGACCAATTATTTACTTCCAAGAGGAGCGACAACTTTGGAGATAGCATTTTGGGGCTAAGATATTAGATAATAGAGATTATTCTTCCGTGTTCCATACCTACATTTGTAGTTGTAACAATACCACTCGCTAACTGTGAGTGATAAAGGCAGCGGCTGGAGGAAGTTCATATGATGGAAGACCATTTCAAATGAACGCGAGTGCAACATAGTCACGAAGGTTTTTAAAAAAAGGGGACAAATCTCTACAAATACTATGAGAATCACACTAAGGGGGCAAAGGCAGAAAGGGGCAAGACCCGAACAGACCCGATCTTCACCAATGAGGAATCGATGAAGAAGAAAAAGAACTGTGAAGGAAAACATCACGAGGAAACCAGCGGCTTAGTTGGCTTCGCACGTATTGACCTTTCCTGTGAGCTAGGCCTACTAAACTGAGAGGATGGAGGATGGGACTTGCTGTCCAATCCTACTTCATCTTAATGTCCCAGGCATTGCACCGTCCGAGTCGTCACTTCACCAATCTAGTTTAAGTGAAGGTGCCTCTGGACGCTATATAAAGCATATAAATGATTAGGAGCTTTTGTAACACGTTGTATTTCTCGATGCGTGTGGATAAACGAATTAAATTGAATAAAAAAGCAGTATTTTAGCATGTCACTGAACATAGTAATCTAGGTGGGTATTTTGGCCTCACCTGCAGATGGGTAATTTTTTGCTCTTTTATTGTTATTTAACAAAGCTTTTCCATTCATTATTGTCTGTAGCTGGAACGGCATGCCTCATCGCATCGTGGACATTTTATGAGTTCATTTCTTCCAATTATCTTCGTAATCTTTTTTCTCTAGTTGGGTCTTTCTCTAGTCTACCTTAATACCGGTGAATAAAGCTTCTTGACACTTAGCAATAATGATAAATGCTTTAGGTACTGAGGTTAGCTCGTAATGTTCAGAAGATTAAGGAATTCGGGACTTTAGAGTGCTTTTCTTTGCCCTCTTCGGAATATTCCGGATGGAATAAAAACTAAGGCCTTTGCATCTACGTAATGAGATGATTTATACAGCGTCCAGTGGCACCTTCACTCACACTAGATGGGTGAAGAGACCACTCGGCGCTGCAGTGCCTGGGACATTGTTTTAGATGGAGTAGGCTAGGATGGAATAAAAGGAGCCAATTATTAAACGGAACCGTGACATACTGAATGACAGACAACGCAGAGCCGAAACCACTGTAGATAGAACCGCGTACCTTATTTAGAACAAAATTATGTGGCTTTCGGGTTGTGTAGGTAGGTGCATTAATGAAGAATTTCTTAAAGATCAGGGGGGTAAAACGGGCCCCACAAGTCTGTATGAGCTATGTTCACGGGGAAGAAGTTGCGGGGAAGGCTAACTTAGGCCAAACTTTGAACCTACCTATGCTTACATTTACCTACTTATGTTTGTGTTTCAACATGAATGTTGGAATATTTTATTTTTGTTATTTTTACTTAGGTTTTACCTCGAGATGGAACACCGCGCCCGCCGCGATCGTTCCTCTAAATAAATTGTGGGAAAACGAAGATAGATTTTCTATATTGAGTAAATCCTTATTTTCGCAAAGATTTAAGCGACCTTTCCCTTAAATCTATGCTTGCTTAACGGCTTTTCCTATAACAATGTCGTTATTTTCAAACGCGGTGAGGTATTTGGGGAATTTCAGTTTGCCATTGTTACCGCCATTTAATTTTTACGTAACATTTTATGCAAAAATTGTGTGAGTTACGGAGTTATTTAAAGCAAATCTTCTAATTGAAATATATTATGAGAGAACAGTAGAGATCTTCTAAACTAAAACTCGGGACCCTGCGTGGAACAACATGCGGTTATGTGCGAGAACTCCAAAATAAGGCGTGTAACAGCCAAAACCTGAAATTATAGCCGGCCTTTTTAGTACAGGCATCGACACGCTAGCATAACCTATGTTAGCTCTTACAACACGCGACATAAGGACGTCATCCAAACAAAAACGAGTAATAAATACGTATTGTTACGTTCTAAAACGAGATTTTCTAAGATCTTCCGCTAGTTTCATGGTGAAAATAAGATGAGTAACAGACGTCATACCTACCTCCTACTCGTCGCTTGCCCCATGTCCGGACAGCCATGTGGAAACATTCCTAATGGAATATAAACAGAGAGATAAAATAATTCATTCTTAACGTAGACTACTTACTGTTTTTTTCGGAGAAAATACGGCAAAGCTTTGGTTAAGTAATATCGATTTGAAATAAAAACAGTTGATTTAGGTGAGCTGTTTATCTCGACTTATTTTTATACGTTCTAATGGGAAACTGGCATAGAGCGTAGGTATATCACAAAGGACCACAAAACACAAATTCACAAATTCGGTCAAGATAAAGAGATCGAGCGCCGTATCCGACTAGGATGGGGTGCCTTCGGTAAATTGACCGAAGTCTTCAAGGGGCCCCATATACCAATAAACCTCAAACGCCAGACATTCGAACAGTGTGTCCTACCCGTCATGGTTTATGGAGCTGAGTCATGGACATTCACAAAACAAACCATTAATAGGCTGCAGGTCACCCAAAGAGCTATGGAACGGGCCATGTTAGGTATATCGCTCCGAGATCGAATTAGAAATACAGAAATCCGGAGAAGAACTAAACTAACTGACATAGGCAAGGTTATAGCCCGAAGAAAGTGTAAGTGGGCGGGCCATATATGTCGTAGACAAGACCACAGATGGGGTAAAAGGGTACTGGAGTGGAGACCCAGAACAGGTCGTAGAAATGTGGGCGGGCAACCGATGAGATGGACCGACGACCTGGTCAAAGTGGCAGGAAAAGACTGGATGAGAAAAGCCCAAGACCGTAAAGAATGGAGTGCAATGGAAGAGACCTACACTCAGCTTTGGGTGGCTATAGGTTGAAGAAGAAGAAGAAGAGAAGATATCACAAAGGATAATATCGAGCACAATTTTTCATATATTATTATTACTCAACTGCAAATGTCAGCAATAAGGCTGCCAATCGTACTGATCTTACTTGCGTTTGTCCTTCATACATTTTATGGTGTAAAATAAATAGTATTATGATCAAAATATCACGTTTATATGTGCCTATGTATCCGAAGTAAGTATAGCATATACTCGTAAGTAAGAGTAAGTAAGATGTAGCCTGTACAATTGTACATGTCCCACTAGCTGGGCAAAGGCCTTCTCTCAGAGAGAGAGTTCGAGCTTAATTACCACGCGTGTTCAATGCGGGTTGGCGATTTTTGCGTTGAGGGTATAATGCCTTATACGCCATATACTCGTATTCTCTTTAAAAGTTAACCGGTGGAAGTAACTTGCAATTGCAACTTGCTATTGTGTCAGGGTCAATAAGTGAAGTGGCAACAAGCGGAGCTGTAACGCGAATGCAACTGTAAGAAGCTTGTTAAAATATTTAAGCAGCTGAAAATACTCTGAGAGAGAACGTGCTTCTTCGTGGATTTTTGTTACCAACACGACCTCGAACCTGCACAGGAGTTTACGTACCTACTACGCCATAGCAAACGTTACCATCTACTCAAATTGAAATAAACGGGCCAGTTAAATTATTCACCTTTGAAGCCGCATTTCACCCTTTTTCATATAAAAAAAACCGGCCAAGTACGAGTCGGACTCGCGCACGAAGGGTTCCGTACCATCGTCTATAAAAAGGCAAAAAAGCACGTTTGTTGTATGGGAGCCCCTTAAATATTTTATTTTATTCTGTTTTTCTTTTTGTTGTTATAGCGGCAACAGAAATGCATCATCTGTGAAAAATTCAACTGTCTAACTATCACGGTTCATGAGATACAGCCGGGTGACAGACGGATAGACAGCGGAGTCTTATTAGTAATAGGGTCCCGTTTGGTTACCTTTTGCGTACGTAACTCAAAAAAATACGAATTTCATATTCAACGTGTATCCAAAATGTGCGTAGTTTTTTTAGGTCGGCATTATACATAATTATTTTGTGAAAAGTTTATTCATTCTCTTACAATAATAAAAAATGTTAGAAGGTGCTGGTTGCGGAGGTGCGAGAGTTCCGTGCCTTAAAAGGCAAAACGTCCGTCCGTCTGTCTGTTTTTCTGTCTGTCTGTCCGTCTGAAGCAGCCAATTTGCTCCGAAACTAGACCGATCGAGTTGAAAGTTACACATAAGTCGGTGACCGAAACACGGACATGCAACGTAAATAAAATAAATTTTAAACAGGTGGCCACTTTAAGGGGGCTAAATCTGAAAGTAATCCTACATCGCGGATCACGGTATGGTTGGTATGCTTTCCCAACATTTAGGCGTAAATGAACTTCGGATGTACGGAACCCTCTTCACGCGAGTTTAACTCTCACTTGTCCCGGTTTTTCGTCATCATCACATCGTGCACCAGATATCAGAAGTCCTAATATGGCAGCCGTAGACTGTAGAGGTAGAGTATGACAATGCAGACAAAAGCTGAGTCTTCAGCCGCCATCTTAGCCCGGGAGGAGGTCCGAGGCAACTCAGAGGAAAAACAATCAGTGGCTATAGAGAAGCGTATCCCGATCGGATATTGCGTTATCGATTATGGTAATTTGCCGCGTCGGTGTTAAATTAAAATTATCCGTTTCAATCTTCAGTAACTATTCGTGAAAGAGAGAAAATTAAATCATCATGAAATCTTTTTGCAACTCACCAAGTACCTAGAATATCTACTTTTGTTGGGGGTGTTTTGTTTTCATTTAATATCCTGACCCACTTCCTGAAGCGAGATGATTGATTTCAGGGTATCGATCATGTGTCGCTGATATTTGCTTCAATGCGGGTATTAGGTATGTCGGACAATTTCACAGTGTTATGGATATAAAGGATAAAATAAATTCCCGTTGAATGCCGCGTTCCGCCAAACCGGAATATATACGTATGAAGGAGTTGTGATATGACAAAGAGATGTGGGCCAGACCACCTATGTTATGTATCTGTCGCAGGGATATTGTCAAACCAGTGATATTGTAATTACCCTAGTGAAATTACAATTACCCGGATTATTGTCAACCGCCACCATTTCTCACAATATCACAGGCTTATTTCAGTGACATTATAATTTCACTAGACTCACGCAGTGATATTGCAAGGCAGCAATAAGTTGACAATTTCACTGCCGTTAGATTGTCAGAAGGTCGATGATTGGTCCGTTTTCAAATTGTCAATTTTCAAATCATAGAGTTACAAAATAATAGACAGGTTTCTGGAAATCGCAAGCTTTATTGCAAGGATGTCATATATCGCAGTTTTATCTTAATTTAACTCACAATAAGTTAGATTGGTTTTTAGGGTTCCGTACCCGAACTTTCTGTCTGTATTTCCTACCCTTATCTTTGGTAACGTAATAGGTAGCCAGTTGACATTTTGACAGAATATTTTTCATGGGGGACACTACAAATTAGATATTACTAACAAAATAAGGGGTGTCCCCATAGAACAAACGTGATTTTATACTTTATGCTCTATCACAAAAACGGTAATACTACAAGCGTCAAACTTGGTGTAGATCTAGAGCTTTATAGTATAACAAAAAATAATAAAAAACAGCCAAGTGCGAGTCGGACTTATGCATGAGCGTACACACAACCATATATTTTTAATTGTATGGCGGTACGGAACCCTCAGTGCGCGAGTCCGACTAGCATTCGGCCGATTTTTTGTTTTATCAGTCTGGTCACTGTAATATTTTCTTAGCTCTATGTTGAATTCCTAAGCAAATGGCTGTTAAAGAAGAGTTGACCAATCAAAACGCAGGAAGTCTCCCACTACAAACTTGACTCATAATATACCGAGGGTTATTATAAAATCACTACAGCGTTCCTGTGAAATTACAATAACACTAAAATAAGTCCGTGAAATTGTAAGAAAAGGAGGCGATTGACAATAATCTGGGTAATTGTAATTTCACTAGGGTAATTATAATATCACTGGTTTGACAATATCCCTGCGACATTTCTATTAGGTAATCTATCTAGGACAGGGCTCGGCAACCTGCAACTCGTGAGCCGCATGCTGCTCTTTCGATTAAAGTTGCGGCTCTTCAGTTCCATATGCAAAAAAAGTAAGTCATGGAGAGCGGTAAATTTATTATGAGGATATGTATTATCCCCCCAAAATTGCCATTGGTAGGTAGGGAATCTGTATAAGGTAGTGACCACCCCTGGTGTCAGGGTGTTTAGGCCGCCCAAAGAGCCCCTGACATGGAGAAATTTTAAGAGTACAATCGGCAATGTTTTGAGTGCGCGCGTTTTTGCTCTTTTGACATGAAATCCACACGAGCGAATCGGTCCGACGAATCGAAGTTCGATGTGCAAACGCATCGAACCAATCGAACCGTAAATAATTATAATAATGTTCGGTGTATCATGCGATACACGATCGAATATGGTCAAATTCGATCGTCTACCTTTACGCTCGAGGTGCCGATGCTTGGCCGATGAATGGGTTGCAATTTGGACGAAATTTTTTGTAAGAAATCTTACAAATTTTGATAGTATGGCTTGTTGTCAATAAATGTTAAATACTTACTTAACATTAAACACATTTTTTTGAAAAGTCCATCCTTGAACTTCATTATTTTGAAAACAGTTGATTTTCCAGTTCCTTAGGCAAACAATTTTGCTATGATGAGGACAATCGTGGTATCCCGCTTTATTGGCGGTCTTTTAACACCACTTCAGTCTTTCGTCGGCAAACTGGCATAAGTTATTCAGCAGACAGACAGAGCCTGACCTGATTTATCGGCCTCTAACTGCCCATGCAATAAAGCGATAACCTTTTCTTGATTCATAATCAGAAACATCCGATCCATCACAGCGCGCCATTCACACGCGTAAAACCTCGTGCAAAACTTAGCTATTGAGAGGATTAAAAAGAAACCTCGTCTATCATAATTATTCATGAGAAGACAGCTACTCGTTCATCGATCAGCAGCGTCTTGCTCAGCCATCTGTACCGCGACTTCCGTTTGCCGAGCCGAAAACAAAGCTTTTCATATTTTTAACCAACTTCAAAAAAAGGGGGATGTACATACTCATTTCGATCCGTATGTTTTTTTATGTGTGTTACCTCAGAGCATACTCCTAGGTGAAACTATTTTGATGATTCATTTTTTATTTGAAAGGGTATACTTCCCATGTGGTGCCATAAAAAATGGAGAAGATCTGATGAAGCAAAACAGCTGATCTGTCAAAACAGCGAGAGGAAAATAGACAAGATTGGCATTAGACCGAGGGGGTTGGCGTGAGTAGGAAGAGGCCTATGCTCAGCAGTGGGCTTTATTTATGGGCTGGATAGATAGATAGAGAGATCTGATGAAGAACTTTGGTTGGATATGGAGCAAATCACTCGGAATCATTGCGATAGCTTGATAACAATGTACCTATATTTTCACCAGTGATTGCAAATCATGACCAGTCAAAATCACAAAAAAACGTGAAATAAAAAAAATAAACCGACTTCAAGTTCACACTAAAAAGGAAAAAAAATATTTGATTAATTTTTAAGTTCACACTAAAAAGCAAACAATAATTTTGTTTCTTTCTAAGTAACTTAATTAGAAGAGTCAGTGCAGCGCCAGCTTTTTCCGGAAACCCTCCTAGAAACCATAAATGTATTCGTAGATGACACATACCTACCTAGTAATTAAGTTGAGATGGAGTTACAAAACTTACAAAGAAGGTAGGTATGATGTACCTATGTAGTTGCAAAGGGTTTTAGGAAATTTAGAAAGAAATCTTTTTTTTTTCTTTTTAGTGTGAACTTGAAGTCGGTAAGGGGGCAAACTTAGAGAGTGGGCAAAGTTCGAATAAAAAGTAGGGTTTTTAAAAAAGGGAGCAAATCTCTACAAATACTATGAGAATCACACTAAGGGGGCAAAGGCAAAAAGGGGGCAAGACCCGAACAGACCGTTGAAATAAAATAAAAAAATATTCGAGGGCGTACCTTCGGATGCGAACCTTAGGTACCTATTCATTACACTCGGGAAGTGCAGTAAAGGTCCCTTTAGTCGAGGATTATCCCGATTCAATCCGTGATGGGTGACGGGATATGTCACTACATTCCAGCTGCGTATTGCCAACATGCACATCAGTTTAATTAGCAAGAACGTTATTGAACATTTGCCATTAGTATCTGTCACTTAGTCCATTCCTCGCCACGGCTAATTTCTAACATACTTGTATGATAAATCCACACATCTTCTTTTCGCTTTTCATTACTGAGAAGATTCTGCAAACGTACAGTGGTGACAAAACAAGGTGAATCTATGGTTTGGCAATACGCAGCCGGGCACTATTGGATTGGATCCCCAAAGCCGGAACACACATAGTCTAACAAAACAACACGAGTAAACACGCGCCCTTCTATCCTCAATCTTCCCAACCACTCTAGATTTTTATCGGGTAAATAAGTTTAACGGGGAAGTAAATATGTAGCCTTGGGTAATTACGCGATGGTTTTCCTCTAAAATAATAAAATTTTGTAGGTTGTAACAACTTAACAAACTTAATTAAAACACTCACAATTCTATTTAATTTTAAGATAAAATAAGACGGTACATAAATTATTAATTCACAAGACGTAATAACAGGCAATCAGGTAATCGAAAATTATAATTTTCAATACCCCGGGGCCAATATTTACATCCATCCCAAATATATGTATAGCTGCTATTATATGATGGAATATTTAAAAATATATACAGTAGATCTCATCATAATACTTGCAGAACATTCACGAATATTGACTTTGAAAATATCGACTTCAGCTTTGCCTTGACAAGCGAACCTTGACATAAGAAGACGATACAAATAAGGAAACACAGGTGCTTGTTCCACTGGGTTTCTTTTTTGGAAAATAATCGACTAGAATATAGTCTAGACTCTACATAATAGACTACACAAAAATATCGGTACATTTCTTAGTTGAATCGTTACTTTAGATTTTTTTTACGATTCTGTAGTTCATACTGAAAGAGGTAGGAAGCACAACTAGCGCCGCTAATGAAAAAAAAAATCATATCTTTTGTGGCCGATTCCTATCGTACCTTAACAGTCAAACTTCCCTTTCACACGATTACTCGTATGTGGCAGAGTAACGCGCAGTTAGTCTTTTCTCGCAGCAACCCTGAATTATTTAGTACTCTATCTCTCGTAAGGTAAACATGTTTACTGTATCGGCCGTTCTGCCAGTGCCTGGATATGATTTGTACGAGTATGTTATTAAATTCCTGGGTGAAGGAGAAACAATGCACAAAGGGGTACGTGAGTGCACCTGCCTGAGTAACGAACATTCCCGCATAACTAACATTGAGGCTTGGAAAACTTCGCCGTACTAGTAACTATTATTTAATCTTTGGCCGTACTTAGTTAAACTTTTAGACTCGTTATAAAAAAAACTTTTTTAAGCTTAAGTAAGTTTATTCCTACCCATAGAGTGTTTTGTGGCAGTTGCTCCTACCGTCTGCATCCTGAGGGGTGAGAATCAATATCTCGAATTAATTGTGAATTTGAAAGATGGAAATGCTCACTTAAGATGCTAACGGTAGGAGCAATTTCCACAAACAAGCTAGCACTTCAATATAAGTAACGATATTTTTTTAGGTATAGGAAAGAATAACAGTACAATATAAGGTTTCCAGTTTTATTTTATGCATTGAGCCAGTTGGCTATTAGCGCTTTAACAATGAAACGACCTTTTCAATAGCCTTCAGTGGGACTTCGATTTTATTCCATCGCTGCAACTGGATGCTTGAAAAGGCTCGATACACGACCTACAACATTATTGTTAAGTGTAATGGCCCGACTATTACTATAATATTTCATCATCATCATCAACATCATCATCTTCACCAGTCTGATAACACGCCACGCGGAGTAAAGGTCTCTGTAATCTTCATGCTCACGCTACCTCTCACGATCCTTTCCCAGACGCAACCACTGCTTTCAGCATGGCCTGTCACCACGGCCTGCATTCGAAATTCAAGGAAAAATAAAAATAAATGTGCTTTTTTTTTTCATTATTTAATTTTGTTTTTAAGGTATTTTAAGACCGAATTTACTTACAAAACATTAAGAAAAAAATTGATTTAATAAAAAAAAAACAAAAATCCGAAATTTAAATGAGTTTTTTTTTTTTTTTCCGTGAATTTCTAATGCAAATTCTACAGACAGGTGATTTCAAGCCGATCTGCAATGTTTTTTGCCCGAATCAACAAAATAAAAGAAAAGCTATCGAAATACATTTTCTTCAAACTCCAGTTTTTCGACTTTGATCACGAATTAGTTGAATAAAAGTCCCATAAAGTGACATTTTTTTTTGTACTATTCTGAGGACTAAGGCTTTGGGTAAGTTTTTGAAATCAATAAAAAGTTCTTCAGACCTCTACTTCATTTTTTCTACGTACTATTTTAGTGATGTTTTATCGAAAACAAAATTTTTGGATTTGGATCAAAATTGCGGTTATTTCTACAAGTCCATAGCTGATAATGATCCATAGCTGATAAGTTATCTGAGACTCTAATGAATAAACCATATTTTTGAAAAAAAGTTACAAAATAAAATTTAATGCTAGGTTTTTTTTTCCTCATAACTTCTAAATGACAAAAAATGGCTGAACATACATGGTGGTGATTCGGGTAGCCCTTTGTGTCAGCTGCCTAGATTTTGTCGCTTGACGTCTATGTTTGGGCCACCCTTTATAGGTACCAAAGTACTTTGAGGAAAAAAAAATACTTTTGGTACCCTAATAATTCGAGTGCGTTTACTGCGCGTAAAAGGGGGCGCAACCTGACTACGTGCGATCACTGCCGAGCGGTGTGAACGTGAGATAGTACCGTGTATAGGCGCGTAGCTATACAGCACGGCAATATAGCAGCCAGCTGCGTCATGGCGCCGCCCGTATCGACCGCCACCGCCTGTTGAATGCCGACGTCCTCCACACCCTCCCCCAAATAAACCTCCCTCACCCCCTCAAAGACCTGACCCCTAGTCCCCAACTAGGGGTGTCTCGACATTGACTCCATTCCAAAACACAAATTTTTACAAAAAAAATAACTGTTACGCTACGCCAACGCCGCCGTATTGTTGACCGAAGTTTATGCGGTGTCACTTACGCCTGTTGATTTTCAAGGAGTTCCAGGATGATTATTTTTATTTTGTAAATTTTAGGATAAAGAAAAACTTTATTTCAGACAATATTCACTTTTACATGGTTTATTTAACAAATCAATTTATCAAATCGGCTGTAGGTATTATTTTTGAGCATAATAGCAAAGAGCATATAATACACATAATAGTAAGTTACTGCTGAAACTTTCACTGTTTAGAAAAAACCTGTACTTGGTTGCTTTAAAACTGTTGAATTTTGTGTTATTCTTGGAGGTCTACGAACCACCGGCTGGTTTTGTTTTTCTAACAGACAACCCTACGTCTTTCAGGTACCTAGCTGAAAATAGCCACGTGCAATGTCGATATTTGGAACATTAGCCGGCACAGGACACTACCCCGACAACCGATAAAGGAGCCTTCTTTGTTCGTTCGGAGCGAATTTGATTTATAAATAACAAACTTTTGCTCGCGACTTCGTCCGCGCGGACTTAAATGAAAAGTAGCCCGTATTTTTCCCGTTATCAACGTGGACGACGTCTCAGGAAATAGCTTGTTATTATGACCTTTGTCTTCTTCTGGTGTGTTCGCATTTATCATATTAGTGGGATATACCTTTTGGCCCGCGGCTCCACTCGCGTTTGTATAGGACGGCCCCTATCTCGAAGCAACTTTAATAGGGCTCTTTGTGGATTCATGATTGCAGATTCACAAGTAGTACCTGTCCGCAAGATCAAACGCGCGCACGAAATGAAAATTTTCATACAGCTATTTACAGAAAATCCTATCTTAGTGCACCTTTTTCTTACTTCTACGTTTTAAATTTTCTTCTAGTTATAGGTATGTAGTGACTCGGTCAATTCACGTTACCTGCCTACTGTTTTATAGATTGATGTTATAATCTACGTAGTATCATATTATTATAATAATCATAAAAAAATACTTTACTTACCTAAGTAGGTTAGTTACTTACTTACAGACAGCGTAACGTTTACATTTAGTCAATGTAGATAGGGATTTAGAAATGCTCATGCCCTTTCAAATGAGAATATACATTAAAAGGTATCATCTCATATCTAAGCCCAAATGAAACGAAATAGAAATAAAACGGGTTTGTTCTAATTTCATCGTTTGATACCGAAATATAAAAGGGAAATAGGATATTATTTATTTTCTTGTTTGCAATTAAGTATAATGTAATACATCATAATACATAAAAGTAACCCATGTAGATATTTCCAATCATTTATTTATCTCTGTGGACCAAATTTTCAATTTACTAAATTAACTCCAATACTAGTGCATGACTGAAAACTATATACACGACTATTAAATTGTAGTTGCTAAAATGTTATGAAAGTTATGAAATTCAGTTCAACTTAATTGCAAAATGGTTAAAGTCCCTAACAATCACGGCCTGAAGCGATTACAATAGACTCGAGAAAGTCAGAATGTAATTTGGACGCTCGTAAAGTTAATTTAATTGTATCATTAGTACAATTACCATTTCAATCAACAGAGAGAGCACGCTGCGCCTATAAAATAAATGGCCCTTAAAAATCTTCGCTAAATAAGTCAACCTCCCTTTTGAATATCTCAACCTAAATGAGGTAATAAAGACGTTTGAGAAAAATAAGTTATTTGCCTGTAGAAAAGAGCGTTTGATTTATCGAGCTGCGGTCGAAATAAAGCAATAATAAATTCATTAAATTACTTTCATAGCTCTCTTTACCGTGTGATACCAGAATTTCGATATGGATGTTTACTAAGCTTAGCAATCAATCATGCATCACCGTAACAAAACGTTACCGTAATTTATATTTTACCGGCCATATTTCAAGGTACCAGTCACTTAAAATATTAATAAGGGACTACACCTTTTGAAGTGACATTTATGGCTCAGAAGAAATAAATTGCAATGTTGAAAATACAGGGTGGCATTAATAGTCGTAAGCTCGAACTCGAGCTCAAGTAGGTGATCTGAGAAAACCAAAATGCAAACAAGCCTTGGCTAATGTCAAGCTTGAGGTAGCTGTCAGCATATTTTAATAGATACTAGCTTGAGCTTGACATTGACATTGGCCAAGGTCTCAAGTCGGAATTCGGTGATTTTATTTTCGTTCGATCTTGAGACGACGACTATTAATGCCACCATTACACAGCTAGAGGTACCAGGGCCTATGCGACGTTGAAGTGTGTAGCTATTAGGTACGACACACGCATCAGACAACGTAATTTTGACAAAGATCCCGGCGTGCTCTGTTGTTGTGGCAAGTGTCTACGAAACTGCTACATCACGCTTCAGACCGTCACTCCTAGTTACGTAAGCAACTGAGCAAAAACAACTGCTCGCAAAAATAGAGGAGGAAGATTAATGGTGATGCTAAGACGTGACGTCAGCATTTAACGCTTTGTAAGCCTTTCGGTGCTTGCGTGTTTTTAATGGGCGCCTACAAAGCTGCCTGTTGCGCTGCCCGAACTTCTCTCCGTGGCGCGATTATTTGGGTCGATAACGAGTTGACGATATCTTAGTAAAATATTAGTTTCTTGGTGGCCCAGAGTACGCACTTATTCGTCTTGTAGTGAATTACGTTCGAATACCCAGGTGCCATCTAATATGAATACTTTTTTGTTTTGGAAACAAAATGAATTCGGCACAAGATGAGAAACATTTTCTTTCATTTTATCTCATTATCTTACATCATTTTCTCTTCGTTCGCCGTAAAAAGTCTATTCACTTACCTTATTCTAATGAGCATAACTATGGTCTTGAATTGAATATGAAATTTCAATCTTTGGCGGGTTTCTTAGAAGCCAAAAACACATGTTCCAGTAGACAGGTATCTTGTAAGAAGCAGCGAGATAAAATTAACGATAAAGATCCGATCATTAACATCGACAGACATTGAATGGCTGATTGAGTTCGAAAGGGACCTTCTTTAGAAACTTTAATACTGTATTGAGAAAACTAAGGTAAGAGAGGCTTCTTTAGGCTATCTAGGCCAAAGTTTTCGGGTCTCTTGCTTTTTCACAACAGTCTGCGACATCAGAAAATATGTGCCTACCGACCTGCTAAAGTAATATTCGATACACGAACTTATGTCTCAGCCAATAAGAGCTTCTTGGGTTTATTAGGGGTAGATATGTACCTAGATATTGTGAACATATCCAATGTGTGTACCTAAAACCTAAGAGCACCGACGGCGCCGCAAGTGCCTCATCCGTCAGTAAACATAAAACTGAGATGAAAATCTCACAAGCGACATATCTGACCCCACAAAATTCATCGAATGGCACGAAACACTATATTATGGAGACGTATGTAGGTAATACAGAATATGGATGAAATCTAGACACATTTGGAACTTAGGAGACATACTGCCGGTTTCAGAATTGAGAAATTCGCTAAGCAAATGGGTAAGTATCGTCCTGTCTCTGCAGATTTCTCACAAAAGAGCGTGACAGAACGATAGTAAAGTATTTGCTTAGCAAAATTCTCAACTCAGAAACCGGGCCATAAGCAGTCGTAAATACAGAAAAGTTGGCTTACGTATTTGTTTTTGAGACAAATAATTTCGCGAACTGGAAAATGTGTTGACGATGAAAAAATTACCTAAAAGTTGCCAAATGTCAGTCCTAGGGTTTCGCGCTGCCTGAGTTTTTTAACCCCCGACCCAAAAAGAGGGGTTTTATAAGTTTGACTACTGTGTGTGTGTGTATATCTGTCTCTCTCTCTCTCTCTCTCTGATTTGGATACGGTTTTTTTAATATTTAAAAGCAGGTTTTCTAGAAGTGTTCTTAGATATGTTTTAACAAAATCTGTTCAGCCGTTTATAAAATAATGTAATTTAATATTTTTTTTCATTTAGTAGGTAATCTACAGCAGTTTGTCGAGGCAAACCCTTATAAAATATTATCTTACGCCATCTTTTACTGCATGCCGTAACAAATGAATAGGACTAAAGAAGGAAAACTCGGTTGTTTCACGCCATCTGTTGGTATTTTCCTGAATTAGACTGAAAGTTTCAGGGTGAAATACCTACATTGGTAACCACAGACTTATTTCAGAGCGCATTTGTTTTGTCGCTTGTTCCTACTGTATAACATAGATGGCGCTAGCATAACTTTGTAAGATTCAGCTTTCGGAATCTTTCTCAACGGAGCTCATTTCGGTTGAAGTTATAGAGGTTGAACAATACCAAACTAAACGCAAAGTTGTAATAAATTAAGTAGAAAGGCGTCACCGATGGTAGTAAGTTTGTCAGAAAGCTCTGCATCATAATGGCAGAAGATACTTAACCAATACGAATGGGTCCCTCTTCGGTTAGCGAAGAGCTCCAAAAGGACAAACTTTGTAAAGTTGAATACCCGGACCCAGGCCGCAATAGCAACTACTATTTACATAAATATAACTTGGTAACTTTACATAAATATAGGATGTTTCCTGTAGTTGTGCTCTATGATCGTGATTTTTGCCAAATTAGGTAAACTAAGTACATGATTCTGGGTCAACGGGACAGAACTATTAGGTAGAGAGCTGGTGACAAATCGAGAAAAAGAGTGAGTTTGCAAGAGTAAAAATGAGTGACATAAAAGACCGTATCTTTTGATTGTGTCGACTTGTAATCTCTTGAGGCTCTACTTCCCGGACGGATAATAGGTAAGGACAGTGATCCCATAATGGTTTCGGTTTGACTTTCAGTCTGGAAAAAAATAAAATAAACCAAAGATCAAAATGAGCAAAGAAGCAATGCAGGGTGGCCCAAACATAGACGTCAAGCGGGAAAATCTAGATAGCTGACACCTTGCCTATACCTGACACCTAATCACCCCCATGTATTTTCGGGCATTTTTTGTCGTTTAGAAGTTATGAGGCTTTTAAGGTTTTTGTGAAAAAAAAACCTAGCGTTGGATTTTATTTAGTTTTTTTTTCGTTTTATTTTTTAGAGATATTTAATTTTTTTAGCATCTCAGATAACTTATCTTTCACCGAAAAAAATGTAAACAGCTATGAACTTTTAGAAGATACCAAAATATGAATCCAAATTCCTAAAATGTTGTTTTCGAGAAAACATCACTGAAATATTAGTAGAGTAGATTACCTAAGTATAGGTCTGAGGGACGTTTTATTTATTTCAAAAACTTCCCCAAAGCCTTAGTTCTCAGAATAGTACAAAAAACCTGTCACTTTTTCGGACTTTTATTCAAGTAATTCGCGATCAAAGTCGAAAAACAGGACTTGGAAGAAAATTTATTTCGATAGCTTTTTTTTGGTAGGTAACTATAACCATGAATATTGTAATATGCAATCTACTGTTGGTCTTTCAACATACTTATTATTATGTAGAATCGAATCCTGACGTAACCTACCGTTATCCATATTACTTTGATACTCGCTCGTATGCCGCCCTTGATAAGAGCTACCATGGTAAATTCGGTATGGGCCTTCCGATCGATCACGTGATGGGTGCTACAATAATAATATAAACATACGCTTTATTTTAGTTGTCATCGGAATATTGAGGCGGTACCGGTAGGACAGATATTTTAAGCTTTGGCTACTTACTAAGTAATTAATATTTTTTTTGCCCTGAAATTAAATATCGTAATTCCAATCTATCGAATAACCTCCAAATCCAAGACCTTTGTTTATTATTGAATCACTTTTTGTTTATTTGAAGCACTAACCCGTGCAATTTGTTTATTATTGCCTTGGTTAGATGGAGGCTTGCCCTCCTATAATACCATCCTCCCAACTTAGTCGGCCTGGCCCACAGGAAAGACAGTCAACGAGTGCGGAGCCCACTGAACCGCAAATTTCCTCACGATGTTTCCTTTACCGTTAGCGAGTATTATTCAAATTCAAATCAAAATTTATTTCAGGCAAGGCCCAAAGCAAAATAGTGTTAGTAACAAAGGTGACTTAAGCTATGTTAGTAACAGCAATTGACATTATTATGGTACTTCGCAAATAAGTTTATAATTATTTGGCAATGTTTGGAACCTTTGGTAGATGACACAATTCCTACATATTATTTATCTATGTATAAAATCACCAGAAAATCTCCAAAGTAAATTGTTTTGACCTACTTATATCCATTGGCATAGATTGGATCGGATATTCTCCAATATTGAATTCGAATCTAATATGTAAGTAAACCAAAATATAGCTTTTACTTTATTAGTTGGACTGATGGACAGACTAGTAAAAGTAGGTCACCGTTTGTTACCCTACTACGGGAACAGAACCCTGAATACCTGCTTTTGTTAGGTATCATTTGATTTTTTCCTTGTAGGTTTTGTTATTTAACTGCTAGTTTACAGTGAACCAGGCGGTGGTGGTCTAGTAGGTAGAACAGTGGACTCTGAAGCAAGAGGTACCCGGTTCGATTCCCAGTGCGGGCATGTATCTATGACTTTGTTTAATTTCAAAGTTACGTGCATTTGTGAATTTGTAGTAGCAATACCACTCGCTAACGGTGAAGGAAAACATCGTGCGGAAACCCGCGACTCAGTTGGCTCCACACGTATTGACCTGTCTTTCCTGTGGGCTAGGTCAAATAAGCTGTCAGGATGGTATAGGTGCTGGGCAAGCCTACTCCATCTAAAACAATGTCCCAGGCACTGCAGCGCCGAGTGGTCTCTTCACCCATCTAGTGTGTGTGAGTGAAGGTGCCACTGGACGCTGTATAAATCATCTCATTACGTAGATGCAAAGGCCTTAGTTTTACAGTGAAGACATAATAAAGATCATGTTGACCCCGATAGATGACTCGGATACTTTCCTCAGAAGCTTAAAATTAACTTTATGAACCTAATTGAATTTTTATATTAATTATTTAACGATTTCACTTACTATTTCGACAAAACGATAAAATAAGTGAAATCGTTAAATTTATATTGAAATGTGCAGTGCTTCGAAAGTTTAAGTTTAAAATTGATGCAATTTATTACCAAACTAATACCTAATTATTATTGAAGTCAATTTTCAGGCTGTAATATAAATAATTGGTCAGCGAGATAATGCAGCTTTTATTTAATTTGAGCAGCATATAACTTTTGTCAGCAATAAAAATAATGATTCGCATTATGTGGTCAGCAAAAATATAATATTGACAACAAGACACACATGGTTCAAAATAGTTATTTTTTTATTCGCGAGATAAATCAGCGCTACAGGCAAAATTATTACTTGGTCGCCAAGATTATAAATTTGGTTTGCAGGAAAATAATATATTTAAGCAATAATGTTGATGTTGTGCACATTAAGGCGCTCTTCATAGACGATATTTAGGTATTTGAGGGGTATGAAGCAGAGAAGTGACGGGGTGGGAAGCCACGCCCTCTGCGGGGCGCTGTACAGATTACAAAAATAACAGATCGGAATCCCGCCATAGTAACGTTCGGAACTTAGACAGACGTCATCATGACGCCAAGTGATCCACCGCCGCGGCAATGACGTTGAACAATTATTATGGGTACCTCTTAGCTTTTTTTCTAGTTGTATAATGATTGATTGAATAATAATAATGCTTGCAGATCTTGCAATAGATATTTTGGCTAGCAGACGAAGAGCGTGAGTCGTGGGCAGCTGCGGCGTCTGCAGATTCTCTTTCGATCTTTGTATCCAACTCTAATGTTGCTTGCTAGTTCAACGCGCGATAGGTAAACACGACAGCACGTCAGACTGTACACTTTTGTTGTAAAGTCACCCGTAACGTAACCGAGTAGAGTGCTAGCGTGTAAAGGTCAACGTGCTATCGTATGTACTTACTAGGTACACACAACAGCCCGTTGACCTTTACACTCTACTCGGTTACGTTACGGGCGACTTTACAACAAAAGTATACAGGCTGACGTGCTGTCGTGTGTACCTAGTAAGTACACACGACAGCACGTCAGCCTTTACACGCTAGCACTCTACTTGGTTACATTACGGGCGACTTTACAACAAAAGTGTACAGTCTGACGTTCTGTCGTGTGTACCTAGTAAGTACACACGACAGCACGTCGACCTTTACACCCTAGCACTCTACTCGGTTACGTTACGGGCGACTTTACAACAAAAGTGTACACTCTGACGTGTTGTCGTGTGTACCTAGTAAGTACAACGACAGCACGTCGACCCTTACATGCTAGCACTCTACTCGGTTACGTTATGGGCGACTTTACAACAAAAGTTTACACTCTGACGTGCTGTCGTGTGTACCTATCGCGTATTGAACTAGTAAGCAACAGTCGGATACAAAGATCGAATTTTCCATTCTGCCCTACCTAATGCAGTTCTCCTAAAGTTTTTTGGTAGATCACTTATTGGCTAACTAAAATTTGACAGTCTTGCCCGGTCGAATGCATCGCAAACCGAATGGGAAGACAGTCGTAAAGCTCTTACCAGATTTTAGAGAAAATAATCCCACTAAAAACATTTTGTAAAAAACTTGCCAAGTCTCGATGGAGCTGCTTGTTTATCTCTAAAAAGTAGAGTTGTAAAATGACCGTCACATTCCATAACCGTCCGTCATTTATAATAAATGTCCGGTCACAATCGACATTTATGGTCACATTGGACAAATAGGTATTTTGACTAGAAAAGTGTGTCGATGCTTTTATTTCGCTCTTGCCCTAGCCATCTTAGGCTGTATGTGCATCGCCGGCGCTGCCCCGCACCCCACGATACAGTGCTATTGGACAAATAGGTATTTTGGCTTCCATAAATGTTACGTTTACGTTATCTCGTAAATTAAGAGGTTTAGCGCAAAAATTACGAAATTTTCGAACCCCCTTGCACCCTAGAAATAATCCATTTTACTTCTTTATGTTTTCTAAAAATCGATATACAGGGTGTTAAACATTTAGGGTAAATTATTATTTAAGAATATTGGCAAAAATTGGGGGATGTCCGGTATTTTCCGGTTCGAAGGACCACTCAGTAACAAAAAAGGGGTATCTCAGCGTGTGGCCAACCGTACCTACTGACCTACCCGTTGTTTTAAATCGTGTTTGACTGTCTGTCACACTTTCAGCAATACCCTGAATGTGTAACACCCTGTATGTCGGTTTTTAGAAAACATAAATAAGTAAAATGGTTGATAAGGGGGATATTAGGGGTTTGTAAATTTCGTTATTTTTTCCGCTAAACCTCTTAATTTACGAGATAACATAACATTTATAGACAGCGTAAATGACATTCGGCCTTCAAAATTAAATACGTGCCCGGTTTACCATTCCCCTTATCCCCGAAACTACTAAACCGAAATTTTTGAAATAAATACAGAATAAATGCAGAATTTACCTATAAATTGCAGGAAAACCTATAAAAAGATTCCGGTATTTATATTTGGTAATAAAAATATTGTATATGTCAGTACGGAACCCTTAGTGCACGAGCCTGACTCGCACTTGGCGGTTTTTTTTTTAGGTAACCCGCCATAGCAATACATGTTCTGTGATATTTTTACTTCGCTACCTATTGCGGATCCCAATAAACAGCCCTTTAAAAGAAGGACAGATAGAATGACAGGCAGACGGATAGACAGACGGACAGACAGACATTGGAGGTGGAGTAATAGGGTCCCAATTGGCACTAGTGGTTCGCCCCGAACTGTGAACTCGCGACCCCATATAAACTTAACAACCCCATATCTCGGCAACCCCTCGACCGATTTGGCTCATGTTCGAACTTAAAACATTTTTTAATTTCGTTTACCCGCCTACCAAATTTCATAACGATCCGACCAAATTTACTCAAGTTATCGTCGAACGAACATTCATACATACAAACATACAAACATACAAACATACATACATACATACATACATACAAACGCCGGATTGTTCCAGTAGACTCGGAGAACTTCGCTCGCTTCGCTCGCTCGTTTAATAATGCTTCAGGCTCGTGCACTAAGGGTTCCGTACTGACATACAATACAGGGTGTTAAAAGACAGCCAACAAAGCGGGAAACCACGTATTGTCCTCATAAGGAACATTTTTGCCCAAGGAACTATGCCTGGGAAATCAACGGTTTCCGAGATAATGAGGTTCAAAATCGGACTTTTCAAAACTTTTTTTTTGCAGAAATGCATTCAGTATCTAGTTCTTAACATACCTTCTCAAGAAGTCATATCAAAATCAAAATTATGAATATTTCTTACAATAAACGACGTTAAAATTGCAACTCGCAATGTATTCTAAACATTTGCACTTCAAGCTTAAGTAACATAAAGTTATACCTACGCTTGCGCAATATGACTTCTGTGCTTTACACGTCCATTGCGTGATAAAATATTTTTCAAAATTATAACCTAAAAAACCAAAATCATTTCCCAGCAATAATTTATCGAAAAATTACTTTGTTTTGGTGTCTAGTATGCGTGGCTTTCGGGTCTGTTGGCGGTCTTTTAACACCCTGTATAATATTTTTTGTTACTATAAATACCGGAATCTTTTTATAGGTTTTCCTGCAATCTAGGTAAATACCTATATTCTGTATTTATTTTAAAAAAATCGACTTAGTAGTTTCACAGATAAGGGGGAATTGTAAATTTCGGGCACTTCTTTTAAGGCCGAATGTCATTTACGCTGTCCATAAATGTTATGTTACCTCGTAAATTAAGTGGTTTAGCGCAAAAATAACAAAATTTTCGAACCCCCTAATATCCACTTAATCAACCATTTTACTTATTTTTGTTTTCTAAAAACCGACATACAGGGTGTTAAACATTCAGGGTATTGCTGAAAGTGTGACAAACAGTCAAACACGATTAAAAACAACACGTAGGTCAGTAGGTACGGTTAGCGACATGCTGAGATACCCTTTTTTTTGTTATTGAGTGGTCCTTCGAACCGGAAAATACCGGACATCCCCCAATTTTCGCCTATATTCTTAAATAATAATTTGTCCTGAATGTTTAACACCCTGTATATCGGTTTTTAGAAAATATAATGAAGTATAATGGTTGATTTCGGGAGTGCAAGGGGGTTCGAAAATTTCGTTATTTTTGCGCTAAACCTCTTAATTTACGAGATAACGTAACATTTATGGAAGCCAAAATACCTATTTGTCCAATAGCACTGTATCGTGGGGTGCGGGGCAGCATCGACACACTTTTCTAGTCAAAATACCTATTTGTCCAATGTGACCATAAATGTAGATTGTGACCGGACATTTATTATAAATGACGGACGGTTATGGAATGTGACGGCCATTTTACAACTCTAGTCTTATCCAGAGGTTCTCAAATAATTGGGCCTGAAAATGCGGCGAAATGGTTCCAGTAAAGTATGGTACGGCAGTGTTTGCTTCGCGCTCGACTTGGCGGGGGCACTGCCGTGCCCCCAGATCGCGAACTCGAATTCGTCGTAAAACAAATTGGCATTTTTCGAGATTGACTTTTCATGTGCGATAAAATAATATATTTTTTAGCAAAATAATAATCAAATAAATGTTCATTCCGTTTTATTTATATTTATGACTTATCAAAATTAAATGTTAGTATGCATTACCTAGTTGTTTGAATAACAAAACTCAACGTTTTATGGAACGAACGAAACGCAGTAGTGACACAAGATAAAAAAATATCTGTCAAAATAGGTACAAGTGCTGTGCCGGTATTATATTCTCTTTGGTGCCTGTGATAAATAAACAGTGTTTTGAGTGTTTCATTCATTGCGGATGCGGACTGAATGTAGTGTTGAACTGATCAGCTATTTCCACTTTCCAGTAGAATACTCAGAACAATTTTCTGATACCTATCACATCGGTATGTGAATTGAAAGTAAGTACCTACTGACAGATTTTCGTAGCAAAATTACCTACTAGCTTTGAATTGGATGTTCTATAAAACTGAGACCTTTACGCTTACGCAATGAGATGATTTATATTATACAGCGTCCAGTGGCACCTTCACTACACTAGATGGGTGAAGTGACAATTCGACGCTGCTGTGTCTGGGACATTGTTTAGTGGAGTAGGTAGGCTTGCCCAGCAACTACCATCGTCGGCCTAGCCCCCAGAAAAGAGGTCAATACGTCAATCTTACTTATCTGATGAGCTAACTAAGCTGCGGGTTTCCTCATGATATTTTCTTTCACTGTTAGTGAGCGGTGCGGGTATGTAGCTATGTCTATGAGCTAGCTATGTTTTTGTCTTAAAAGTTATGTACCTACATTTGTGAGTTTCTAGTAGCAATACTGCTTGCTAAAGCTTCTTCATAATTCAAGTCCAAATTAGGTATTCAAAGGGACTAGCACATATTTCACTAAAGTAGGTACCTTCCCAAAACTAAACTCCTATTACTTCTTTGCAGCTGCCTGCTCGCAACCAAAGTTCAGATGACAAACCAAAGGCCACCTACCATCCGGTAGCAAGCAACAGGACCGCTGACTAAACAATGAGTCCGTGCCTCCCAGCTCCATGTTATGGTTTTGGGCTAAACATGGGCTCCACGCTAGTGGTGCTGAAAGCAAGATGTAAGTAGGTATTCAAGACAACTTTACTGTCACCACGGGTGTGCAACAGCCTTGCAAAGGTCTCGAAATGATGGAAAACTTTTGAAAGTCCATAAAAGTAGAATTAGTCAAAGTGTAGCGTAACTAAATAGTGCTGATGCAAGCCTAGGAAAATTAAATGTTATTCCCATACAAAACTATAAGAATTACAACTTTATTACAAAACACGTGCAAATTGTAATTTGGAAAAGCTATGAGCCTTACTGAAATTAACAAGTTAACAACAAATTATGAGGTGCATGTATTTTTTTAACTACGACTCTGTTTGTTTACCCTAAATCTTTTTTTGTTTTTCTTCACTTTGTCTAAGGAATGCTATAGGTATGTATTTTAATTATTATTGTATAACATAATTATCATTTTCTTTTTAGATAACCTTCTACATGGATGTGTGGCGATGCAAGACCAAGATTATAGCTGGCGGGGCAGAAAGATCGACATACAGTAGTCGGCCACACGCTAGGATACCCCTTTTTGTTTGATTGGCGCCCTTATGCCGCACGCGGTAAGAGCTGCTATGGGGTATCTGTGACTGTGGCCGACCGTACATACATGGTTATGATAATAAAGTATGTTTTGCCAAATGGTTTTTGGTTTTTATAAAATTCAGCCTATATTACTAACTTTAGGATTCCTTTGTATGTTTTTATACAATACTATACATTGTATAAATAAAGATGTAGGTAGATAGCTATCTCTTTTTACAGGGTAATAGAATAGCACCCGGTGATAGGAATTTTTTGGTCTATGAAGTTCCGTTGATTTTTTATTAATAAAATGTTACCGCTGTGGCAAGAGAATAGTTATTTGTTATGCAAGAATGCAAAATTATTGTTTGCGGCGAGTGCTTGTATTGAAAACCGAGCTAGCAAAGGTTTCTAAAATTGAGCCACGAGCGTAGCGAGTGGTTCAAAAAAAGAAACCTGAGCGTAGCGAGGTATTCAGAAGCACGAGACGCAAATAATATTGCATTCGTGCGAAACACAAAACTTTTCATCTCACAGAAGCGAGGAAATGACTTTGTTAGCCAAGCGGGACAAACTTTATAGACAACTACTTACAGGCAAAACAGGTGAATCAAATAAGTTCCTTTTAAAAGCATATTTTACTGTAGTTACGGCTGCCGCACTAAAGTTTTGAGCTTCGTTGGTATTAAAACCATTCGTTTTATTAATAATTTCCTGAAGTTTATTTATCCAGACACAAAAATAATGTAAATAAAAGAATGTTTTTTTTTCCGGGTGCATTCTGAACTTTTACCATATAAATTAAAAATTTCTAGGAGATAAAAAATGAAATTAGTAATATCGTTTGAAAAAATGTATTTAACAAACCAAAACATAATTATCTATTTGATAAAACAGAAGCGCAGCATTTTTTTTATTTACTGGTATTTAAAAATAAATATGTGTACAAAATATTGAAAAGACTATAAGAAGAAACCGCGTTTCTGAATGTTCTATTCCGTGACTTTACCTTTTTAAAAGATGCTTAATTCGTCGCTTAGCAAACAACACCGCACAAGTCATATTTCCTCACTTTACAGGAGAGACAAAAAACTGTTTAATTTCGTAAATTTAAGAGTTATTAGACTAAGTATTATATTTTTGTGTTTTGATAAGTACTATCCATGATATAAATGCAAAAAAACTTGCAAAATCCTTTTTTTCTTGCTTATACACGACTTAGGCGGTGTTTTACATAAAATAAAAAGACTTGGGCTGTGTTGTCAGGGACTTGCGCGGTGCTTTTTCTAAAGAAAAGGTGATTTAGGCTGTGTTTATATTTCGTTAACACAAATTGTAATAAATAAAACAAACTTGGTCGATAAGCTTGGTCTACTATCCGATTGCTGGGAGGCAGCTAAACAACCTGCGCAACAAGTCTCACAAACAACACCAAAAAATATAGCCCAATGTTTAAAGAAAAAATATTCCCCTTTTATTCCCATGAATACAAAATCTAAATAAATCAAATAAACCAGCTCATGGAAACCTGCAACACGACCTCACGCATCACAGACACCGTGAGCTCCAGTGACGTACTTGCGGCCATTAAAGCCACCAAAACTAGCAAGGAATCCGGGACTGACAACATCTTGCCGGAATTCTTAACACGTTAATGGACAGGGGGCCCTGTCCATTAACTGGTTGACGGACCTGTTCTCCGATGTTGTCCTGAAGTGCAAACTTCCAAAGCTATGGAAGAATGCGAAAGTGATGGCACTACTAAAACCAGGCAAGACAGCAGATGACCCAGCCAGCTATCGATCAATCTCCCTACTTTGTACCACGCACAAACTCTTCGAACGAGTACTTCTCGCAAGAATGACGCCTATAGTCGAGCAACATCTACCTATAGAGCAGGCGGGATTCCGACCGAACGGGGATTGCTGTGACCAAGTGCTTGCACTAACTTCTCACATCGAAGCAGGGTTCCAAAATAAACTCAAAACAGTGGCGGTGTTCTTCGATCTCAGCTCAGCATGTGACACGGTCCGGAAACAGGGACTACTCTACAAGCTCAGAGATATCTTTAAATTCAAACGCACGTATCGTCTTTGCGACACCCTCCTTTCAAATAGATAGTTTCAGGTGAGTCTCAATGGAAGACTGAGTAAGCGCAAAACCCTGAACAATAGTGATCCGCAGGCGTAGACCTTTTCAACATCTATGTCAGCGACATACCAAAAGTCTCCGGATGATCATTTATGTTCGCTGACGAAATTGCAATTGCAGCCCAAGCTTCATCTCCGGATAAAGCGACAACACTGGTTCAGAAGCTCAGAGTTCAGAGAAGCCGTTGCAAAGTTCGAGCGATATTTCTTCGACTGGGGACTTAAACCTAATCCACGTAAAACCGTGGGCTGTTCCTTTCACCTGAACAACAGGCCAGTGAAGGTGTTAAACTCAGTTTCTGCAATGAGCCTATAAGGCACGACCCTAACCAAGTCTATCTTGGTGTAACTCTGGTCAGAACTCTCACTTTCAAAGCCCACTTCCAGAAAGTAAAGAAGAAGGTATCAAGCACAGTTCATATGGTCCATTCCTATTGGGGTCATACGACTCGAGGGAAGCCAGTCGCCATGCTGGTCTAGAATGGCAACCCATTCAGACGCACCCTTGTGGTGAAACAGGCAAGCAGGTGCAACCTGATATGGAAACTGGCAGCGACAACATGGGGCTGCAAAACGGACCTCAACCCTTGTCCATAGTGCGGCCGAGTAGAGTACTGTGCGCCAGTGTGGTCTCGCAGCCACCATCTGACCTGGTTGACGTTGAACTACGCTGTAAATAGTAACAAATATACCTTTAACACCGCTCAAGTCTTAAAAATAATCTTTAAAAAACCGCCTAAGTAAGAAGCAAAAGTAGTTAGTGGTCCTACAATGTTTATTTACGTTTAATACTGGATATATTTTTGTTCTAATCTATCACTTTCTCTATTATCCACCTTTGAAACATTTCAGATGGCAAAACAAAGCCTCATAAAACACTTCAAACCATTTATTTTCACAGCACACGTTGTAGTTCGCAAATCAGTATGGCGGAAATGTGACTTGAGCGGTGTTCCACAGAAAAATTACTTGCGCGGTGTTACAATTTTTTGAATAACGGCCGCTGATTGGTCATAATACTTAAATCTTATAGGTTGATCGATTCGCGCTTAAAATCTGCACCCAATGGCATTCAAATGTCAAAACCGCTAAATTTCGACTTGGGCGGTGTTGTTTGCTAAGCGACGTTATGCACCATTTACATTCACAGTTTTGTATAGAGAATGGGCACGAACAATCGCTTTCGCTGAAATACGCGTTTAAACGAACTATGAATGAGGTTTTATTTTCCATCGGGATCTGGCATCTACTTAAACGGCCAGTGTTTTTTTCTTTTTCAAAACCATAGGGCGCGGGAAAGACTGTCCCGGCGCACAGTGGAGCGAGCCCATAGAAGCGCGCGGACTTAGGACGCGTGGTTTAAAAAAACTTCTGAATTACAATCAAAAGTATGCCAATGAGTTCTAATTAACATTATATTTTAAAAGTACGTCTTGGTAATTTTGCGTAAAACTTATATTTACTAAGTTATTTGAGCTTATGTAATTTTTTTGTATGGGAGCGAAGACATTTTATAACATTACTCTTTTGTTTCAACTAGCTTCACTCTCTGGGTTTCAAAAATGGAGTTAGTATATTATTTACTACATTTCACCCAAATAAACTACACACCGCAAGGGACCGCATTCGGGAGTAATTTAATATTTTGTGTTTTTTTTGTTATTTTTTTAACATTTAATACAGTTTTTTAAACTTTTAAGCGACTAATTTCCCACCATAAATTGTTTGATTATGAAATCCTGCTTTTGTGCTACGATTTTTATCAGATAGAAAAGCTGGTTGAAAGTTAAGTACAAATTATGTCAGGCTATAAAAAAACTTCTGAATTCCAAACAAAAGTATGCCAATGAGTTCTAGTCGACATTTTATTTTAAAAGTACGTGTTGGTAATTTTGCGTCCAACTTATATTTGCGAAGTTATTTGAGATTACGTGATTTTTTGTATGGGTGCGAAAACATTTCATACAAAAAATCTTATTCTTCACTTAGCTTCACTTTCTGGTTTTGAAAAACGGAGTAGGTATATTATTTACCACATTTCATCTTAACACACAACATGCCGCAAATTACCGCATTCGAAAATTATTAAATATTTTATGTTTTATTGTTGTTTTTTCGGGCGTGGAACCCCTTAAAACTGTAGTTTAATTCACATAATTCGTACTTAACTTTCAACCAGCTTTTCTATCTGATGAAAATCGTAGCACAAAAGCAGGATTTCATAATCAAACAATTTATGGTGGGAAATTAGTCAGTTAAAAGTTTATAAATCTATGTTTAATGTTAAAAAAATAACAAAAAAACACAAAATATTGAATTACTCCCGAATGCGGTCCCTTGCGGTGTGTAGTTTATTTGGGTGAAATGTAGTAAATAATATACTTACTCCATTTTTGAAACCCAGAGAATGAAGCTAGTTGAAGCAAAAGAGTAATGTTATAAAATGTCTTCGCTCCCATACAAAAAAATCACATAAGCTCAAATAACTTAGTAAATATAAGTTTTACGCAAAATTACCAAGACGTACTTTTAAAATATAATGTTAATTAGAACTCATTGGCATACTTTTGATTGTAATTCAGAAGTTTTTTTAAACCACGCGTCCTAAGTCCGCGCGCTTCTATGGACTCGATCCACTGTGCGGCGTCGCGTTCAAATTTCGAAGCGCACAAAAGTTCAGATAGTTTAAATCCGGCCTTTACACGATCGTAAGTTACTAGTAACAGCAAACTTTCCGAGCGTGGGAGATGAAAAAGTACTTTTAAAATAATATGGTTTTCACTGATTTTCACCGTGTTTTATTTATCAGCTTAAAAATATGCCAATGCACTTACGCACACAATCATGTTTTAATTTGAACTAGGCCTAAATAAAAAAAGAAAAACTGAATTTATTTTCACTTTTGAGGTTATAAAATAAAAAATGTTTTTCAGCAGGTAGTGATCTTGTTGATCAGTAGGCAGTAGGTAAACCCTGCAAAAAGAGTTAAGATCTTTTGTTACTAACACGTTATACATATTTGATAGGACTCGATGAAGGCAAATCTGTGGTAGGTAAAGTCCATTCGCTATCCTATTGACACACGACGGCAATCTTGGTTCTTGGGATACCAACTATTTTCGAAGTATCTGTGATGGGCGCAGACATATTCATTTCAACACAATGCTGATGGACATTACCTAACTGGAATTTGCTAAAATGTTTTACAAAACCTTCGTCTTTTAATTTTTGCGTCATTCGAAGTTGCGTCTAGAGGCACCTCGCGGTCCTTCCACGGACGAAAAAACATTTAATCTTCACGCAGCGATCGACACTCAATACAAAATACAAGCACAACCTTTCAATACGACGCTTCTTTGACGAGCGGCGAGCCAAATTCACTGGCGTGTTTGCGCCGCGTCGGCTTCCTTTAATTTCTTTTGTGAAAAGCCGCCGCGCGCCAAGGCGGCAAATATCAAAGTGACACTATGATAGCGAACGGACTTTAGCCGTCACGCGCGGCTTAGGTAAGGCAAATCCGTGGTAGGTAGCCGTCGCGTGCGGCGTATGACAAAAAGGGGTAGGTAGGTACTCTGCGATCTTGATGACTACCAAATTAGGTAGGTAAGTAATAGGTAGGTATGTAGGTACCTACACACGACAGCACGTCGACCCTTACATGCTAGCACTCTACTCGGTTACGTTACGGCGACTTTACAACAAAAGTTTACAATCTGACGTGCTGTCGTGTGTACCTAGTAAGTACACACGACAGCACGTCGACCTTTACATACGAGCACTCTACTCGGTTACGTTAAGGGCAACTTTACAACAGAGGTGTACAGTCTGACGTGCTGTCGTGTGTACACACGACAGCACGTCGACCCTTACATGCTAGCACTCTACTCGGTTACGTTACGGGCGACTTTACAACAAAAGTGTACAGTCTGACATGCTGTCGTGTGTACCTATCGCGCGTTGAACTAGCAAGCAACAGTTGGATACAAAGATCGAAAGAGAATCTTCAGACGCCGCAGCTGCCCACGACTCACGCTCTTCGTCTGTTATCCAAAATATCTATCTATTGCAAGATCTGCAAGCATTTATTATTATTCAATCAAGCAACAACAAACTAAAAAAAAAAAACAGAAAACCAAACTAAGTTTTGACAGTTTGGAACGTGATTCACTTTGTTTGGATGAACGTCGATCCCCGGTACGGACGAACTGTCAAATTGACTAAGTAAACAATGTATTCAACGCCTGCGAGAAAAGAATAGCACATTTACAACATCAAAATCGTAAATACACTAAAATCGCGAAATATTCACATATCAAACCCTAGAATTAGGTAAGTGCTATCAAACACACCATTTTTCGTGTTGTAAATCATGACAGTTTGCAAAATATTTTCGTTGAAAAAAACAAATTCCCAGTACTAACTTCCTCAGTTTTTGAATGAAAATTTCTTCAAATCTATTACGAACATCAACACGAAACTTGCCTTAAAAGATAACTCTTACCTAATTCTAGGGTTTGATATGGCAATATTTTCGATTTCTTTAGTGTATCTTGCATGCGAATGCAAATAAGAGATGCGTCATTGCTATACTTCTCCCGCAGGAGTTTCACTATCCACCCTGCCTTAAAGTATTGGTTAGCAAATAAAAAATAGGCTTACTAAAATTAAT
Source organism: Zelleria hepariella (assembly GCA_949319315.1). Lineage (NCBI taxonomy): Eukaryota > Metazoa > Arthropoda > Insecta > Lepidoptera > Yponomeutidae > Zelleria > Zelleria hepariella. The sequence continues at coordinate 9,165,154 of OX439390.1, read as the reverse complement.
TGATGTGGAATTTTACTGGAAAAGGAGCATTACGGTATAAATATTAAGTTTGATTCACCTATTTTATTAAATAAGATATGGGGGCGTCCACTAATTACGTGACATGATCTTGCAGCAGATGAAAAAACTTCTCTTACACCTACTTCTTCGAGTGTAGGTCCCTAGAGATTAATTAATTTGACTTATTAAAAATGCAGCGCGAAAGTTGCGTACATAATATGTTGCTGTAAGAATAAAGTTAGTTTGCAAACCAAAAAATATTTTTTAGCTTGCCAAATTTAATAAAATCCAGGCCACAGTTTGCCTTTCAATTGCTTATATGGCTGAATAAATATTAAATATACAACTAATTTTAGAGCTGCCCGATATGACATTACTTGCTGATTAATTTTGTTATTCTTGCTGGCCATTAGTTGCCACTCGAATCACTATTTTTGCCGAACGACCATTTTTTGAGCCGAACAAAACCGGAATATACTGCCGACCGTTTCAATCAACCCCAAATTTTATGAACAGTCGCAAAAGTATCGTTCTATTCGATTCCATCGCAAACTCACCCGTTCAATGCGTGAGCATGTCAGGAATGATAATTAATCCAAATTAATTTGGTAACTAACATAGTTAGCACATGACAGTCATAAACAAAATTATCCACTGTCACGTAGAGATGCTTCCATTATAAAGTTAACGCTGTATAGCGGGCCCACTAAAAGGGTCCTTGGTTGTTAGCCTAACACCTTTTATGAATTATAATCCTGAGTTATTAAAACACCAACCTCCATTAATTACGAGACTACAAATTAAGATGGGTAAGAAAATCTCTAGTGGGGGAAGAAAATCAACGTCCACCTTACGTCAAAGTAGGCAATGGGTAAGATGTAACGATTTCAAAATAGAGCTTCGAATTCAATTTTTTTAACCACCGAACTAAATCCCATAGAATCCTCATTACGTATAAAATCACAATAAAAACTTGTCCCCACAGAAACAAAAGATATCAGCAATAAAACAATACGAAACATCATTTCGACCATACGTCTAATATTCCAATGTCAACTTTAGTGCATTAGTGTACAGTTTTACTTTAATTGCAGGGACTACGAGCAAATAAGCTCCCAAAGGCAATTTGGGCATCTATTTTTCCAGACACATTTCAGAGTTCTATGTTGTATCTCGTTTTATCCTTGATCGAAGTTTTTAACCGACTTAAAAAATTTTTGAGGTTCCTATGCTACCCACATAAACAGCTGTAATTTGTTATAGAGGATAGATATTTTACTAACAGTTTGAGTTAATTAGTTGCGTGACTGAAGTCAGCTTGCTTAGCTAGCTCAGTTGCATCACCGCCTGGGGCTAATGGTTCTATGTACCGACGTATCGCGCTGGGGGAAAACCTTCCACCCTGAACGAATATCACCGAAAGACAGCTTCGACTTTGACCCCGAATTAGCAAACTCATTCAGGAGGACTCGTCGTCGGTGCCATATTCTGCCACATTCCGTATACAGGTAATTTTACAAATACCATAAAGCTTGAACACGTCTATTAGTATTTTAATATACGTACAACAACTTCTTACTACTTATAAAGATTTTAAGATAAATCCTGTCCCGAGCGAATTTTTTAACCTTATAAAAATCTTTATAAAGTTCCCTAGCACGGGTTAGTGCTTTAGAAAATACAAAAAGTTCTTTTACTTAGTTGTGAAATAACAAAAGTTGTTGGTTTTTGTATTGTTAAAAAAGATTTTTCTCTAAATGTGTTCATATTGATGTAAAGTGACAAAAACAGTGAAAACGCAAAAATTCCAACAAGAGCGTCGTAACGACCACGCCGCTGCGGCGCAACTTATACCGAGTATCATATCGATGATCCTTCGTGCGAAATTCCCTCTTGCGTGCTCATCTCGATTCGTACCTCACCTTAACTTAGCAAAGATGACCTTTAAGCCGTCGGTTCTTCGGTCGTATAGTTTTTGTGGCACCGCACCGCCCAGGCAGCCGGCAAGCAATAGAGCCGAACGGAAATAAAACTGCCATCACGTCACCCCCGGGATAAAACAGAGGTTTTTTGTTGTTGTTTTTGATGGCCTTTCATTTCACGCCTGTTCTTTATGGCGGGCCACAGTGTCCACGTATATTTGTAGCCAATTACGGAAACTGCTACGAGCTCCGGGACCGCCTAAATAAGTGAGGCTCTAATTTGATTTCAGGAAGTCACGAATATGTACGGACGGAGGCGAAACTTTTGGCAAACTTTGATATAGCACAGATTCTTACCTATGTCAACAGAATTAGTTTTCAAGATTTCTTGCTCTTGTAGTAACATTTGGCTTTAAGCAAAGTTACATAAATGTACTAATACAGCCCATTTTGGCACCACTGCGTTACAGACTCAGGCCCCTGGTCTGTTCAGTCCCATTAGGATTCTTAAGGAGTGTAGCCGGGAAGCAGTGATTCTGTCTGGCACAGGATCGTAAGAATCTGACAGCTATCGCCGAAATCTAAGAAATGGCACAGATCATTAGCATAAGGAGGATTTTAGGGTATTAACGGGCTGATGGTGATGACCCGCCATAATAGTTAGAGAGCTGGTGACCAATCGAGATATTTTTTCGTACAAGGCTAGGAGTTAGTAGGCTGATAGAGTAGACTTCGCTGAGTCTGGGAAAAATATTTTTTTGGCACGGTCGCGGTTGAAAGTTAGATTTTTTGCACTTTGAAAGTTTAAATGTATGGGTTCAGTATATTTTTTTTGTCGTACAAGGCTAGAAACTTCTAGGTTAGTTGTTGAGACTCTGTTGAACAAGAAAATATTTGTTTTTTTGGCCGAGCGTGGTTGAAAGTTTGATTTTTATAACCCAAAAATTCACACTTTCTAGGTTATAAAAAACAATATTTCTACCGCGTTTGGCTAGTAATAAATAGTGATTTCGTGATCAGCGAAGACTAAAAAGGCAGCCTAAAAACTCCCAGCCTTGTAGACAAAAAAGAAATGACTCAACCCATACATTTAAACTTTCAAAGTCGAAAAAATCTAACTTTCAACCGCGACCGGACCAAAAAAATATTTTTCCCAGACTCAGCGAAGTCTACTCTATCAGCCTACTAACTCCCAGCCTTGTACGAAAAAATATCTCAATTGGTCACCAGCTCTCCAACTATAATCTCTTATCTCTCCTGAGGAATAACAGGATTTAAGTCAAGTCTACGGATGAAATATTATAGTCGGATGATTTTATTTTTTCTAAAAAGATAAAGGTATTTATTGCCTCAAACAAGAAAAATGTTAAATTACAGCAGGAATAAAGAAACTTAAGACTAATGAGATCGGCTGAGTGAGGCAAAAGTAGGTGTCTCAGCTTTTGCTGCCCCGGAACCTCGTTGTGACCCCGGGGAGCGCTCTTGCATACTTATCTATATATATAAAAGGCTTAGGTTGACTGACTCATCACGCTACAGCCCAAACGGCTGAACCTATAAGTATGAAATTTGGACAAAAGTTGCGTTACATGGTGGAGGGTTCATTTAAGAAGCGATTTTTTTTTATTTAACCCTTAAGTGGGTCAAAATAGGGCTCAAAGTGTGTATGGGAAAAAATTTTTTTTTGCTCTTATGTTCTTGAATCTTGATTTTTTGTACTTTTTTTTTAAAATGACTTGACACCTATTTCAGATTTTTTCTCATTTCTATGTTCTTAAGGGTTAAAATGGGTGCCAAAGTTTTTCGATTTTTTTCACCAGTTACGATCAATGCTGGAACAAAACTGCTAATGCCACAACAGTGAAAATTTGTCAATAGTTGTAATTTGTGGACACGCTACGGGTTAAGACAGATTTATTTCAAGTTTAACCCTTAAGGCGGTAAAAATGGGGCCCAAAGTTTATATGAAAAAAAAAAATTTTTTGTCCGGATTTACTTGCAACTAAGAATTCGTATATTATATCAAAAATAATTTAACACCTGTTTTAGCTTTTTTCTAATTTTAGCCGTTTAAGGGTTAAACGAGGTTGAAATGTATGAATATTTTTCGTGATGTAGTGTCAACGTCGGGCCCAAACCATTTAAGCTACAACTATGAAATTGAAACTGCAGTAGCGTTTTGTAGCAAAACTACCCACCATGAAGAAAAAAATATAATTTTAACCCGTCAAATGCCCAAACCGGGATCCAAAGTTTGTATGAAATAAAAATTTTTTTTGGTCCGATTTACTTGAAACTTAGTATTTGTAAATTTAATAAGAAACAATTAAACACGTGTTTCAGCGTTTTTCAAAATTCTGCCAACTAAAGGGTTAAAAGGGGTAGAAAAGTTTGAAGATTTTTCCTGATTTATTATCAATGCCAGGCCTAAACCATTAAAGCTACAACTATGAAATTGAAACTGCAGAAGTGTTTTATGGCAAAACTACCTACCATGAAGAAAAAAATATAATTTTAACCCTTCAAATGCCCAAACCAGGGTTCAAAGTTTGTATGAAATAAATTTTTTTTTGGTCCGATTTACTTGAAATTAAGTATTAGTATACTAAATCAGAAAAAATCAAACACGTGTTTCAGCGTTTTTCTCATTTCAGCCAATGAAGGGTTAAAATGGGTGGAAACGTTGAAGTTTTTTTCCTGATGTAGTAGCAATGCTGGGCCCAAACCATTGAAGCTACAACTTTGAAATTGAATGTGCAGTTGCATTTTATAGCATTACTACCCACCATAAAGAAAAAAATATAATTTTAACCCTTCAAATGCCCAAACCGGAGTTCAAAGTTTGTATGAAATAAAAAAAAAAATTGGTCCGATTTACTTGAAACTTAGTATTTGTATATTAAATAAGGAACCATTAAACACGTGTTTCAGCGTATTTCAAATTTCTGTCCACAAAAGGGTTAAAAGGGGTAGAAAAGTTTGAAGATTTTTCCTGATGTAGTATCAATGCCAGGCCTAAACCATAAAAGCTACAACTATGAAATTGAAACTGCAGTAGTGTTTTGTGGCAAAACTACCTACCATGAAAAAAAGAATATAATTTTAACCCTTCAAATGCCCAAACCGGGGTTCAAAGTTTGTATGAAATAAATTATTTTTTTGGTCCGATTTACTTGAAACTAAGCATTCGTATACTAAATCAGAAATAATTAAACACGTGTTTCAGCATTTTTCTCATTTCAGCGAATGAAGGGTTAAAATGGGTGGAAACGTTGAAGATTTGTCCCTGATATAGTAGCAATGCTGGGTCCAAACCATTTAAGTTAGAACTTTGAAAATTGAACAGTTGCGTTTTATAGCAAAACTACCAACCATGACGAAAAAAGTAATAATGTTAACCCTTGAAATGCCAAAACCGGGGTTAAAAGATTGTATGAAATACATTTTTTTTTGTCTGATATACTTGAAACTAAGTATTATGCTAAATCAGAAATAATCAAACACGTGTTTCAGAATTTTTCTTATTTCAGCGAATGAAGGGTTAAAATGGGTGGAAACGTTGAATATTTTTCCCTGATGTAGTAGCAATGCTGGGCCCAACCCATTTAAGTTACAAATTTGAAAAACTACAGTTGCGTTTTATAGCAAAACTACCAACCATGAAGAAAAAAGTAATAATGTTAACTCTAAAACGGCCAAAACGGGGTTCAAAATTTGTATGAAATTATCATTTTATTGGGTCAGATTACCTTGAAACTAAGTAGTCGTGTATTAAATCAGAAATAATAATAAAACACATGTTTCAGCATCAAAAAGGGTGGAAACATTTTAAGAGTTTTCCTGATGTAGTATCAATAACAATGCCGGAACCATTAAAGCTACAACTATTCAATGAACATTTAACTACAGTTGCGTTTTATAGCATGAAGAAAACAATAAAAATGATACACCTAAAACGGCCAAAAAGGTTCAAAGTATGTTTTTTTTTGTTGGATTCAATTGATCTTTACCAATTTGGTCACACACATACACTTCCACGCTGAATCTGCACGACGGATTTGGATGACATTTGGAATAGAGATAGCTTACAAAAATACACACCCATGACTCTATTCATGCTAATTTGATAATGGTAAAAGATGTACCCAGGCAACTTCTTATAAGTCTTCGCGGACGAAGTCGCGGGCGAAAAGCTAGTCTACATATAAAAGGCCCGATACGATAGCATAGCCGTCCTTCTCAAAGACTAACCTGCGGTAAGACTGCGGCGCGACGGGCCAGCTCCGCCGCGAACGCAGGACGAGCGCGACGCGCGGCATGGAGCCATGAATGTTGCTGCTCATTTGTGGCGCCGACGTGCGTTTGCGGCTCCAGCCGCGCCGCGCGCCGCCGCCGCCGCCGCCCCCGCCACCACCCCACAGGTGCGACGCGCCAGCGTGCTCTGAAACATGAAAAGTAAGATGTAGCATGTACTAGTGCACATTTCCCACTAGCTGGGCAAAGGCCTTCCCAAAGAGAGTTTGGGCTAAAGTAGCATGGCGGGAAAACCAAAATTTTCAAGGTTTTTAAATTTTGTAGTGTATTTTGTTTCACCAAAATAAAATTGTATTATTTTGATTGTTCTAAACAACAGAACAAAAATAATTAAGCTGATTGGTGGAAGTAACATAGTGAAAATTTTAATTTCGTCATAAAATCATAGCGGTTAAGATCACTGATATAAAGAAGTAGGTACTCGTAGGTACCTACCCAAGTCTAAGCACTCCGAACAAGAGAGCGCTCATCGAATACTTTTCTTACGAGTTTCAGTAAGTAATGCGCCGGAAACTTTTTCACTTTCGCAGCTTGAAGTCTCGACAACCAACTCATTATTTTGTACGATAAATTCTCCGTCACGATTTTAGACAAGAGCAGCATGTTATTAGCAGCTATTGTGTATTTTAGTCTTTATCACAATACATTATTATCACTGACAGAACTTAACTACGTATACAAGTTATTATATCTAATTCGATTACGTACCTAACTACCTATATAGAACCATCAACCCAATCTTTGGCGAGTATCTTTATTATTTCGACCCATTTGCAGCATTATCTCATTGTTTTCGAACCTCAAACTTGTTACGTCAACAATACAAGGTGTTGTATTGTAGGTAGGTAATCGTATGAGGTAGTGGCCACCCCTGGTGTCAGAGTTTTTAGGCCGCCCAAAGGGTCTCTGACATGGCTTAACGATTGTTATTAATCAACAACAACCGGCACCAACGGTTTAACGTGCCTTCCGAAGCACGGAAGCGCTCAGATATTATTGCCACTAGCGGTCACCCATCCATGGACTGACCGCGGCCGTTGTTGCTTAACTTTGCCAATCGATTAAGAACGGCTAGTACAACTAAAGTGTATTGTTGTATTGTAAAGTGACACCCTTATCGGGGGAGATTATTTACATGAAACTGAGGGAAAAAAATATTCAGTGAAAAATACCCAAAAATTATCAAATTGTGGCCTTCCTTACTATCGCTTGAAAGTACACACTAACCAACTAGCGAGAGATCTGCTACAAGTTGACACAAATACAAAACGCCTAAAGAGATGGCATATCCTGTAGCTTGACGAAAGAAAGTAAATACAGAAAGCTGCTGAATTGCTGATCCTCGAAACCTCATTGGAGATGGCACTCAATGGAGTGCACCCGAATAAATTCTCACCTAAACAAACAATCTGATAAAGACTCGACAGTCGATCGCAGATGCAAATATTGAGAGAAGAAAAAAAAAAAAAAAAAAACTATCGCTTGCGGCCGCACTCACAATCTCGGGCGCCACATCGCGCGCGCTCTTTGAGAAGGCCGGGGGTGTCCGCACGTCGCGGTTATTATAAAAAAAAAATAACAAGGTAATTTGTAAATATTTTTTTTTACCAAAATTAAACTTATTTCTAGCTTCAAGCGTTACTCAAACTGTCGTCCCTGAGTCAGGTGAAACAACACCCTGTAGATAGCGTTGGAATGGGCGTTAGACTATTATATGTAGTTTCTCAGCTGTTCCCAATTGTACATATTATTACCCATTCATGTCATCTGTGAACTCCGATTGTTAACAAAGGCCAGGTACGCGTGACAATATGGGCGACTGCCTACAATAGGATAATGTGGCGTAGTATAAACTATACACAGTATGTGTTAGTGTAGCTTTGTCCAATAATACAAGAACATGGAATAGGTACGCTCAATTATTCAATAACTGGAGGAATTACTAAAACGTTCGGTGACACCAAATAACAAATGCGTTCTACGCGTATCTCATTTTTTTGCTAGACATCATACTCTGAAAGAACCTATAAACAAAACGAAGTAAATCGCTTTAGAAATCGCTTTAGCAATATTATGACTCAAATGTAAAGTAAGAAGGTATGTATGTCCATTTATATTATACTAGTTGTGCCCGCGACTTCGTATGCGTTTTGACACATTTGACATTTAATTTAAATTCGACTGTGGAGGAAAACTCAAAAGGAAGGTTTTTTTAACCCCCGACCGAAAAAGAGGGGTGTTATAAGTTTGACAGCTTTGTGAGTGTGTCTGTATAGGTATGTGTTTATGAGGGTGTGTCCGTCTGTGGCACCGTAGCTCTTAAATAGGTGAACAATTTGGAAGCTTTAGGTTTTTTTTAAAAATTTGATAGCAGGTTTTCTTAGTTATGTTTTGTCAAAATTGGTTCAGCTATTTATTAAATATGCTTATTTGAAGCTAAAATGTGGGGGGGGATTTTAATTTAATAGTTATTATTTCTTAACTTGCGGTAGCAGGGCTCAAAAGAAAGCAATAGAATAAAAACCCTAATCTAAACAATACATTTATAAATTTAATAATAAATATGTATTGTTTACATTAAGGTATCGCCCGTGATAAGATACCAGGAAGCTTAGCATAAGAATTGCCTAGAAAGTAAAGGCGTTTATATGTATCTCCCTCGACGTAGAGTGGGATAGATAAAGTTATAAGCCCATAGATAAGGTCTTACTCATTCTCATGCTAAGCCAGCAAGCAAAGCATACGGCTAGTAACTCTGTCTATCTCGCTCAGCGGTAAACAATAGTTATTTGTTATGCAAGGATGCAAAATTATTGTTTGCGGCGAGTGCTTGTATTGAATACCGAGCGGTGTTAAAAGACCGCCAACAAAGTGGGAAACCACATACAGTCCTCATCATAACGAACATTTTTGCCCAAGGAACTATGCCTAGGAAATCAACGGTTTCCGAGATATTGAGGTTCCAAGTCGGACTTTTTTTTTCTTTTCGGTTTTTTTTTTTTAGAAATGTATTCAGTATCACATTATTAACATATCTTCTCAAGAAGCTATATCAAAATTATGAATATTTCTTACAAAAAACGAAGTTAAAATTGCAACCCGCAATGTATTCTGAACATCGGATAGCCTAGATTGTGCCCAGAACCAGGACTTATCATGGCCTTAAATTTGACTGAAAACTATTCAGCAGTATTCGCGTGATGAGGTAACACACAGACAGACAGAAAGACAGACAGACAGACAGACAGACAGACAGACAGACATAGACCGATTTTTTTGCATTTTTGTATTCAGTATAGTTTACTTAGTAACCCCTTCTAGTTTTTTTCTAAAAATATTCAATGTACAGAATTGACTTCGCTAGAGTTTTATTATAAGTATAGATACAAACACATTCTCAATAGTAATAAGAATAAAAGCCTTTCACGGTTTCTCATTCAATTCAATATTTTGTCGTATAACAAAAACCTTTAGCTTTTTTAATTATTTTTTTCCTTTAATATTACCAGTTCGTGAAGTGGAATTAAGTTGCCCATTTTTATAACTAAACGATCCCTCTGAAACCCGAGGTGTTTCATCCGAGGTTCGGTAGTAAAAATACAATATTAGATCCCGACCTATGGCTTGCAATTTCTAAAATTGGAAGGCAACATGTATTATTCGAACTCATCTTTTCCCAGTCGTGTTTTCCTAGAGAATATCGGAAATCTGCGTTTTTTTTTGGACTATCGGCACCCTGTTTGAAATAATAATTGGACTTTTGTGGTCACGCGTCACATTTATTCTGAGTAGAGGTGCCATCGGAAGCACACAGTATTTGTTTTCATTGTATTAATTTATAATTATATACATACAGGGTGTTAAAAGACCGCGAACAAAGCGGGAAACCACGTATTGTCCTCATCATAAGGAAAATTTTTGCCCAAGAAACTATGCCTGGGAAATCAACGGTTTTCGAGATAATGAGGTTCAAAGTCGGACTTTTCAAAACTTTTTTTTTGCAGAAATGTATTCAGTATCTAGTTCTTAACATACCTTCTCAAGAAGCCGTATCAAAATTATGAATATTTCTTACAAAAAACGACGTTAAAATTGCAACCCGCAATGTATTCTAAACATCGGCAATTCATGCTTAAGTAACATAAACTTATACGTCCATTGCGTGATAAAATATTTCTGTTCCCGGTTTCTGAGTTGAGAATTTTGCTAAGCAAATGGGTAAGTATCGTCCTGTCTCTGCAGATTTCTCACAAAAGAGCGTGACAGAGCGATTCGTAAGTATGCAAACCGAGCCTAAGATTAACAGTTTGCTGTAAAATTTCCATAGTGCTCTCATCATGTTTAAAATTTATAGCAGTAGGAGGAATTATTTAATACCTTTTTAATACGCTTAAACAGGGAGTTTTGCCCCATACATTTAATGTGTCTTTCTTTACATGCCTTTACTTTTGGTAAAGGAATTACGAATATCAATTTTCTTCCGCAATAAAATTTTTGGCTGATGAGTTGACAAACCCTGCGTGGCTTAGAATTAGGTAATTGTCTTTCGCAACTCAAATAAAAACCTTTATTTCGATATGACCTTCGAAATTCGTCTATTCTTGTGAATTCTTAAAAATAAACAAATATTAAAGTTCAACATTTGCAGGGCCAAAATCAATACAATAGTCTAGTCTAGACAGTTAAATTACAAGGGCGATTTACCTTATTATAGGTACAAATACTAAACATGAACACAAATACAGCCTATATCGCTATTGTGTTAGACAGCATCAGGGTGATTTCACCTTTCGACACGAGGTGAGTCACTCTCCACCTCATTAATTTGTCAGCTGTCGTTCGTGTCGTGTTTAAACGTCATTACACTACCCTTACCTATACAAGGTGTTACAAAAGTACCTAACTCTTTTTACAGGGTAATAGCATCCGGTGATAGGGATCACAACCAAAATTTTTTTTTGCTCCATGAAGTTCCGTTAATTTTTAAATTAATAAAATGTGAACGATGTGGCGGAAGAAAAGTACTTTTTAAATATTGTTTTCATTGAATTTCACAATGTTTTAACAACTCAAAGCTATGTAAATGCACCTACACGCACAAACATATTTTTTGAGCTAATAACAAAAACAAAAAAGTTATGAAAATATTTCAATTTTGAGGTTATAAAATAAAAATTGTATATTTCAACTTTTTTTTACAGATTTGACGTCCTGTTGACCAGTAAGTTACACCCTGTAAAAAGAGTTAGGTACTTTTGTAACACCTTGTATATAAAAAATTACATTATCTCTCTCAGTGGGACAAAAGTTTTGCACGTGCTTTAGCATAATGTTTTGTTAAGTATAATTAATCGTCACACCCCGGTCGACGTCTGATGGGACAGAGGGCTGACGCCTTCTTTGACTAAACGGAAACCCTACCAAAATCTGAGCCTTCTAGGTAAGGACGGTACACTACACTAGTAGAAGGTTCAGCGTTTAGCGCCCGCTGGCGACAGCAGCGTTAATATTATCCTCTAGCTTAATAAGCTCTAGTTTTAACTATTTAAGTTTAGACTAGCTGACCCGGTGAACTTCGTATCACCTGAAATAGTTTGACTCTCCGCGTCAAAAATTGCGATTCCAATACAAAATGACCAATTTTTAGTTCTTCCGTTTTTCAGCTAATCCTTTAACTTTTCCCATATTTCTTTGCTTTTAAACCTACCCATAACTATAGTGAACTAAACAAAACAGTAAATATGCAAATCGGTCAAGCCGTTTCTTAGTTTTAGCGAGACTAATGCACGGCGATTATTTTATATATATATATATAGATGTACGTACAATATACGTTTTGAACTATGATGTAGATGCTTTTGTATTGATTTAGTAAATGTTGCAAACATACAATATTGTGAACATCAGTCAAACTGATTAAGGACGTTATTACTCGACAGAAGTGGGTCCGCATAGATTGTTGTCATCAAATAGCTAGAGCTTGACGAACAATGCCAGCTCAGAACAAGAGCGTCATTATCTGCGGAGAGGCCACTAATAGCTAACAAAAGAGATCTCTGGATTAAAGGTTATTGCTCTATTTGCGCATAGTTAGTTAGATTCAGGTCTATATCGATCTGGCGAGGTCTCAGCGTCTTTTCATATGCAAATGACCGTCACACGTGTAGCGGTGAAAAAGCACCGCTTAGCTGACTATTAGTAGTAAACACTAGTGTTTTTACTCAAGAAGAGCAACGTATATTTTCGTGGATTACTAACTGAACTTCTCAGTAAAAATTAACCTAAAAACAACAAAACAAAAAAACAAAACAACAACAATTAAACAAAAAAAATTAAAACTAAATATGAAAAATAAAATAAAACTAATATTAAACTAAACTAAACTTCTCAGTTCTTACGAAATGCTACAAATATAAAATTTTGGCAATGAAAATTAGAAGGTCTTAGCAAGCCTATTGTTGTGAAGGAAAACATAATTGGTGAAAGTTTTCTCAATGATTAAAATGTTTGAAGTCACCTCTCGAAAGCCGCTTTTTTTGGTCATAATTATCTTCAATTTAATTTTTTTTTATGTTTTAATTTTATACGAATCCCTAGTTTAATTTTGTAGTATGGTTTTGAAGGATTTTTTGCTAATGTGTTCATCTTGATATTAAGTGACAAAAACAGAGAAAACGCGCAAAAAAATCCAACAAGAGCGTCGTAACCGCCACGCAACGGTGCAACTTATACGAGGATTCACAATGTAAAAAAACTGTGAATTTCTGTTGGCTTGCTGCACCACTTTCATTGAACCTTAAGGCGTCGGACACACTGCCCCGGAGTTCCACGTTCCGCGTTCAGAGTTCTCAGATTTGCTTTACGAGAACTCCGCGTTCGTTCTGACAGTTCCGGTGAGAGCGCTTCCAAGCAACACCATACATTAAAAAGAACGCGGAACGCAGAACTCTGAACGCGGAACGCAGAACTCCGGGCGGTGTGTGCGGTGCGTAAGTGTTTACTCCCAAAGCAGTGATAGCAAACATCGCGAAAACCCTTGTGTGTTTTAGTATTTTAGTTCAGGAATGTTATTTGGGTCCTAAAAACAGTGTGTCAGTGACGTATTTGCCATTTATCACCTTGAGACAGAATACTCTACAGAGCGGCCTAATACACTTTCTGAACACCTTCAGAGAAGTGGATGATATGAGAGAGGGCTGTTAAGTACATCACAAGAAAGGTGTGAATTACAAGGTGTTGTTTTGTAAAGTAGACCCGACTTAGAGGTGATTTTTTACACGATACTAAAAGAAAATTTAAATAAATAAATAGAAACAGAAAAAAATATCCAAAAATCATTCAATTGTGGCCTTCCATACAAAATACTATCACTTGCGGCCGCACCACTCAGGTAATTTGTGAAATAAAAATTGTATGAAAAATTAAAAACTTATTTTTAGTTTCAAGCGTGACTGAAGTGATATCTTCACTGAGTCGGGTGTCACTAACCAAAATCAATCAATATTTGATGGCATCAAATTATAATGAAACTAACCTGATTTAGAGAAAAATGTCTAAAGACTAATTCAAGACTTTATTAAGCATTCTGTTACATTTCCTTTTTTTTCGATTACTCAGACGATTTGCCGTACCCATGGCAACAGTTAATTAAGACATCCAATTAAAATTTACTGCCACGGCACCGACATCCAATTTTTAAAGCTATTAGGAGAGTTGAAAACTTTTCTCGACGCATTTGAACTGAATTAAAATATTAATTTGACGGTAAGAAAAGTCAATCTTAAATACAGATATCTATAGGTACACCTCATGATAGCTACGTACTAAGCAACACAAAGAAAAAAGTACAAGGATAACCATTAAAAATGCATTCGTTTCTACTTTTCTACACGTGGCACGCATTAACAAAGCCGCGCGTTTCCTATAGAATTACCTCTTCGTATTCGTTATATTTTGTTTTTTGACAACTCCGCAATTAATGTAATGACCTGGGGCCTTAGCCTGTAACGCAATGGTGCCAAAATGGGCTCCCGGTTGACGGCTTCTCGGTCCAGTGTCGGTCCTTTTAATGTTTTTGTAGTGCAGCAAAGAATATTATGATTCTCATTCTAGAGTATTAGTTCGCTGGTTGTAGGAGAACAACGAGAAAATCTCGGTTTTGTCCTTCTACCTGGGACGCCATCGACACGCCATTGCTTTACAGGCTAAGGCCCCTGTTAACTTAAGTATAAGTTGGTTGATTCGATTCGATTGATTTTACGATGAAGCTCTTTATATCCCTACGGATAATTTAAGAATATAGTCTTCACGTATAGTATAAAATCATGCGGTGGTGGCCTAATGCTAGGACAATGGACTCGGAAGCGAGAGACCCAGGTTCGATTCCCGGTGCGGGCATGTACCTTTAATTCATTTCAAAGTTACGTACATTTATTAATTTATAGTAGCAATACCACTCGCTAACTGTAAAGGAAAACATCGTGAGGAAACCTGGGGGCATGGGCGCACCCTCAAACGCGAAAATCGCCAATCCGCATTGAGCACGCATGGTGATTTACGTTACCGTGTTAAATTAAATTTACGTAATCTTAAATTTACAAATTTATCTTAAATTTACCGTGTTTGGGTCACCGACTTACACATGTGTACCAAACTCAAACGGTCCAGTAATTTAGGAGCAAATTGGCAGTGACAGACGGGCGGACGGATGGCCGCACAGACAGACAGTCGCACGTGTGATCGCACAAATGTGTAAGGCACACGCTGTGCCAAAAGGCCTATTACAGAATAGATGATTATCTAAATGACAAGGAAGTCTGGCACTAAACCATTTCAGCGCACGATCACCACACTTACCAATGTGTTATTTATTAAGTACTTACCTGCATTACAAAATCTATATTTTTTTAAGCACGAGATCCTTGGAGTTTCTTTACCATGCTTCTTCTCCGAGAACGATCAGAGCTAGTGATACTGGAGAAATAAAAGTAGCTAGATACTTAGTATTAGATAGTAATAAGTATCTTATTTATATACTTTTTTACTTTAGATAATATTTTAACGTTCAATGTAAATAATTTATTTATGGCATATTGAATAAAAAAAAATGATTCTGATTGTGATTAATTTAAAAGATTTAATATCCAACTGGTGCCATGTTTATCGTATTTTGTTAATTTACAATCATTAACTCAGTTCACCCAAAAATACAAATACGAACGAAGGCATGTGCAAATTCTCCACAGAGGCACAACAGAGGCTTCGCACCCCATTGCAAAATTGCTGATATTGCGTCTCGTAGCGCTGGCGTAGCACTTTGCACGAACAACGCTACACATTCGTAGCAGCTGCGTAGCACGCAAGGGGTCCGCTACGCCGCCGTAGCGTTTCGTAGCCTATACGAGCTTATACGTCTGCGTAAACTGTCATGACTTTGTTATATTAGATTGTAGTGGGCCAATTAATAGAATTAAATATTAAAGAATGTCATAAAAATATAAGCGGAAAACTTAGTGTGAATATACTTAGCGCGAAAATTAAAACAACAAATTATTAATACGGGCTTCTTGGACTGGGTAATGCCTTGTAGATTTGACTTCTTTGATCTCGAGGACGTACACACAACAGCACCTCGACCCTTACACGCTAGCACTCTACTCGGTAACGTTACGGGCGACATTACAACAAAAGTTTACACTCTGACCTGCTGTCGTGTGTACCATATTCTTTTTTTAATGACTCGTACATACCTACCTAATACAAACTGTGCGTGGGAACGATAAGTCCGATTTTTGTAAAAACAAAGTTCTTTGTGTATTCTATATTCAAATCGAACTTACCTAATCACCAAGCAACCTCTTTATATTCATAGACTGAACTTATAACTCCATCGTAGTTCAATGCAGAAACTTTTCGAGGTCAGTTTCAGTCAGTTTGTATGCACACTGAAGGCATCTTGAAACTTCTCATTCGGTTGGCACTTGGCATTCAATGTTGAGTTATGTGGTTTATATGACCCGATTTAGTTACTATTTGGGAGATAATTCATTGAACGAGCGAGCGAAGCGAGCGAAGTTCTCCGAGTCTACTGAAACAATCCGGCGTTTGTATGTTTGTATGTATGTATGTTTGTATCTATGAATGTTCGTTCGACGATAACTTGAGTAAATTTGGTCGGATCGTTATGAAATTTGGTAAACGAGTAAATGAAATTAAAAGAATTTTTAAGTTCAAACATGAGCCAAATCGGTCGAGGGGTTACCGAGATATGGGGTTGTTAAGTTTATATGGGGTCGCGAGTTCACAGTTTGGGGCGAACCACTAGTTAATCTTTAGTTACACCATTTATAACTCGAAAACGGGTAGACCGATTTTTATGTTTTTTTATTTCTTGGATTTCTTTCCACCCCGAATAGCAGAATAACCATAAAAACAACAGAGAATCTCACGAGAAAAAAAATTAAAGCTAGTTTATTATACATTACATTGTTTTGTGCACAACAGAACACTAATCTAATTTAACAATTTGGTAATTACAGCCACAACAGCCACAAAAGTGCAGCTTTTCTATACAGGGTGGATTTTTGAGACGGGGTAGTTAAGGCGGTACCTTAAGTGTTATAGTTACAGGAAAATGTTCCTAGGAGACCATTCATAACTTTTTGAGATAACTAGTGGTTCGCCCCGAACTACGAGCTCGCGACCCTATATCTCAGCAACCCCTCGACCGATTTGGCTCATGTTCAATCTTAAAAATTCTCTTTGTCTCATCTACCCGCTTACCAAATTTCATGACGATCCGACTACATTTACTCAAGTTATCGTCGAACGAACATTCATACATACATACATACATACATAAAAACGCCGGATTGTTCCAGTAGACTCGGAGAACTTCGCTCGCTTAGCTCGCTCGTTCAAATATTATGAACTACACAGATTTTAGAAAATAATAACAGTCAGCGAAAAAAATGCAAATAACCTTTGTTGGCTCCTTACAGTCTTTTGATTCCTGCATGATATATGATCAATTAACATTTTATGATAATCTTTTTTTTATTCGCAAAAAAATGTATGGGTTGTTAAGTTGTTTGCGATTTCCGTCATTTCTAGTAGGCTCTATAGAGTCTTTTAATCCCTAAGTACATGAAACAGGATCGATTGGCATACATTTTTATTTTAGCAATTTTTTCGGCCAATGAGGATAAACAAAACGAAACTCTTAAGGCCCGATTTTTTACAGCTCTGGCCAAATTTAGTAACTAAATGCAGTGCTACAGCCATAAACAGATACCACAACTGTAGCACTGCAAAATATCTTTGCAAAATATCTTTGCAAAATATCTTTGCAAAATATCGCGTGATATAAATGCAAAGTATTGAACCAAATTACCTGTCGGCTAGTGTCATACACTGTGCAAAGATGTGAGTACGTAATGGGATGATTTATACAGCGTCTAGTGGCACCTTCACTCACACTAGATGGGTGAAGAGACCCCTCGGCCCTGCAGTGCCTGGGTCATTGTTTTTTTAGATGGAGTAGGCTTGCCCAGCACCTACAATAGTATAGCAGCTTAGTCGGCCTAGCCCACAGGAAAGACAAGGCAATACGTGTGAAGCCAACTAAGCCGCGGGTTTCCTCACGATGTTTTTTTCTTTACCGTTAACGAGTGGTATTACTACTAGAAATCCACAAACGCACGTAACTTTGAAAATTAACAGTCATAGGTAAATGCCCACAACACTGGGAATCGAACCTGGGTCCCTCGCTTCCGAGTCCATTGTTTCACCCACTAGGCCACCACTGGACCACCGAGGTATACCTACTAGTAGATATATTCAGCGTCTGTGTCATGCAAATCTTGCATAAAGCATATTGCATTGTCAGTAACTGCGGCACGTGTCATCTCGCCGCAAAACAATATGCTTTGTATCGTGTTCTGCTTTGTTTGCTTTTGTACACCTTTCCTCCAATGTATTGTTTTATCAGATATTCTGTGCAGATCAATAAAGTGCTGCAATATGCAACCTCGAATAAAATATTGACAAACAAGATACACACGTATCTATGTTTTGCATTGTTTGTATCTACTTCATTTTAAAAACAATATAAAATCCTAGGACATAATATGCTAATAGTTGTATTGGTTTTGGTTTCCATTTTAGCATCTTCTTTGCCATAATGACGTTATTATTTTGTCACCAGCCGAGTCCAACTGACCATGGCTAAACGTTTTATTGAACGAGCGAGCGTAGCGAGCGAAGTTCTCCGAGTCTACTTGAACAATCCGGCGTTTGTATGTATGTATGTTTGTATGTATGAATGTTCGTTCGACGATAACTTGAGTAAATTTTGTCCTTTATTCCCTAATGGGAACAAAAGGACATAATTATCACACCACCTTTTGTTACATTGTTACATACTGGGACTTTTTTCCCATTATGTCACAGGCTGTTGTTACTATAACTTAATGGGATTTTTAAAAGAATAGATTCCCATTATGTTACACCCTTCATGTCACACTGTCGGATCGTCATGAAATTTGGTTGATGAGGCAAAGAGAATTTTTAAGTTCGAACATGAGCCAAATCGGTCGAGTGGTTGCTAAGATAGTTCGTAGTTCGGGGCGAACCACTAGTAGCTATACAAAAACTCAGCTACGATAGAAACTTTGCTGTCGCGATGCGGAATGGCGCTGACAAGGTTAACTTACGTATAGGATGTAGCGAAGGATGCGGGCCCTGCTCGGAGCAAGCTCGCCTGTAGCGCTGGGTCGTCGGCGTCTCTCGCCTCGGCGGCATCTCATCCCGCGCCTCCTCGCAGCTGGCGCCCGCGCCGTCCGGCCCTGCGCCCGCGCCGTCCGGCCCTGCGCCCGCGCCGTCCGGCCCTGCGCCCGCGCCGTCCGGCCCTGCGCCCGCGCCGCCCCCCTCCTCGCGACCTTCCTCCATCACACACGCGGACATAGGACGACACAGGCGTTAATAGCTCAGTTAGAACATCACTGTTTGTCACTTCGTGCCGTCTTTTGTTCCGTTTATCACTGTGCTGTCACGAACACGTGTTGTTATTCACTTGTTAGTTATGATACCATCATGTTGCGCGACAACTTTGGTAAGTCGACTTTGGTAACTTGACTCGAGGCATATCTGAACAAGGAAATTGTTTGTGTAAGTGCGCTGTTCAAAGTTAACAAACATGACTACAAAATGTATGCAATTTGTATAAGTAGATTTAAAATGCATAATTTATTATGGAAGCTTAAACTTTGTTCCAACTTTGTAGAAGCGGTACGATGAATCTGTATGTGACGTCTCCAATCTAATTCCGGCTACTCTAGGCATTTGCGAATAAAAGTAAATATTCCTTGCCCAAGCACTGTGTGACGCATCAAACAGGGCAATTTATTGACTTGATGATGATGATGATGATGATATCCATTATCCCTTATCAGGGAGATAGGGCTCGAAGAAGGGATCCCCATTTATTGACTTATTGTTACAAATTGAAGTATAGCTTATTAAGTTACCTGCTCAATGTAGCTACTCTCAGCACATTAAACCTATTTAAGGCATGCAAATATTATAAGTACATAATGCAAAACAATATAATTAATAATAATGTCAATAATAAAAAAAAAATACTATAAATTTTAATATTTTCTTAGGTTTGCACGAGCACTATACATAATACACAGATTCCACGAGCCCTGAAAAGGTCTCGAAACATTGGAAAATGTAAAAAGTTAATAAAACGAGTGTTAAATCCGTTAAAATCTGTGTTTAAATTAATAAATTTTAAGTCATCAGGAATATTAGATTCAACGGAATGTTTGATACAATAAATTTATTTTACAATTTACTCGAATACTAGAGTCAATCTTACTATAGGTAAATACTAAAAATATTACTATAGGGGCAAACGAACGATACAATTCCGATGTCATGGGACGATAATGTCAGATTTTTTAAGGTTCAAGAATTCATCTACTTTGTAGAAACACTTTTCTATTAGCCATTTGTGCAGGTATTTTTAAAGACAGTCGTAGACTTTTTAGTATTGCGATTTGAACGCTTGTTCTAACTTTCGGCCATGTCCCCAAAGAATAAGGCCTTACCTACCTTAATAAAAAGACCGGGACTAAACAACGACAACAGCGACAGCCCTAAATTTTGCTGGCGTTGCTCTAATAAACGAAACGAACAACGTTACGCCAAACAAGCTTTCAGTCAATTGCTCTCGAAGTTCGATGTAAAATACAATGT